>JALHLI010000010.1:1862500-2225000 GCA_023349425.1 Anthopleura sola
TCATATTCACCATCATCATCATCATCATATTCACCATCATCATATTCACCATCATCATCATTCACCATCATCATCATATTCACCATCATCATCATATTCACCATCATCATGATATAACCATCATCATCATTATCATCACCACCATCATCATCACCACCATCATCATTATCACCATCATCATCATCACCATCATCATGATATGACCATCATCATCATCCATTGTCATCAACATCATTATCAACATCATCGTCCACCATTATCGCCATCCATCATTATCATCACTACCACAATCATCACCATCATTATTGTCATTGTCATCATCATCACGATCATCATCACTATAATCATGATCATCAATACTACCACTACCATTATCATAATCCTCCCCATCACTGTACATTATTATTATTATTGTCATCCTCATCACTAACATCACCACTCTTCGCCATTGTCATTATATTAATCAATTTTTCTCACATATTGTTTCAGCTGCAGGGCAGGCCGTCAGGTAAGTTCATTGTATTCATTTGTTCATTTTCTCATTCTACCAATAGTTTTTTTTCATTTTTCGTTCTGTATTTTCTTCTTCACTAGCGCACGTTTTGGTAATTGGTACAAACATGACAAGGTAAGATAGAATGTCTAGTGAGCCACACCTTCCGGTTTTGATTTGTGAGTTCAGTTCTTGTTTTTTTCCTAGGCATCCAGTGAAGCACGTGATGTACCACGCCTTATCGTCTTTATCATGGGTGGAGTCAGTTATTCTGAACTCAGAGCGGCTTACGAGGTACATCTCATTCTGACTAACATCAAATCTAGGTACCCAAATCTAGGTACCCAAATCTAGCTACCCAAATCTAGCTATCCAAATCTAGCTACCCAAATCCAGGGGGTATTACTGTTCTCATTCTCGTATCTTTATATATTACAGGTTACAACAGCGAACAAAAACTGGGAGGTTCTCATTGGTAAGATAACGTTTACTACCAAGAAATAACTTTGGTTGGGGGGGGGGGGGGGGGGGGTGTTTTCATTTCTTGTGTCATTTCCTTGAATATTATTCTATTCCTTACCGAAAGCCGTCGGCGAGGTACGTTGGTATAAGGTTTTGCACCCTCACGTTCCAACGGCCATATTGGATGGAAGAGAAATAAAATCCCTATGTTTCTGTAATCTAACATGGCTGCCGTCACGTGATGACACATAACCTCTTAAACCACTTGCACGTGACGTCAAAGCAGGTCAATTTGGAGGACAAAACAAAAAAAAATTAATCTCCTGAAAATTGAACCTATTGTTTTGTCCTCCAAATTGAGCTGTATTTCGACGTGCTGCAAGGGGTCTATAGACGCATCAAGAGTTCCGCGCTGCTGCTCAATGCGCATGCTCAGGGGATTAAAAAGTGGGATAATATTTTGTTGATATGCAATTTTTCGGTATATTTGATTCAGAATTCGCTTAACGGTACGCGATCTTGAATATTTAGTGAAAATTGCACTTGACAAGAAAGATACAACTAAAATATAACATATTTTACAAAATTTTATCCCACTCTTTAATCCCCTGAGCATGCGCTTAGAGCAGCAGAGCGGAATTCTTGATGCGCGTATAGATATAGTTCAAACGAAGGGTTCTGGCAGGGTTTCTGTCACTGACCAAAATAACTGCAGGCTCAAGGGTTTTTAACCGCGCATGCGTACATATGTTTTCTTTCCTCAGATTCTAACGTCGATTCCTTTCGCTTTTTCCATTATTCAGGCTCAGATCAGATTGTTACTCCAAAGCTCTTCTTGGAGAAACTCGGAGAAACAGGTTAGTTACCATAGCAACTCTTGAGTAGATTTTTTTACTTCCCTAATGGTAAAGAAACGCAAGATTAAAGCCGGGAATTTCGTTATTTTTTCAGGAATCCATAAATGAATATCATTAATCACAATTATACAGATACTAGTGTAGTCATTCACATCAAGCAGCTTGAGATACTTTATTTCTTGTGGGCTTCCTATGGTACAGAAAAAGGAGAGGGAATGAGGAGAGCTCAGCTAAATTTTCCACAGGGTTACCACAACTTATCTAGCAGAGAGATATCTTTCTGCTGTAACTAAAAATAATAATATACAATAACAAATGCTATAATTATAGATTTTAAAATTAAGACTTTCTAAGGTCATCTTACCGATGGAAGGTGTAATTTTTTAATGAAATAATTGAATAACGCTACTCTTGGCTCTGAGATGCTACCGTGAAGGATCATGGTTAATATTCAATCTGATAACGAATAAGTAAGTTACGATCAAGGTACACACGACTTTAAGAAATGTACATAATCATGTGATTTTTGTAATAAAACATTGAATGAAAATATGAACATGACAAAAAACATGACAGTCCTTCTCAGGACTACATCCACCCGGATGATATTGTTTCTTAGACAAATATTGTTACTTCGATAAACATCCATTCACCTGGGTTCAGATCTTTCTTTACAATATGACAAAAACCTTGGAGAACTCGATACAAGACTCTTTAGGAACAACCCCAATCTGGCTGTCACTCAAAATGCTGTTTACATACAAACTGCTTACTGCAGCCAGACATTACATTACGTCATGTTATGACGTTATCCTTTGTTATGTCATGCTATGACGTCATTCTTTGTTATGTCATGCTATGAAATGTTATGACGTCATCCTTTGTTGTGTCATGTATTGACGTTACCCTTTGTTTATATATCATCCATTCTGTGATTTGTTTATTGAGTAAAGTACAAGGTTGCTCAGTTAATGGAACCTTGGATCTTAATTCTTAAAATCTAACTAAAAATCCCTTTTATAAAACAAATATTACACAAATTAACAAAATTTACTGTTTTATTTTTCGTATGCAAGTAAAAGGAATGACACATTTTATGCACTCTCAACAAAAATGGTATTTCGACCAATCAGAGCGCAAGGTAGAACTCGGGAATTTTATAAATGTTGATGTATACTGCTCGGTCATTACTAAAACTAATACAACATGAAAATTAATGATTAAAATACCAGATTCATAACTAACCTGTCATATCAGCATTGTCTGGCCCGTCTACAGGTACTGAGTTTCTCAGTTGAGCTTGGAACGACCGAAGTCTTGTCACGAAGTTTTGTCGTTGAAAGTGCATGTTGTCAGGGGCAACGTTAAAAGTATCCAATAGGAATCAAGCATGATACTGACGTCACCGCGGCGGCAATTAAGCTCGTGAATTTTTCCCACACTCACACGGTTCAATACTTTTAACGTTGCCCCTGACAATAAGCTCAACTGAGAAGCGTAGTATTCGAGTAGCTTTACAGCCGCTTTTTAACTTTGCGCATGTAGAAACGTTTAAAACCGCTGTCATTGAGTCATTGTCGGCTCACATCCTAGATCTACAAACCGCTGCGCTGTTTTAAGCAGTCACCGCGGGCTCACATGTTTTTCTTATTATTTTCGTTAATATTATTCTAAAACTAAACTTAGTTTTTTACAATCATCTGAAAATGACTATCATGATATCGAAGTATTTAAGGTACCATCTCCTAAGTAGTCATCTTATTTCATGGCAATGTCTTGCATGATTCGGAACACACACTGGTATTTAACCTCTATATATTTGAATGTACCCACACAAGGGTCTCCGTACACCTGATTCTTTGCGTAGAGCGGGCACGAGTTGTGACCATTACACGCGCAGCGCACGAGGTTTGCCGCGATAGGCGAGTAACATTTGGTTGTGCGTATGGAACGATGAGGGCAGACAGTAGCTCCTTCGGTTCGCCCGTAGTTAGCGTATCGTATTTTGATCTTCTGGCCGGGGGGACATCGGAGGACACCACTCCTGTGCTCACAGAGGCGGAAGGTTTCTAAAACAAGATAAAGAAATCAGCTTAAAGTTGTTCGCGGGCAAAAGCGTTTTCCATGATGTTTTCTTCAAACTTCGCATGATGAAATAAGACCATCATAGAAGTTCCATCAACAAAATTAAGTACAGCCTTTTTTGTCGAAAATCGCAGCTTGCGCGCAATACAAGTCGAGCAGTGAAGGCATTTTTTTGTAGAAAAACTAAATGTATTGCTAAACGTTTTTTTCGAAACAACCGTCTAATAACCCACAGATAAATATTATGTGTAAATATGTTTTAGGGGAGAAAATAGACGCCATCTTGGAAATATATCCCCTTAACAAAACAGTCCACAATGCACTGCAATTACAACTCAACCCAGATTTTTCTTCAGCTTCGGAACGGCTTATAGCGGGGTATCGGTATTAACCGGATGTATACGTAGCGGGGATTGACTTCTTGTATTAACCGGGTGTACGTAGCGGGGATTGACTTCATGTATTAACCGGGTGTACGTAGCGGGGATTGACTTCATGTATTAACCGGGTGTACGTAGCGGGGATTGACTTCATGTATTAATCGGGTGTACGTAGCGGGGATTGACTTCATGTATTAACCGGGTGTACGTAGCGGGGATTGACTTCATGTATTAATCGGGTGTACGTAGCGGGGATTGACTTCATGTATTAATCGGGTGTACGTAGAGGGGATTGACTTCATGTATTAACCGGGTGTATACGTAGCGGGGATTGACTTCATGTATTAATCGGGTGTACGTAGCGGGGATTGACTTCATGTATTAACCGGGTGTACGTAGCGGGGATTGACTTCATGTATTAACCGGGTGTACGTAGCGGGGATTGACTTCATGTATTAACCAGGTGTACGTAGCGGGAATTGACTTCATGTGTTAACCGGGTGTACGTAGCGGGGATTGATTTCGTGTATTAACCGGGTGTACGTAGCGGGGATTAACTTCATGTATTAACCGGGTGTACGTAGCGGGGATTGATTTCGTGTATTAACCGGGTGTACGTAGCGGGGATTGATTTCATGTATTCACCGGGTGTACGTGGCGGGGATTGACTTCATGTATTAACCGGGTGTACGTAGCGGGGATTGACTTCATGTATTAACCAGGTGTACGTAGCGGGGATTGACTTCATGTGTTAACCGGGTGTACGTAGCGGGGATTGATTTCATGTATTAACCGGGTGTACGTAGCGGGGATTGATTTCGTGTATTAACCGGGTGTACGTAGCGGGGATTGATTTCATGTATTAACCGGGTGTACGTAGCGGGGATTGATTTCGTGTATTAACCGGGTGTACGTAGCGGGGATTGATTTCATGTATTAACCGGGTGTACGTAGCGGGGATTGACTTCATGTATTAACCGGGTGTACGTAGCGGGGATTGACTTCATGTATTAACCGGGTGTACGTAGCGGGGATTGATTTCATGTATTAACCGGGTGTACGTAGCGGGGATTGATTTCGTGTATTAACCGGGTGTACGTAGCGGGGATTGACTTCATGTATTAACCGGGTGTACGTAGCGGGGATTGACTTCATGTATTAACCGGGTGTACGTAGCGGGGATTGACTTCATGTATTAACCGGGTGTACGTAGCGGGGATTGACTTCATGTATTAACCGGGTGTACGTAGCGGGGATTGATTTCATGTATTAACCGGGTGTACGTAGCGGGGATTGACTTCATGTATTAACCGGGTGTACGTAGCGGGGATTGATTTCATGTATTAACCGGGTGTACGTAGCGGGGATTGACTTCATGTATTTACCGGGTGTACGTAGCGGGGATTGACTTAATTTATTATCAATACTTACTTGTTGGCATCGGTGGCATTGTTGTTGGTGGTGGTGGTGTTGTAGTTGGTCGAGTTGTCGTTGGTTTTTTTGTTGTAACCACACTTGTAGGTAGAGCTATGGTAAGGAAAGACCATTTTATATGAACAATTCAGTATAGTTCTCTCTGTAATACACTGCTTTCTTACGACCAAGAAAGCATTTTGATTTGGCTCATTTGCATCAGATTTGAAGGGCACTTTGCATAAACACAATAGTTTTTCTACGCTGCTTTTTTACGACCCATAAAGCATTTTGATTTGGCTCATTTGAATCAGATTTGAGAGGCACTTTGCATAAACACAATAGTTTTTCTACGCTGCTTTCTTACGACCCATAAAGCATTTTGCATAAACACAATAGCTAGAAATTCATATCGTGAAAATGGGCTTTATCACACGGTGGCCATGTTTGTTTCCATGTGAGCAAAAACCTTTGTTTGGAACGTTCTGAAACATTACAGCTAGTCACTTAATAATAACAACATTTCGGTATTTGTAGGAAATTATCTTTCATTTTCTATTCTACAAGCTTTTCATTTTCACTTTCAGATGAGTTATCTTTGTGCCCATCGCGTTTATTTCATTTAAATTGAAATTTTGGCTCGTCTTTCGCGTTAATTTTCTTCGTTTGAAAGTATTTTTCCCTCAATTCGCGCTAATTTCCAATACTTTAATTTCGTGGAGCGTTTATTTCCTATGATAAGGTAATTGTAATAATAGTTCGTACCAACCTTGATTGCTGCCACAGTATCTCAACCTACACATGGGAGGTTTAGATAACTTGTACACAAAGAATCCACCGCAGTTCCTCACCAAAACACTGGTATCAAAATGACAGCAGTCGCCCCTCCAATTAAAACAAACCTTGCGCTTTACAACCCCCTCGGCCACACTTGGCAGAGTACCGCTCATCCAGCCAGGAGCATGGGTACCACAGTGAAGAATCTTGGGACATGTGGTAGCCATCTGAGTGCCAGCCTGTCCAGTGAAGCGATACCATGCTGGGGTTAGGGTTTTGTCACACACAAATATTCCGTTCGGGCCGTGGTTCTCTGATCTGTCAGCTGAATCCAGTTGGTCGTAGTTCGTGCACTCATCTGCACACAAGGTACATAATATTAGAGAATGTACTTGTACCTGTTGTCATATGTGCCCTACCCAAGCCCCCCGCAACCAGATAAGAAGCCTGACTACGCAGCACGTTTCCTCATCGCCCTTGAATCCTTCCAAAATTCCCTGGCCGTTGGGTAGAGGTGACCCTTGTGGAGAGGTGGCCGTTGTGGAGAGGTGGCCGTTGGGTAGAGGTGGCCGTTGGGTAGAGGTGGCCGTTGGGTAGAGGTGGCCGTTGGGTAGAGGTGGCCGTTGGGTAGAGGTGGCCGTTGGGTAGAGGTGGCCGTTGGGTAGAGGTGGCCGTTGGGTAGAGGTGGCCGTTGGGTAGAGGTGGCCGTTGGGTAGAGGTGGCCGTTGGGTAGAGGTGGCCGTTGGGTAGAGGTGGTCGTTGGGTAGAGGTGGCCGTTGGGTAGAGGTGGCCGTTAGTGGAGGTTCGACTGTACATTTATTCGATCAAAGAATAATTATTAAACCAAAACTCACCTCCTTCAGGTTTAGTGGTAGCTAGCTCACTGGTCGTAGGTCTAGCAGTCGTGGGTCTAGCAGTCGTGGTTGCTTCAGTTGTAATAGTTTCAGCTGTTGTTGGTGTTTCTGCAGTAGGCAATGTTTAAAAATATTAAACAATATTTTCTCTTCTGAGTTTTATTTTTTATTTTTTTCTGTGAATGCAGCTCTCGTATAGACTCCTTGCAGCACATCGAAATCCAGCTCATTTTGGAGGACAAAACAATAGGTTCGAATACATGTATGAATGACAGTCAGAAAAGCCCTTCGTGCTTTATAGTTCTGATGGGTTTCCTGTGGATTTGGCGGGAATTTTCGCGCCCTATCGCGCGCGTGCGCTAAAAAACATACCTTCGCCGCTCCCACAGTATCTCAGCCGACAAGCTGGTGGCTTCTGAAGTCTGTAGACGTAGTACCCTCCACAGTTCCTCACCATGATGTTTGAATTCCAGTGACAACAGTCCTTCCTCCAATTAAAACAAACCTTACGGTTTACAGTCCCCTCGCCCACACTTGGCAGAGTACCATTCATCCAACCAGGAGCATGGGCACCGCAGTGTAATCCTGGGGGACACGTAGTAGCCATGTGGGTCCCTGCTTGTCCTGTGAATCTGTACCAGCCTTCAGAAAGGCTTTTATCACACGTGTATACTCCGCTAGGACCGTAGTTTACTGATCTATTAGCAGAGTCTAGCTCGGTGTATTTTGTGCACTCATCTGTTGATGTAGAATCAAAGATTACCCTTATCATACTTTCCTTCTGGTTCTATTCCGGGTATTTCGAGATTTTATCCCAAATAATAAGCCCCATGCAGTAAATTTTCTGTACATACCTGGTAATGGACTCGCAGTGGTTGTTGGGGAAACTGTCGTCTTCTCCTCTGTGAAACAAAGCGTCAAAACATCAGCCATGCAGTGTAAAGACAATTGACAAAAACGCACGTCAATAGAAATGGTAACTCGAAAACTGCTTGCGTAAAAAGGTTGAAAAGTCACCTATGAAGTCGAAATCTTTCTCGTTTGAGCGTAAAGTTAACAGACCACTTTGGCTTCGTATGCAAATTGCTTCAGAACACATGACATTCCCTTGAGAAATACTCTTTTATCAAAATATTTACACATGAAAGAATCGACTCCCAAGAGTGGCATCACATGGTCTGAAATGGGCACAACAAACAACGAAGCTAAGAAGGTCTATTCCCATTTCCGCCTTTATCATTCTCTTGAATATTATTTCTGTCTCCAGACTGGAATGTATTCATAATCTAAAATGTATGTACCATAACTGATATGGTGACGTAGTTCGACCGTGCCAAAAACAACCAACAAAAAGAATTATTGTTGTAATTCGAGCTGTCCTCGCCCAAGTCTTAAAAGTAATATATATCTCGCGAAATTCAAAGAATTTTCCCCTCTAATTTCTTGGAAACGCGTGTTTCGGTATTGAGAAGAGATTTGGAGCTAGGTCCACTTGGCTAAGCATCGAAGCGCGCTGTGATTGGTCGGTTCGTGCGCGCACCGGATACCTGGAGCTAGTTAAGAATTACCTTCATGAAATCGATAAACGAAATTGGATCCAGTTTTCCCAACTCCTCTCACGCAACCATTTGGCGAAGCGCCATGTTTATCGTAGGTCTGGCCAGCGTTTGGTCCACTCCAGCACTCCCCATAAAACTGGATCCCAAAATATTGGTAGCCCTTTGCTTGAGCAATACTTGCGCAGGCACGAATGGTTTTGTTCAAGTCATTCCAGTCAATTTGGGGACGTAAGTTAGCGATAAGAATCGGCAAGGGACGGTTTTCGCCTCCACGATCATTGTAGCAGCCAACTTGCTCGTATTCATCGAGAACTTAGATGGCAAAGGAGAGAAATAAGTAGAAGAAAAAAGGTAATGCGTTTCAATTAAAAATAAATAACCGCGAGTAGTAGTAAAGGGATTATCCTTATTTTATGGTAATGATTTAGGACCATACCTTCAGACGCAGTGCTGAAGCGCAATATGGCAGCGCGAAGCATTTACGGCTATGCCGGAGATTTCGGCCCAATACCACAATCCCGGCTTTACAGACTGATCATGAAGCTTGACCGAAGCCCAATGGAGAGGTTAATCGGTCCCTTGACCGTAGATGCATAATTAACTCCTTGCTATAAATAGCAGGCTGGAATAGCGATTGTGTCACTGATGGCTAACCACCTATAGTCACTCCTTTCCATGTGGGATGTGTTTTGAAAATACTAGGCGCCATTATTTCAGACATGCGCAGACAGTGTTTCCAGTCAGTGTCACGCGGTATTTTGATATGAAAGTGATTGCATAGTCCACGATGATAACAATTACCTTCATCGTTACCGTTGCCAAGAAACATATCCAGCTCTGTGCCTTCGTGCAAAGTTCTACTTGTGCTCTCTCTAGGACTCATGTCTTGGTATTCTGAATCATCCGTCATTTCTGCAAAGATGATCAACACAACCACTCGGTACTTAATGCTAACACCGGTATGAAAATGGCCTAAAATATGTATTCAAGAGCATATGTAGGTCTTCCATGGAGGGGAGAGGAAGATGGGGCCGGGGGAGGAGTCACTCCCCAATAACCTCAACAAATCCTCCCCCCTTCCCTCCAAAATGCATGAACGTTATACATAAACTCCTAATGGAAAGAGAACACAGGCATCCCTGGATACGCCCCTGTTGCTATATATATAATTTGTTGACTCACATGCATAATCAGGCTTTATCACACTAGTGTGTCAACTCAGTTCACACGGTGTTGCACAATGTTTTGTTTAGCTGATCTCTGATGGACATTTTGCACATTCAACCTTGTAAATATACCTTTTTAGCTTGGGGCAATGTTTTCCAATTTCAGACCACGTGTCATTCTTTTGAGAATAAGATTCTTTGTTTGAGTCGTATCATATTCATGTGTCTTCTCATGTACAACCGTGAAACAAAGAAATCATACTCTAGGGAATGACACGTGGTCTGAAAAGAGGAAACATGTCCAAGAATGCCCAAGCTGAAAAGGTTTATGACATCACACAACAAGAGTAAATGAAAAACTACAATGTTGACTGGTCGGTTACCTTTGACAGATTCTGGTAAACCGATCGAGGTGGAGTCTGGAATATCGCTGATGAAGGTTCTTTTCTTAACTAATATTAAAGAAATAAAATAAAATTAGCATCGGTGGGGCCTGTGTTTTTCCACATCTGATGGAAGACTGGTAATCATCCGCATGGGATTGTGGGACAGATAATCCAATCTCTCCCCGTCTGTTCAGTATAAATTCAGTTTCAGTATGATTTCTATTTGTCTTGCGTTTAATTCGAAAAATCAATTTACAGATAGCGAGATTGATTCATTAGAAATCTCTAGGGATAAGATTCTTCGGAACTCTGCCATCCGGCCAACCTGTATTCAACGGCCACTTAACAATTCTCGAGGGTGACCGCTTAATACTAGGTTATTTATTGCTTCTTGTGTTGCCGGAGAAAAATACTGAAGGAAATTACACGTGGTCTGAAATTGAAAAAATTGAAAAAATAGACTATCACTTCCGGGAACCCTATGGGCATGCGCAACACTGACTTCCGTTTGGCTTACCGGAAAAAGAACTGCCACAGTATCTCAGCCGACAATAGGGTGGCTTCTGAAGTCTGTAGACGTAGTACCCTCCACAGTTCCTCACCATGATGTTTGAATTCCAGTAACAACAGTCGTCCCTCCAATTAAAACAAACCTTACGGTTTACAGTCCCCTCGGCCATACTTGGCAGAGTACCAGTCATCCACCCTGGGGAATGGGCACCGCAGTGTAATTTTGGGGGACACGTAGTAGCCATGTGGGTCCCTGCTTGTCCAGTGAATCTGTACCAGCCAAGAGTAAGGCTTTTATCACACGTGTATACTCCGTTTTCACCGTTGTTTTCTGATCTGTCACTCGAGTCCAGCTTGGTGTAGTGTGAGCACTCGTCTGTAGATAGGAATCAAAAGTTTATAGAGATCTTTCACGTGACGTCAAAGCAGCTCAATTTGGAGGACAAAACAAAAGGATGACAATCTCCTGAGAATTGGAAACCTATTTTTTGTCTTCCAAATTGAGCTGCATTCCGATGTGCTGCAAGGGGTCTATGGTAAAATTTTCTTTTCTTCCTTGAAATGATTGAACTCAAACAAAATGATTGGAATGCCTAACGCAACGCTTTTGCGTGACAGAAAAAAAGGTTGCGGATTAGGAAAAATAGTCTCCTGCTGTTAAGTTGTGACGTATTTCCGGGTCCAACTGTTCACAAAAACGTTAAAATAAGTGAAAAATATTCTCGATTATTTCAACATTTATCTATTTAAAGAGTCGCCCAAAGGCAGGTAAATTACAACAGGACACAGGGTCCCCTACTAGGTAAATTACCTAAAAACAATTACAACTTTGAACAACAATCCTGTCACGAAACAAAAGTAAGAAAAATCTTCATATAAGTGTTTTTCAAGAAGAGAACGAGAAGGCCAAAGAAATATTTTGCATTACTAGCTGTCACCTTCTTTAAATCGGTAAACATAATTTGCCCAGGTTTTTCCAACTCCAACAACACATGCATCTGAAGGACCATCCTTATTGTACGTCTGGTCAGCGGTTGGCCCACTCCAACATTCCCCATAATACTGAATCCCAAAGTAGCGGTATCCCCGGTTTTTCGCCAATAGAGCGCAGGCACGGATTGTCTTGTTTAAATCGTGCCAGTCGATTTGTGAGCGAAGGCTTGCTAGAAGGACTGGTAGAGGACGTTTACGGCCTCCGTTGTCGCGGAAGCACCCGACTGGATCAAACGAGGCCTCGATAGCTGGTGAAAATAGAGAATTTTTCATTACTTTATCATTTAAAGAGAAGATGATTTTGACTCTTAATTCTTCGTTTGCACCTGACGTCATGGCCGCCATGTTGGAAGGATACAAAAGATTTTTCAATGAAGTCTTTTGTTATATCTTCCAATGAATATGGTGGCCATGGCTTTCGTTATTTTATTCCCTTGAGAATGATTGCAAACCAAGAATAGAACATTTTCGAGATGCACGAGCGCTTTCAAAAATATCGCAGGCGCAGACATGATTTCGATGCATTTTCGGGCAGCTTCAATAGAGCGCGTGATCTTGCCCGAAAATGCCTCTTTTTCATGCCTGCGCCTGCGACATTTTTGAAAGCGCACGCGCATCTCGAAAATGGTCTATTGAGCCACATGTGAGTTGAGTTTGCTTGATGTGTTGTTCTCTCCCTCGCCACGAGGGTTTTTTATCTGGGTTTTTCGGTTTTCCTCATTCCGCAAAAAAAAAAAAAAAAAATGGGAATACTCACGCGTACTACTATCATCATCCGTGGCAATTGTGTTTGGAAAATCTTCAAGTCCTGAAACTATAATCCACGTACATTTTAGTCAAAAGATTAGTAAAAAATCATGTTACCTCCCAAACCTTGAATTTTATATATTCAGGCCATTCGGCATCTACCCAAGAATATTTTTTGCTTGAAAAAGTACCCCTTTCATATAGTTTTGAAGAAAAGCTACCCCTTTT
The DNA here is from genome assembly GCA_023349425.1 of Anthopleura sola. Taxonomy (NCBI): domain Eukaryota; kingdom Metazoa; phylum Cnidaria; class Anthozoa; order Actiniaria; family Actiniidae; genus Anthopleura; species Anthopleura sola. The sequence continues at coordinate 1,875,411 of JALHLI010000010.1, forward strand.
CATATCAAAACTCACAAATTTCCACCCCTTTGCTATACGTGCGGCCTGAAAAAAGTTCCCCTTTCGGGCGGAGCATCCCCGTAATAGTCCATTATAGGGAGTACCCCCCCCCCCCCCCCCCCCGGGATGCAGTCAAGCCCTCAGGAAACTGTACTTGCCAGGAGCTTTTCCTTGTTGAATTAAGGCTCTAATCCTGTGTTATTGTTTAATCATCCAATAATCGTCGGCAAGTGTGAGGCTTTGACAAGTACATCCGGGAGTACATGTGAGGAAAGGTCTATTTCTGGACCCTTTCTCTTTCTTATCAGCTGCCAATTTTCTACAACCTACCCACCCGCGACAAATGACATTGCTCTTCACTATGACAGTTTCCTGCGCCATCTTGAAAGGTAGCCTAGCCATGCCTTTGCAAAGGCATCTTGAAAGGTAGACGTGTATTTGCATCGAAGGGATCGAGACCATTGGTGAGCTTGCAATGATAGACATGTCTCTATCATTGCAAGCGACCGTTCGTCTCGCTTCAATGCAAAGACACGGCTACCTTAAGCTTTCAAGATGGCGCAGGGAACTGTGAAGGGGAATATTTGAGACGGACACTAAGAATGGCTGCAAAGGAGACTCTAGCTCTCTTTCATTTCAGGTTGGATTCTTACATTTTTTCTCTTCCTTCATGTGGTCGACATTGTCTATCAAGTCTTCAGGAAACTCAAGGTTGGTTTCTGAAACAAAGGAATAAAATATGTCGGCGCTTTGATTATTGGCGGTCAATAACTGAAGAAGAAAAAACAGGAAGGAAACTGTACTTCTGAAACTAAAATAAGCATCACCATCATCATCACCCCCCATCATCATATCCTTGTTCTATATAATCATCATTGTTTTATATACATCATTGTTTTACAATTACCTTCTCGTTTGGTGTTGCTGTCCGACTCCAACGATGCTAACAGATTTTCCAGCTCATTATCCTCGGCTAAAAAACATAAATTTGTCATTGTCACACATGTTCTGTACAGTACGTGTCACACAATCATCTCAGCGAAGGAATTTTGCGCGAGAAAACGAAACAGGAATTTCCTAAGTGCTGTCAAAATGTCACCAAACTTCTTTGTGCTAATATCAAAAGCGTAATCCTTGCTAATGAGTTGAATGGAATGTTTCGATAATTAGTCACTACTAGATAAAGCCTACGATGACAGAATGCTATTTAGAATAGACTTTTTCTACAAGGGGCAACTTTTTATAGAAGGGGCAACTCATTAGACTTCTATCTATTTGCGACTCTTTTTGACATTGTTTTAAAACTAGTTTTTCTTTCTTGGTAATATGAATTATACGCCGTTTCTGGGCAAACAACAGGAACAAATACTGGAGGAAGTTCATGTTAAAAAACGAAATACATCGTGTACGAAGTTCATATTAACAGGAATTTACTATAAAACTTCCGACAAAAAGTTCGTGCGAACGACAAAAAAAAAAAAAAAAAAATACATGCTAAGTTTTCACATATTTTCTTCGAGATAAAGATTCATCAGTTTGAATAATTTCCTTCTTACATTGATATGAAGCCATTTTTCTTTAATCACACTTGACTTTTGAGTCGTAAAAAGCAGTATTGAATTGCATTTATGGCGCTAAAACCAAAAAGTTTGTTATCTACATAGTTTCAAGTTACTATCTTTCCCGCCCGCGATAATTTAATTTTTTGGCGGGAATGTGAGAGTAGCAAAAGTTTATTTTAAAGAAATGACTTCAAAGTTTACTTATGAAATCAAAATTTACTTTAAAAATCTCCCTTCCTTGCTGAAAAACGCATCAAAATATCCAAAACAAAATGCTAAAACAAAAAACTGATATCATATGATTATTATTTTCATAAGTTAAATTACTCTTTAATCGATTTCCAAATAACCGCCGTACACCCCGTGTTTCTTTTCGAAAAAAAAACTCATTAACGAAAAGAAAATGATATATGTAAGCTTATTTGTGTTTGCAAAAGCTTTCACGAGGAAATATTTCACTAAGACTCGTACAGGCAAAACCCATCAAGGAGGAAAATAGATATAATTTTACAGTAACTTCGGTCCGACTTTGCTCAGCTATCCACAATATGTGGTGTGGTTCTAGATATTTTAAGTCGTGAAAAACGTTGATAAAAAGACTTTAATTTTGCAACAGTGAACTACAGTAATCAATAAATAGAATTAAAGGTATTTTCTACATATTTCTTTCAGTGAAATTGCTACTGAGTTGGCGCCCAGGGGTCAGCCAGATCGATTTAGAATGTGATTAACTGAACATCTAAAACGTTTCAGCTGAAAACTAAACTTATATTATTCAATTCAAATCTTACCCAGCTCAGCAAATCCCTTGGACGTTTGCAGGAGAAGTAAAGTAAGTACAGTTGCATATATCATTGAAGCCATATTTTGGGGATGAGATCTGGATATCTGGCTCCTGTGCCAACCGATAGATAGCAGAAAGGCTAATGACTCAAGCAAGTTACCGCTGGGATTTTTGAAGGCTGTGTAACCCGGAATATGTCATCAGGACTCAAGGCACGTTTGACGTAAAACAGATAGCGAAAGGTCAGGTGAAAGTGAGATCATGGACAAATATTCAAAATGTTTTTCTTTGTACTTTTTGCCTTGTTTTGTAAGCTAATAATGAGTAAATTAGAATTTTACGAAAGGAAAATATTTTTTGTTGAATTTTGCTGTCATCGTATTATTCAGATCACCAAAACCTCTAATGCTGACGGTCATCCACAGGGATCCCGACCAATCCTGGTGTCACTCAACGACTCCGCATCCGAAAGAGAAATACTGATATCGATTTTGTATGATGAACAAAAGAGATGCAAAGCTGGGCTTAAGCGGAAATCCTAGTTTCAAAACGTTGTTTTAAAGCCTTCAAAGACAATGCGGCATGCATTCTTGAACTGTGTAACATTTGCTTTGATCCCAGGCTCCTCTCTCTTCTCTTTTCTTCCATTCTCTTCCCTTCCCTTCCTTTCCCTTCCCTTCCCTTCTCTTCTCTTCCCTTCCCTTTTCTTACCTTCTCTTCCCTTCTCTCCTCTCCTCTTCTCCTTCCCTTTCATGCCTTTTTCTTCCTTTCTCTTCCTTTCTCTTCACTATAAGAAAGAGAAAAGAAAGAAAGAAAGAAAGAAAGAAAGAAAGAAAGAAAGAAAGAAAGAAAGAAAGAAAGCAAAAACTGTGAAAATCCATCGAGCCAACCTTATACCACAGGGATCCCGTCATACCTGATGGACACGTGACCTGTAGCCCATCGTGCAAGGGATACTGGGAAGCGGAAACAGCAGCGCAACCCTTCAGCTCGACAACTTTTCAGTTTTCATCAAAAAATCTCATCTAAAATCACTAATTTCACCCTCTTTACGTACCTGAAAGACCTAAAAAAGCATGTCTAAGGCTAAAGAATCGACTAAATTCCGTAAAGTTGACGTTGACCTTCTTGAAAACCAATTTGACGATGAACAAGGCGAGGATGTTTCTACTGGTGGACCAGACGAAGGGGAGGTGAACTCTCTTCTTGCATCGTATCCTTACCACTTTTCAACTACTTTAATACCTCTTTAATACCATCTGATCGCTAGAATTCCTTATCAATCAAGTAAAGAGAAGCCCTGAGTGTATGAATGTTAAGGTTAAAAGAATTTTGTTTTATTTATTGTTCTTTACTCGGTCTTTATTCCTAAGGAAGTAAGTTTATTTTCATGTAAAACCGATTAATTTTATAAATATTTCTAAATATTTATGGTTTTTAATTCAATCCTTGCTTACAAAAAGTATATTGAGAGACTCCAGAAACATTTGTAATCATAGTTGGGGAAAATTTTAGTTTTAAAGTAATTTCTATTCCAAAAGTTTGTTAAAATTTCTTGACATAGTTCTAGTAAGAAGAACTGTGATGCTTTGAAAATTGTATTAGCAAATCCTCCTCTGCAGACCAAGAATCAAGCTGCCAAGGTAAAAATTCTCATATTCTGTCATTTAATTATCATAATAAAACAAAAATATGACATATTCTTTAAATCAAGGGTGGTGTAGTAGTAGTGCACTCGCCTTTCGATCAACTCTGGGGTCACTGGTTTGATTCCTGGACTTGGAATCGCTTGAGAATAGGGTTTGAATCACTGACAATTTAACCAAAAATGGGCCTCTAGATTCCAGATCTTATTTTCTGTTCACTAGGCCCAGTTCAGACATCAAACTTTTGCTGTGTTGAATCTAATTGCCTTTATAAGGCCAGGGGCTAAGAACATGCCGAGAACTACAACCAGCTGATTTCTCTTAGCGGCGCGCAAAGCATTGTTTGTCAAATTGAAACGTTCCTAGCACCCAGTCTCCAAATATATTTTCCCGGCGCGGCCACTACGAAAGCTATCATTTCTGCACGATGTTTACGTTGATAAACATCAAATTGTAAAAGGATAAAATCAAAAAAACTAATAAAAAACCTTTCAAACGAATACTCTGCAGTTTATGAAGCTTTTAAGCGCCTCCTGAAGTCACGCATTGACAAGAAAAGTTGCTTTCGATCCTCTCACGAACAGTAAATTTCCCCGTCGCCAAGTGTCGGTAGGTTTAAAAGAGATTCTTTTCTCGAATATAATGAACGAAAACTATCCGATTTGAAATATAAACGTATATTAAAGCTTAGACTGTTGATAAATTAAGTCAAAATTTGGGTAAATGTAGGATTAAATATTGAAATTTGTTTGGAACGCTTGGCCATGCGACAAAAATGGCTCTCATTGGCTAATTTAAACCGGAAGTGCTTTGCGAAATCAGCTGGAATATATGTAAGACATCAGCTCTTTTGCTTAGCGCCAGGAGACAATAAGTTTTAAGTTTGGTCCACATACTTCTACTAGTTTAAGTGAAAACTGCTTGAGTTCAAAGGCAATTACATTGAATGTGGCAAAAGTTTGACGCCTGAAGTGCGTCTTATTTTTTCCAGTATTAAATGTAGAGGAATTTTAACAGACACACATTTAAGACTATGAAATGCAGAGCTTTCAATAAAAGGCAGCTACTGGCGGTTTATTGCCGGATACTTCACCTTAAACTGCCGGCTATTTTGACAAAAAATTAATTCATTGCCAAATAAAGTTACGGCCCCTTGGGGGATACGTACCCCTACTTTTTTGGATTGACCGTCTACTCCAAATATTATTGAAAACTCTGGAAATGCACCCACATTCCTTTGTTGTGTGATATAAACATCATGGGATCTTGTAGAGCATGAGAGATGTAAACTTAGGAGCACGAGACATAAACAATAAACATATTTTTTTAATTATTTTTGATCAGGATAAGGCTTTTCAACTAGTTATGAGAGTTCTTACTTCAACAAAAACCAACGAGATAGATCAAGCAATCAAGGGTTTGGATACCAGAGGCATTGACATTCTCATGAAATATCTTTATCGGGGATTTGCCGAGCCAACTGACAACAGCTGTGGTATCCTCCTAACATGGCATGAGAAGGTTGGTATGAAGTGAAGTTTGGAAAAAAGGATATTTTATTGAAAGAGAACTAGGAATGTTGTAGCTGTATTGCACTCACATCTCGTTTCAGGTTCCTTGCTATCAAATTTATTTGCTATTTTCCTTTGGTATTACAGAGCAATGTGCTAAAGTATGACCTAATTTAATGTATTCGCATACTTCTATGCCTGGGCTTTTTGCTGCCAAACAAGCTTCAGAAAACACAAGTGTTTATATGAGAAGCATGAAGCATGCAGAGTTCTTTTTAACACTTCATGAGTTTTCTGACAATCTCCAAGTGCTTTATAATTTCACACAGGACAGCAAGACAGTCTTTTTTATTATTTGTGTGCAGTTATAAAGTATGTGGGTATCGGTAAAACAGTGCTTCTCAACACTTCCCAAGTGTTCTGCCAGTACCCAAGTGCTTTATAACTACAATTTAAAATAGCTGTTGTTTTTGACGAAATAGAAAGTGCTCACATGTGCTGTGTGCTCTCATAATGCATGCATGCACTTTCAGCCATGGCCAATAAGAACGCAAGATTTTTATTTTTTTTTATAATATAAAATACAAATTAGAGAAGCCATTATTTTAGATATTACTGACAAAATAGAAAAGTGCACTCTCTGAGCAATTATAAACTGCGATTTTGAAGAGTGATCTTATAATTTTTTTTCAGGCTCTTGCAGCTGGTGGACTAGGAAGTATCATAAGAGTTCTTGCTGATAGAAAAACAGTTTGATAACCAACTAGAAAAAATAATTCAAAATTTGTAAAATCCAAAAACAAAAAAAAAAACAATTTTGATATGTGCTTCTCAGAATACACAATATATTTCATAAAAATAAATAGTTAATTTCAGACATGATTTGGCCATAATCATCAATTTTACTGCGATACTCAATATTCTGTAAACTCAGTATTTGTGAGTTGCCCGTTGGAATTTGGTTTTTCACTGCCACCAGTCAAAAATATAAAAGGTTTCACCTGATTGGTTTTGATTGGCGGCAACGAAAAACCAATTTCAACACAAGCCGTTGAGATGTCTGAGTTTACAGAATATTGAGAATCACAGTAAATTTCCAAAACTGTAGTGCATAATTTGTATGGTCCTTGTTGAAAATTGCTTAGAGTGAATGATGAACTTGGTTGAGAAATTTTCATATCTCTGTGAAAAATGTATGATATGGTATGGATTGGTCATGAAAGTACTATGTTGTGACTGTGAAAGTGCTGTCTTCTGATTGGCTAAGCAGTTCATGACATGTATTGTGATTGGTTCACCAGATGTCGTTGTGAAGTCAGTTTTTGGGCACATCTTGTGAAATCTGTATTAGCTTGACGCCCTTAATGCACAATTGTTCGACATCAAACATTCAATACCCTTAGGTGATTGAAGGAAGTTTTTTTGATTGAAGGCATATATCCAACAACTGCATATGATTTGAGGGGTTTCTGCAGTTGCTTTCCTAAATTCATCTGAATAAGATTGACACAGTGGTTTCAAGTCAAGGATTGATTGGTAGAATGAATGTGCAGTAAATGTATGAATCATCTACCTTCAATTCAACTTGAAAACATTGTTGTTGGTCATTCAAGCAAGTTTGAGAAAGGAATCTCAAAGGAATTGACTCTCCCATCCCCACCAAAGTAAATGGCTTTTACAAAAGCTTATAGTCCATTTATCATCCATGCTTATAACAGACCACAAAAGCAGTACTTCATGTGACATGTACATTTTTCACAGTGTGATATTGAGGGACATCAAAATGATAAAATTGATATCCCCACTCCCACCAGTAGCCAGTGGGGATACGATTTATATCAACACTGGTGGTGTCAAATTTCAAAGTCAAATTCTCCATTGTTTTTCATTGAAGATTTCATATAATAAACAGAACATTACATGGCCGCTTTTCACTGCACTCACTCGTGAGAGATACGAAGATAAAATTCGTTTCTCCGCACGACCATGTAATATCCTCTGTCATTCATGTGCCAACCAAAGATAGATTGACTTGAAAAACAAAGCAATTTTGAAGGACTTTTCAAAACATTAACATCAGAATGCCATTGTTAGTAAACATGAAGAATTACTTTTTTATTTTTAGTGATTAGAATGCTGTTCTGCTAAAAATACAATACTTTATATTTTGCAAATTATTATTAGTAATATGCATTAGTTTACTGGTATATTCTTAAACGATTCCTTTCCTCAAGCAATTATTTCTTTATTTTGAATAAATATTTTGTAAATACAAACCAAACCATTTCTTTGTTTCGGTAAAACTAGCAACAAAATCGTGCAACATTGTTGCATTGCAAGTTTCAGTGTGGCTCATATTACCATGTTGTGAGACTTTGGTGCACAAAGAAGAAGCTCTTTCTACTCTCTACAACAAAGAATGTTTTTTTTTTGCGCGCGCGCGTTGGTAACACGAGCAACATCCACTTTGCAACCTGCGACGCAATAAGTTGTATGATCTCGTTGCTCGTATTACAGCACTTTATTATTTCATATTTTCAAACATTTTCTCGAACTTAAGACTCAAGACAAATTCCCTGAACAAAATCTTTAAATAATTTGTAAAAATAATGTATCCTGTTTTGAATCCTTGTGTTTACAGCTCACTGAGTCGTAACACAGCCAACGAAAGGTTCAATGAAATTCTGATTAATTAAATTTACTTTGATTAATGAGTTTCTAACTTTGAAACATTCTACTAGAATAGCCATATATAGTTCTGCAAATCCCAAGGATTTGTGCCCCTTCAAATTGATTTTATGGTTCACTGTTCTATATAGAAGCCTTGACCCTCCCAAGTCTTTTGTTTCGTTGTGTTCAGAAAATGCTCAATTCCAAATTAAGATATTTTTCGAATGTTTACATCTAAGTTAGAATGTTAGGATTCAGTTTAGAAATTCCGTGAGTCGACATATAAAGCCCTGTCTAAATTCCTTTTCTTGTGAGTAATGTGAGTTACAAATCAAGACAGTTCAGGAAAACAAAAGCGACCTTGTGAAACAATTTGTTTACACATTCAGCAAAGCCAACTTCAAGAACTACTACATTTGAATATTGTAAAAAATTGCTATACAAGGTCACCGACTATTATGGCTAGTATTCTATAACAAAACATCCTCTCAAATTGTTCCTAGAAGATCAAGAAATTTTAATTTCATCCTAGCATCGATTTTTCCTCATATTTTCTATAGTTTTTCCAAATTACATTGTAATCTCCAGTGTTCATTTGTTATTCTTTCAAACTGCAAAAAATCCCGCCTCCTGACAGACGTCATAGTTCCAACCGTTTTAGAAAAGAAAAATAACCAATGAGAGCATTTGTTTTATCGATAACATTTCGAAAAACCATAGATTATATCATCCATGAACTAACTGAAAATGCAAACATAATATCTTTAATGATACATTCATAAGTGCTTGGGAAAGTGCGCTTTTATTTTGACATTTAACGTATTAGTCTAGACAAAAATCCTATCAAAATTGTCACTTTTCATAACGATTTTTGAGTTTAAAGGTTTATGGATACCTCTGATTGGTGCTAAAATATTTTTCCAATTAAGTGTTGATCTCACCAGAGCATGTTATCTTCAGTATATCCATGCATGCAGGAGTGAACCTTTCAATCATTGAATCATTCAAGCATTAAGGCGGTCAAATAATGCACACTTATCCTCAACTCTCAGTGTGTAGAAACCGTTCATTCACGGCAACTCCATCGAGGCGACAGCAGCTCCGAACACGAAAACCAGCTTTCTATCCTTCCAAAAAAACGACGATAAACTACTCCAGTTCTTTCAGCAGTTTTGGTAAGTGATGATAAATAAATGATTCCATGTTATTTCATCCCTCTTTTTTTTTAAGTACTTTTTTAAATTGAAATAATATTTATGACATTTACTGAGTATTGCCAATTTTTGGTGTAACACAGTTTCCTGTTTTGGCTGGGCTTCTTCTAAAAAACTTTGTTAGATTTTTCTCAAAAGGGTAGCCAATTCGCTAACTGAAAATTTCTCTCAAAATATGCTTGTTTGCAATTGGAGACCGCGCGCGCAATTATTGAAGTGCGACATATGAAATCCCCTGACAACAAAATAATTGTTCTTATTTGTCAATTCTTCTCGTTCTAAAGCAATTTCGTAGCGATCCTGTCAGCGCTGTTGTTGGATTTTAGTATTCGATTCATTTTCGTAAATAAATTGCATGAAAAATTGTCTCATACTAAACCACTTCAAAATTCCATCAAGAGAGCACTTGACTTCGTATCCTAGTCGACGCAACTCTGACAGCCGTTTGTTCTTAGGCTTGAGAAGACTTCCCGCGCTGTGAAATTTTGTAAATTCTAACTTCAGCAATGATAACACGGAGATAATACACGGTATTTTGGCGCAATTTTAGTATCAACATTACCATATTTACCATTGTATATTGGTAAAATATCATGAGGCGAGTCATGGTTAGTGAGCGCAGTGAGAAAACGATTTTAGTCACAACAACTGAAGACGACCCTAAGAGCGTCTGTGTAGGAGGCTACTGAAGAGCCTGAATGCCCATATATAATGTAAGGGTTATTATGCAGAAGTGGCGCGGTTTAAGATATCTATCAAGGGAGTGTTTCACACAGCTCTCTTCTTCACTCGACTGTAACATCATTACAATGTAATTGATCGTTGGGTTTGTCTAGTTATTTTTAGTCATGTTAGCGTGGTGACGCGCGCCCTCAAACACGAGTTCATTTGATTTTCAATTAGCTTGTGAGCATAAGACGCTACAGACAAATATTGACTGGCACCACATTTGAGTGGACGCCAAAAACTGTTATCAAAACATCTTGGAGTTTCAAATGAACTGGCTTTGATCACGCATGAACGTAGTACTACCCGAGGTATCTCAAAAGCGCGCCCATTTTGTCAAGCGGTCACGCAAATTCTGATCACGGTGAACAAGTCACGCAACTCGCCTCCAGGCCGAATATTTAGTTATTTTGCTTCTTTAATCACGGGAAAAATAACCAATGGTATTTACGAACGAATTCTTCCAGGTTTTTTTGAACTTCCAAGGCAGAAGCATGAAGACATTTATACTAGTGACCGTTTGTGTCGTGGCGACTGTTTTACTCAGCACCGTGGAATCCAGTAAGTTTCTGCGAATTATTCTAACTCGATAGGTCACAGATACCATGGTCTTCATCGGTCTTCCCTTATATATGTTTATTTTATTTTTTATTTTTGTTTAGAATCCATCATCAACAAGCGATTGTTCTTGGAAAAACTTTTTCGCCGATTAGCAGAACAGTAAGTAAATAAAAATCATTGTTCGATCGAAACTATTTCAGAAGTGAGAACCGTACAAAGGATTCTGATTGAGAATGGAAAAATGGGATTTGCATGCACTGGGACTGGGATTTAAGTCAATTGGAATGGAAAATAGAATCAACCACACGGGATTGCCCCGCGGTTCATCACTGGGACCGGGATTTAGGTCACTGGGAATGGGAAATAGAATCACCAACATTGGATTGCCACAAGGCTCATCACTGGGACCGAGATTTAGGTCACTGGGAATGGGAAATAGAATCATCAACATTGGATTACTCCAAGGTTCATTACTAGGACCGTTTAGTTAGGTAACTGATTGTTATGACATAACTGAATTCATAAACGTCTTTAGCCCAGTGGTAGAAGAAAAGATCAACCCAGAGGAGGCTCAGAAGACCGGAGGAAATGGCGGGAACCCTGGCTACAATCCCTTTGAAGAAAGTAAGTTAAAAAAACAGGTTACCACAGGCTGGTGTCTCATTTAGCCTATCAATATAACCATAAATATTTGAAACTCTTCATATATATATACAGTCATTGTCAAAACGTTTGTTCTATAAAAAAAGAACAAAGACCAAAAGAAGCATCACGTGATGATTTTTCTATTTGTTCTAAACGATATAAATTCTGGTTTCAAACTCTATTACGAGTAACAATGAAAAGAGAATAATAGTTATGAACTCTACTTATGTAAAGATTGCTTGTATCTAGCATTTAGAGCGAGTGTATTAGTTATCACGCGACATTTCTTTTGGTCTAAATGTCTTTTTTGGTGGACAACATTAATGACATTCACTGTAAATCGTAATATTACAACCAAACCTTGAGACTTTTATTCATACTCTTAGATTTATTTATAAAATTACCTTATAACATGAAATTTTCGTGACACTTCAATTTTGTGGGGAGTTGGCCGTTAGTAAAGGTTTGACTAGTACTGTATATAATACGTTTACTGTTTGCGACGTTAACAATTCTTCTTTTAATTATTTTTATGGTATACAGGGTCTATGATGAAAAGGAACATGAAGAGACATGAAAAGTAAATAATTGATAATGATAATGAATGTCTTATTGTTCTATCATCAGCATACAATAAACAGGGACCGCGGAGAGAGGGGGCTTGTGAGCTAGGCTCTATAGCCCACCACCCGTATACACACACACACTTCTCGTTAATATTATCAACTAATTTTTCAGTAAATCAGAATAGAAAACAGAATCAACAATATAGGAATGCCCCAAGGTTCATCACTGGGACCGGGATTTAGGTAACTGGGAACGGGAAATAGAATTACCAACATAGGATTTCTCCAAGGTTCATCACTGGGACCGTTTTGTTTGGTCACTGAGAGTAATAACTTTTATAAACTTTCAACTAACTGATTAGTATGACATAACTGAATTCATAAACTTAATGTCTTTAGGCCAGTGGTTGAAGAACAGATCAAACCGGAAGAGGGTCAAACCACAGGAGAGAATGGCGGGAACCCTGGCTACAATCCCTTCGAAGAAAGTAAGTACTTATGTTGCATTTGTTTTAGTGTTATTGGTTCAGTCTGGACGGAAGCCTTGGAATGCCGACGCTACTGGCCACCGAGCACATGTCAGACGTAATAGAGGCGAACCTCAACACAACAGGCACCGTCGGGACAAATTTTTTGTGGCCCTTGTGGAAAGGTGGCCTTAAAGGGGGACTAGTACGAAAATCGTTCAAAATTTAATTCGGCTGAAACTTTCCTAGAATAATCTCTAAGGGTCTAATAAACATTGTTTAAAGTTTTTTCTTGATATTCCGAAGGGAAGTATTATATTTTTACGAATCTTTAACGGAGTCAGTGACGTCATTTACTAAACACCATACATCGCTCCATACATTTCCCTTTATTTTGTGATCAAAATATTCGCTCGTTTCATACTCCATACTGAAAAAAAGAGACTTAAAAATCAATTGTAATCACAACAAATGTCAGTAAAGTCCGTCAGTCGACCTTTGGGCTTCATAGAAATAAAATAAATCAAGAAGTTATTTACAAAGAAATCTATGGAGCGGTGTTTAGTGTTGAGTAAATGACGTCACTGACTCCGTTAAAGATTCGTAAAAATATAATACTTCCCTTCGGAATATCAAGAAAAAACTTTAACCAGTGTTTATTAGACCCTTAGAGATTATTCTAGGAAAGTTTCAGCCGAATTAAATTTTGAGCGATTTTCGTACTAGTCCCCCTTTAACATTAATATGTATTATTAAACTCAGTGGTAACCGCGCGCGCGCGGGACAAAATTTCCTGGCCGTTGGGTAGATGGCTAGAGGTGGCCGTTGTGGGGAGTTGGCCGTTAGTAAAGGTTTGACTAGTACTGTATATAATACGTTTACTGTTTGCGACGTTAACAATTCTTCTTTTAATTATTTTTATGGTATACAGGGTCTATGATGAAAAGGAACATGAAGAGACATGAAAAGTAAATAATTGATAATGATAATGAATGTCTTATTATTCTATCATCAGCATACAATTAACAGGGATCGCGGAGAGAGGGGGCTTGTGATCTAGGCTCTATAGCCCACCACCCGTATACACACACACACTTCTCGTTAATATTATCCACTAAAGTTTCAGTTAATCAGAATAGAAAACAGAATTAACAATATAGGAATGGAACCGAGGGGATTTAGGTGACTGGGAACGGGAAATAGAATCACCAACATGGGATTGCCCCAAGGTTCATCACTGGGACCGTTTTGTTTGGTCACTGAGAGTAATAACTTTTATAAACTTTCAACTAACTGATCGGTATGACATAACTGAATTCATAAACTTAATGTCTTTAGGCCAGTGGTTGAAGAACAGATCAAACCGGAAGAGGGTCAAACCACAGGAGAGAATGGCGGGAACCCTGGCTACAATCCCTTTGAAGAAAGTAAGTACTTATGTTACATTTGTTTTAGTGTTATTGGTGCAGTCGGGACAGAAGCCTTGGAATGCCGACGCTACTGACCACTTCAGCACATGTCAGACGTAATAGAGTCGAACCTCAACACAACAGCCACCAGTTGGGACCAAAATTTTTGTGGCCCTTGTAGAGAGGTGGCCTTAACATTAATATGTATTATTAAACTCAGTGGTAACCGCGCGCGCGGGACAAAATTTTCTGGCCATTGGGTAAATTGCTAGAGGTGGCCGTTGTGGGGAGTTGGCCGTTAGTAAATGTTTGACTATAGTACTGTATATAATACGTTTACTGTTTGCGACGTTAACAATTCCTTTTTTAATTTTTTTAATGGTATACAGGGTCTATGATGAGAAGGAACATGAAAAGACATGAAAAGTAAATAATTGATAATGATATAATGAATGTCTTATTGTTCTATCATCAGCATGATACAATAAACAGGGACTGCGGAGAGAGGGAGCTTGTGAGCTAGGCTCTATAGCCCGCCACCCGCACACACACACACATACACTTCTCGTTAATATTATCCACTAAATGTTCAGTAAATCAGAATAGAAAACAGAATCAACAATATAGGAATGCCCCAAGGTTCATCACTGGGACCGGGATTTAGGTAACTGGGAACGGGAAATAGAATTACCAACATAGGATTTCTCCAAGGTTCATCACTGGGACCGTTTTGTTTAGTCACTGAGAGTAATAACTTTTATAAACTTTCAACGAACTGATTGGTATGACATAACTGAATTCATAAACTTAATGTCTTTAGGCCAGTGGTTGAAGAACAGATCAAACCGGAAGAGGGTCAAACCACAGGAGAGAATGGCGGGAACCCTGGCTACAATCCCTTTGAAGAAAGTAAGTACTTATGTTGCATTTGTTTTAGTGATATTGGTTCAGTCGGGACAGAAGCCTTGGAATGCCGACGCTACTGGCCACTTCAGCACATGTCAGACGTAATAGAGTCGAACCTCAACACAACAGCCACCAGTTGGGACCAAAATTTTTGTGGCCCTTGTGAAAAGGTGGCCTTAACATTAATATATATTATTAGACTCAGTGGTAACGGCGCGCGCGGGATAAAATTTACTGGCCGTTGGGTAAATCGCTAGAGGTGGCCGATGTGGGGAGTTGGTCGTTAGTAAAGGTTTGACCAGTACTGTATATAATACGTTTACTGTTTGCGACGTTTACAATTCCTTTTTAAATTATTTTTATGGTATACAGGGTCTATGATGAGAAGGAACATGAAGAGACATGAAGGGTAAATAATTACATGGTTTATGAGTATCCATTATGATAATCAATGTCTTATTGTTCTATCATCAGCATACAATAACCAGGATACGCGAAGAGAGGGGCTTGGAATTTGAATCTGATTCTTTTGCATCTTACAATATACATTTTTTGCCCTTTTAGCCCAGTAGTGGAAGAAAAGATCAACCCAGAGGAGTCCCAGCAGACAGGAAATAATGGCGGCAACCCCGGCTACAATCCCTTTGAGGACTAGTCCATGAGTAGTTCATTTGAAGACGTCATAAAAGACGGGAAAAAAAATGATTCCATAATTATTCATAGAATAGTTTGTTCTGCGAGTAGAGAAGATAACGAATAAGATGATTTATACCTAGAATAAAAACTACTGTAGAACACAAAACAAAGTATAACAATAGCATTATAAGCAAACAAAAATGCAGTGGTAACCAGAATTTCCCATGGGGCTCACTCCCTATTCAAATACCTCCCCCCCCCCCCCCCCCCCAAACACATGTATTTTTCAAATAAACTGGTGCCAGTAGAAAGGGGTGGTACATGCATCACCCTCATAAACACCCCTCACAGTGGAGAATCCAGGGTGGTTCCGGGGGGCTCCATGGAACCCCACTTGTGAGAAATTAGTACCCCCTTTGTGAAGCCGATCGCAGCAGCTTTATCTGCGTGGCGGCTATTTTGGACCCCCTTTAATTTTAAAATCCTGGATCCGCCACTGCCTTATATAAATTAGCTTGCATAAATCACGTTTAATGGCATATGGTAAACTATACTAACAAACGAACAAATAAAAAAATTTAAGAAAATATACTGATTGTCCTTGTCCTTGTCCTTGTCCTTGTCCTTGCATAAGAGAAGGAAGCGAGGAGCACAACAGCTGGACCGAGACGAAGTTGTCTCCGTGGAGACGAGGCCGGAGTATGCTGTTTTCAAAGCTTGGGGTTCCTGTGTTTTTATTTCATTCCTCAAATTCCAAAATGGCGGATGCTGGTTGAGAGCAAAAACATGTAGAAAAATGTCGCTTTTTCGTCTCGGAAGAGTGGTATTCCGCTCCGTACTTCGGAGTTTTGAAGTCTTAAGAGAAGGTAGGTATGTAATGTAAGCAAATATGTCGAAGAAACATAATAAATATCGAGAAAAATATCCAAATTCGATGGCGGGAAATTTGATGATTCAGGGTTTTTGATGTTAGCGTTTGGTTTTGTTTGTAAAATTCATAACTGTCCATGACTGTAAAAAGCTTGAGACATTTTATTTATCACTTGATATAGCGATATTTCATGTTTATTAATGATAGCATTGTGATTTTTAATATGCAAACCATTTTTACAAAAGCTCTTCACAAATTGGGTTGTTTTAAGATTGGCCTGAAATAATCCATCTGGTTGTTAAAGAAATGAAAAAGCCTTATGTTACATGAAGTGTTGCTGTTACAAAAATATAGACACCTTTCACGTGTTGTCAAAACAGCTCAATTTGAAGGACAAAAGAAAAGAATTTCAATCTTTGAAATTCAATCTTACTGACGTCATCTGTGCACTTCGCTATCGTATTCTGTTTTAGTACCATATAGTAAGGTGCGCCAAGTGCCTTTGCAAACAAGCCAAACCAAAGCAGTCGTCCACTATGGTCAACGTGGTGCACTGTTACCTGCCTCTAACACAACAAGATCAAGGCTCCTAACGTCATCTCTAGCAAGAGCGGCTTTCCAGGGCTTTGTTCAAGGGAGGTCCAATCTGATTACGAATTATGGCTCCATTTTTAAGGGTAAATTGTAATGACATATTTTTTGTTTTCTCCAGTTGATATTCAATAGTTTGATGATAAAATGACAAAGGTTATGATGATGGTGGTGACGATGATGATGATGGTGAAGATGATGATATGATGATGATGGTGAGGATGATAATGATGATGATGATGATACGATGATGGTGAGGATGATGATGATGATATGATGATGATGATTGTGAGGATGATTGTGAGGATGATGATGATAGTGAAGATAGTGACAATAATATAGACTTGCTCCAAGCCAACTTCTCTGAGACTTTGAGAGAGTCCTGAGCGAAGGAAGGGAAAAAATTAGAAGCAAATGTTGAAGTTGAGAGAGGTAGACTTGTGCCTCTAGTGGGATTTTCATTTACATTCCACACCAAAAATGGTTTCTATAGCATGCACTAAAATCTGCTTGACAAAGAGCGTGAGGCAACATAATTCGACAACTCGTTTTTGGGTGGCTAAGATTGGCAGAAGCAAGTTGGAAAAGTCCTTTGTCCAGTCCATGTATCCTGGTTGGGCTGCCTGTGCTTTATTCAGTGCGCGTGAATGAATACAGAGACGAAGGAATTTACGAAAGTCTAATAATGATAATTGTGATGACAATCTATAATCAATGGGACTCCTGGTGCTGATGTTGATAATAATGATTATAATTATTAATAATGATGTTGATGATCAATGATGTCAATGATATGGATAAAAAGTTAAATTTTACACCGTAAAAAATAAGAGAGAAAACTTGTCAATGATAGTGAAGAAGATGATGATACTTATGATGACAATGAAATAGAAGAAGAAAAAAATGGATACAAATACAATGACCCTGACTTTTCTCTCCAGGTAATGCAATATTCCGTATCATGAGAAAAGGAGAAATCCAAGGTCCATTATTTGCTTTTCTGGGTTTTGTTTGCTCAGCTGGTAAGTATGTTTTCTTTCCTCTACAATTAAAATCCAACCCAAATTCAATCTGAGCTTTGCTCCCTGGTCAGGCATGAGTTGTATGGGGGCTGCCATCCGCACCTTTGTATGCCTTCAACTAGGCCTCATTGAGCTGGGTCCTTCGTAAATCAGCTGTTAGAGCTGCAAGAAAGGATGATTAGCCACTCCAAATTTATTCATTCATTCATTCATTCATTCCTTCCTTCCTTCCTTCCTTCCTTCCTTCCTTCCTTCCTTCCTTCCTTCCTTCCTTCCTTCCTTCCTTCCTTCCTTCCTTCCTTCCTTCCTTCCTTCCTTCCTTCATTCATTGTTTTTCTGCTCAATACTTGATTTATAGACTTGAATGTCAAGACAAGTAAATGCAGAGAAGAAGATGATTTCCAGAGATTGTACCAGTGGATGCAACAAGGACTGCAAAGCTCTCAAAAAGTATGGAAACAAAAAATCATTTATGCTTTGGACTGCTTGTCAACTATTTACTATAAATTTTGTTGCAAATGGCATACAGTAGTCATAGAACATTTCTTCAAGTTATAATATAAATAGTTTATTGGTAAATAATAGCCCTTATCACAGTTGAGCCCACTGCCCTGTATTGGTCCTAATACATGCATCAAGCATTCCGCGCTACTGCTCTAAGCGCATGCTCAGGGGATTAAAAAGTGAGATAATATTTTGTAAAACATGTTATATTTTAGTTGTATTTTTCTTGTCAAACACAATCTTCATTAAATATTCAAGATCATGTACCGTTAAGCGAATTTTGAGTCAAATATACCAAAAAATTGCATATTTTACAAAATATTATCCCACTTGTTAATCCCCTGCACATGCGCTTAGAGCAGTAGTGCGGAATGCTTGATGCGTTTATTGAGTATATATCAAAATGCAATATTTGGTCAAGCTCGCAATAAATTTCAAGAAATACCATGTAAGATATATTAATTGACTTCTGATCATGAGCTGCCAGTTATCCTATATAACACATTCCATATTTCCTACATAGTCTTTCTTGAAATGTGTTGCAAGCAAAGTGACCTAATAGCCTCACTTTGATGTACACTCATTTAGATACAGCTTGCCGTGGGCTCAGCTGAGATACATGTAAAGGACTATTGGGTTATATTTTAATTTTTGTTAAATTCAAAGGAAAAAAGCTCAAGCAGGCAGGATCACAAAAACTTGCAGTTATCTGACTATGAAATTACAGATAGACTGGGAAAGCCATCATCCAATTCTGCTGTGTACAAAGCTACCAGAAATAATGAAAAAGTATGTCAATAAATAACATTTATTTAAAAATAAAGAAATAAATTGTCCTGGCTTACAAATAACTGAAAAACTGAAATGGCAAATGTGGATATTAGAAGTTATCCAGTATCTGGGATCATTCTGATCAGTTTTATCCACAACACCTTTGGTGGAACTCAAACCCACGTCTTGGGTATTCTAGTCAGATGTGATATTTTATGAGGGTAACTCTTAGGGCTCATTTATGTGATCATGAAATTTTGGTAATTTACCCAAAAGTCAGTGAAAAGTCCGGAAATTTCTGTCAGCCTTCAGAAGATCTTTATAAATTTGGGATTTTCAGTTGGGCTCTCTTTGGTCAAAGTACCATATTTCGTAAAATATGTGCACATTGTGGACAGTGAAAAATGGTTTTTGGTCAGGGAAAATCAGGGAATTTTTTTTTTCTAGATGAGTGGGAACCCTGCTCTTTCCATGATCAAATTGGAATCTAAAATTTGATTTTTGTGGAGGAAAAATTAACAACATTCTTTATTGCATTTTTAGCTTGCTGTCAAGATGCTTTTCAACTTTAACTCTTCCAAAACTTATGATCTAACAAGGGTAAGTCCAGCAATGGAAGGTGATAATTCCATTAAGAAATATCTTGTGTTTGTATTAGTGAGTAGGGAGCAAGATGGGTGACCCTCTACTACAGTACAGAGGGTAAGGGGTGAGCATTAACTTTTTGGTTTTCATGTTCATATACATTTGTATATATCCTGTTTCAGGAGTTTTCAAAAGAACAAGAAGTGCTTGGTATTTGCCCCAAGCAGGGTGAAGAACCCTCTGAAGGTATACATACTCCTAACTACATCATGATGCATCATCATCATCATCATTATCATCATCAGCATCATCATCATCAGCAGCAGCATCATCAACATCATCATCATCACCAACATCAGCATCCTCCTCATCATCCTCCTCATCATCATCAGCATCAGCATCATCAACATCATCCTCCTCCTCCTCATCATCATCAGCATCATCTTCATCATCATTATCATCATCATCACCACCACCACCACCATCATCATCATCATCACCATCATCACCATCACCATCATCATCATCATCATCCTCCTCATCATCATCATCAAATAAATGATCATTATTAATGTAATTTCATCTTCCTTCCAAGACTCCAGGTACACCAGTGCTACTCCACACTTCAACATCCTGCCAGTACTCCACAGCTTTGTGCATTCTGTTCCATGCCTCCCAGATGCCAAGGACTCCTATCCTGCCGCCCTTCCACCAAGGCATGATCCATCTGGCTTTGGTAGAAACAGGACAATGTTTATCATCATGCCAAGGTAAAAAAATAAAAAAACTTAACTTTCATACTCCTTAAGAATTTATAATGGAGGAGGGGGGGGGGGGGGGTTGTTGGTGCTTAGGTAAAAAAATTCACGACTTGGTAGGGTTACTAGAGTTACTAAGAGTAATTTTCATCTAGGCCCTTCTAGATCGAATAAGAATTTAGAAGATGATTTTTGCGGAGGAAGGAAAACCGGAGAACCCAGAGAAAAACCCTCGAAGCACAGGAGAGAATCATTAATCTTAACTCGCATACAACACTGAGCCCAGCACAAGCCCAGTTGCACATGGGTCACATTGGTGAGAAGCGAGTGCTCTCACTACTACGCCACCTGTGTGTCCATAGGGGGGAGGGGGTGTGAGGAATGAAGGTAGATGAAAGTCCTAGATAGGCTGAAAATCCTTCTTTAGCACTCGATTCAAATGAACTAGGCCTGTTGGGATTTTGTTTTACAGAAGCCAAAATGCCAGACATCTGGAGTCGGTTGCAAAAATATTAAAAGCACTGTAAAAGTAGCTTCATTTGATGTATAGCTTATTTTTTTCTCATTACTCTGAAGGATGGAGTGTACTGTCGAAGAATATTTAGCATCTCAATCCCTTGATACAAGAACATCAACACTATTACTTCTGCAACTCCTGAATGGCATATCACATCTGAATAGTCTTGGTATAGCTCACAGGGACCTCAAGACAGACAATCTATTGTTAGATGTGTCCATCAAGGGTTATCCAAGGCTGCGCATCTGTGATTTTGGGTGCTGTTTGGCTGAGAAAAGGTTGGGGATGAGGCTTCCATTTGTGACAGAAGAGACTGATCGTGGAGGGAATCTGGCACTCATGGCACCAGAGGTCAGTGGTTGATTAAAGACCCCTTGCAGCACGTCGGAATGCAGCTTGATTTGGAGGACAAAACAATAGGTTCCAATTCTCAGGAGATGAAATTTTTCTGTTCTCCAAATCGAGCTGCTGTGACGTCACGTTCAAGGAATCTTTTGTTATGTATTTTAGTTTTGAGGTCTTGTCTTGAACGACTGAATGAATGAATGGATGGATGGATGGATGGATGGATGGATGGATGGATGGATGGATGGATGGATGGATGGATGGATGGATGGATGGATGGATGGATGGATGGATGGATGGATGGATGGATGGATGGATGGATGGATGGATGGATGGATGGATGGATGAATGAATGGATGAATGGATGAATGGATGAATGGATGAATGGATGGATGAATGAATGAATGAATGGATGGATGAATGAATGGATGGATGAATGGATAATTGAATGTATGAATAAATGAAAGAATAGAAGAGCGAAGAAATGAGTGAATAAATAAATTATTAAATGAATGATTGAGCAGTTGATGATGGCATTGCCTCAAAATGTCTCGTAGTTTTGAGGACTTGTCTTGAATAAACGAACAAAAAAACGAGTGAATAAACGAATCATTGAATGAAAGAAGTGAATGAATGTAAACTAATAAAGTAAGTTAATATCGGTGGTATCTTTGCAGGTTGTTACAGCACAGCCCGGTGATGGAGTAGTGATTGACTACAGTAAAGCTGATGGTAAGTAACTTTTCATGATTACATACCATCATCATACGCTGCTTTCGTACTACCCATAAAGCATTTTGATTTGGCTCATTTGCATCAGATTTGAGGGGCACTTCGCATAAACACAATAATTTTCATGAGCAGGATAACTAAGCTATCGTATTAATGCAAAGTGCCCCACAAAGTTGAGAATAGGAAACTATGTTTATCTTAGCACATAATAAAGATTTCGTGAAAAGTCACGGCACACGGCATGGTTACGGCACGGTACCGAATGTCGTATATTTTCATACACGGCACGGTACTGACACGGTCATGGCAAGGAGCGGGCCGTGCCGTACGTTTTTTCATCGTCATACGAAAACTGCTGTATCAACATCATCTGTTAAACCATTCATAGCACGCAAAATTATCATCTCAAATTCTAGGGCACGCCAAGTGCTGTGATCTTCACGGTACTGAACGTCCGTACCTGGAAATTGTAACCAGTTTTTTTTCGTTATATTCTGTTAAAGTATTTATCCCACAACATAGAAAATACAGCCAATCAGAAAGCAGAAAAGCCGTTGTATATTCGTCGGTATTTCACTCTTCCTTCCTATCATGCACTGCGCATTGAATCTACGCATTTGTATTTTCTATTGTGTGGGATAAAATGGTTATACAATGGCTTGTCGTAGCATACCATGGATATCCCACTCGTCACTTGTATTTTCTTTGTATACACAATCGCATAAAGGCTCGTGTGTTTACCAGAAACTACAAGTAACTCGTGGATATTCTACGGTATGCCATCGTACAACTAGTATTTACACATATGTTTGTGAAGTCTCAAAGGTGCAATTGTTTTTACTTCAGCTTGGGCTGCTGGTGCAATCGCTTATGAACTTTTCGGAGCGCCAAACCCCTTTGGACGTGAGAGACTGGACAGTGGCTCGTATAGAGAGACAGATCTACCTCGTATTGAAAAGTAAGTAACTTCTGAAGAAATAGAAAACGGAGGTGCGTGCTGTGTGCAGTTATAAGGCACGAGAAGGTTGACAGAACACGTGAGAAGTGGTAAGAGAAGCATGACGCGTAGTGTAGTCCTGCCAATCCCCGAGTGCTTTATAATTGCACACAGCACAGTAAGCGTTTTTATTTTATTTTCTTTTATAAAATACAAATACGCATGCGTGCTGTGTGCTGTGTGCTATCATAATGCACGCGCCCCGACAAGAATGCACCATGGTCGCCATCTCAGAAAAGGTCCAAGTTGGTGTGACCTGCCTAGCCAATCAAAAACCACGAAAACGATACTTATCCAATCACATACATTCGTTCAAATTATGCGCTATTGGGTATTCCCTTCAGGGTATGCCGGAGAGCCTGATAGGTTTATGTAACACAGCTACGAGGTTTTCTATGGCCTATGATTTATTGTCCTTGTTGAAAAGACGCAGCAATCACGACAACGTAAAAACCGTGCATTTCCCGCAATTAGTTTTAACATCCCTGGACTCACTTCACCTGTGTTGACAAGGGCTTCCTAAATATTCATTTACACCCATAACACAATGCTTGGGACCCAAGTGCATCTCAGGACTCACTTCACCTGGGTTGGCAAGGGCTTCCTAACTATTCATTTACACCCATAACACAATATATGCTTGCACTTTCGATAAATTAAAATTCTAGAATGATACCGAGGCTCTCCGGAATAAAATGTTCAAAATTGCATGAAACCTCAAAAGGAGCAGTTGATGTAGTGGTGTAGATTCGGTTATAACGTTGTTGAGTTGTTGGTGATGTTTAAGAGTGACAAATTATTGGAGATTGACCTTTGTACAGTCCCTTGCCCTATTGTACGGTAGAATCTCCGTGGGATTGACTTCTTCATATTCAATTCCTAAATGTTTATAAATCAATAAATCAATCAATTCAATCAATCAACCAATCAACCAATCAATAAATCAATCAATCAATCAATCAATCAATCAATCAGCCAATCAATCAATCAGCCAATCAATCAGCCAATCAATCAGCCAATCAATCAGCCAATCAATCAGCCAATCAATAAATCAACCAATAAATCAATAAATAGATAAATAAAGCAAATAAAATGAATGAATGAATGATTTTTTTCCTGATCCTACTATTCCATGTGCAGAATGCAGCATGCAGTACTCGTTCGCTCGTTAATGAAAAATCATTTTTTACGAACACTTTTTAGTGCCCCAGAGACTGTTCGCTGGGTTGTATTTAATCTACTTCGTCGAGAAGAACACAATCGCCTCTCTGCAGCACAAGCGGCCACCATCTTGTATGTTTTCCTTTTCGCACCTGCGTGGTGGTTGCGTGACCGGTTTCTTGTCACGCAAGGCGTCGTCCTCAGGTAAGAACACACTAAGAGTTTTGCCTTTTGGCACGTTTTCTGGTGTTAATAGTGTTTTTTAACTTATTACATTGTAGATGGCTTCTTGAGGGCTCAAGGAGGATGCTTGCTGAGAGAGCTCATGATCAAGTTATGAGTGTTGAGAAAATGGTAAGAACTGAGTATGTGGGATGTTGGTGTCCCAGTCCCCGTTCCCGTCCCCTCACACCTGTAAATAGAGAAGCGTCAGGTTACTGTGGAGAAAAAAGGAATGAGGGGTGGAAGAAAGAAGGAGGAAAGAAAGAAAGAATGGTGGTTGGGTGGGTGGATGGATGGATGGAAGAAGGAAGGATGGAATAAAGAAACAAAGAAGGAAAGAAGAATGGAAGTAAGGAAAAAAGAAAGAGAGGAATAAAGGAAGGAAAGCGATTTTCACTCTTCCCTATACTCATATGGAAAAAGTCACAGTTTTTGGGAAAAAATACCTTTGCAATTAAAATTTGCTTACTCGCAAAGGTCATCAAATCAGCAGTTTCCTTTTACTCAATAAAATATTGTTAAGCTTTTGATTATTTCTTTCAGTTACAGCTAATGTTCCTGAGTCAAGCGAGTGTTGAAGAAGTATTTGATGCTGTGGCTGTTGTGCGATCATTTCAAGACAACTGACGAGCACAAAAAATTGAAGGCCTCGCCTTCGAACGTCGGAGAATTTCTAGAACTCCTTTTTCTTGTCGTTAGAAATAAATACCCTTAAACTTAATACAAATGCTTAAAACTCTGGTGAATTATTCATAATTCCTCAGAATTAGAAATTTCAGAATGTTCTAGAACCACTGAAGATTTGCTAGGATTTATCAGAGTCAGGTATTTTCAAATTAGTAAAACAGAAAAATAATTACCATGCTGGAAAGAGCATGTTATAATCAGTTAAACTGCGAAGTTTGAAGGACGTAAGTTCAAAACTCGCGAAGATATGCTTATTGGAAAGTGTGAATTTTGTAAGTAAAACTTTGCTGGAGGCAAGACATGCCTCCAAAGAATGTTTTCATACAAAATTTCATTTTTCGAAAATTCATTTTGCAATTTTTGAACTTACGTCCTTCAAATTTTGGATTTACATGATAAATCCTCAGCTCATGTCTAAGAACTTTGCATGAAACCTGAGTAATGAAACCTGGTTAAAGTGTGGAAAATGTAATCCAAAATGATAATCATCGATTGCTATTTAGTCTTGTAAAAACCCTTATTATATTATAATTTTGTTTTAGTGCAATCACCAGCTAGAACTCGAATATGTCACGAAAAAAAAACCAAAATTCCTAAACAATACTAAAATTTCTTTCTTTGGTTTTAGAATTTGCCTTTCATCGGTTGTTTCGTCGTTTCTTTTATCGATGAAGATTTGAAGGACGTTTGAATTTCTGCGGTTTCACCATATCTATATCTAGAACTCTGACGAAGTATTTTTAGTCGAGAGATAATCACGAAACAATTGTGTTTTATTGAATTTCTTGTTATGGATTTACTATAATTACTTGCAGTCAGATTGGGTCTTTGGAGCTGGAATTTATGTATTGAGCTCACAGTCCCTTAGGGAAGGCTTCATTGGAAGGTAAACAAATTAAACTCTAAAAAGGTGAATATCTTGAGATTAACTTTAGGCGTGTTGTGAGGTTATATCAACATTTTGAAAAAGGCTTCACCCAAGGCGTTAGAAATCTAATAAAAAATGTTTTGAATAAATGAAATAGCACTTTTGCTCTACAATTACAGTCACCTGATTATTACCTGCAAAGGGCATATTCTCTCTCTGTCTCTCTCTGTCTCTCTGTCTCTCTGTCTCTCTCTCTCTCTCTGTCTCTCTATCTCTATTTTCTGTTTTTTTTTTTTTTTTGGTCTGTTGTATCCTAACTATTTTCAATTTACTAACATTCAATATTTTAGAGAGCATATTTTGTCATTAATGATATTATCAAAACATACTAAACCCTTATTTTTATTATTTTGAATTTTACTCAGCTTTCATGAAAAAACAGCTCAGGTAGAAACAAGTGATACGGGGAAAAAAAGGCGAATTCTTAAACATTTTATGATTATATTTTCTTTTCTTTACGAAAAAAGACGCCAACAGCGGTAGCCAGCCAGCTTTGCCTAATTATGTCGAAACGTTTCTAGAAGTCAATTTGAAGAATTCCTTACACTTTACCCAAACAGATGGCTCATGCTTCTGCTAATGATCTTTAAACAAGATTTGAATTATTTCCAATGAAGGGCGTTTTAATTGAGATGCTTTTGAGGGTTTGAACAATCCTATACAAACGCTGAAACAACTGAATGGCTTTCTTGGTAGTTAAACAATTTCGCTTTACAGATGTTATACAGTCAACAATGGACTAGAACAAAGAGAAAGAGTTCTTAGCAATACCATTAATATTTACACAGCTAGTTAACTAACGTGACTAGCTAGTTTAGGTACATATTTTGGGCTCTTTAGTTAAACATATTTCCATTTAAATTATCCGTGTGTTGATCAGGATGCTTAAAGCTTGTTTTTCTTAGATTAGAACATAATTATTTGATTGAAATATAAATAATTGTCTTTATTTGTTCAACTGGGGAGTTAAGAGTGATAATTAACACAACACAAGGCTTGATTAAACTACTGCTTTGTGGAGAGAGCATCAAATATTTTTTTACAACGCGAAGTAAAAATAAATACAGAATACCAAAGCTTACAATCTTTCTAGTTAGCCATAATAGCACACAAAGAAATTCTATTTTATTTATAGAGAAATTTATCCAAATAATTACAAAAAAGGCAAAACATTCATTATTGTGATGTCTAGGTCGAAGTCCTACCATAACATGGTATATAGTTAGGCTAATAATGAACTTAACCTCTAGTCCATGCAGTTTGAGATCAAAATCCGCGCTCGAAACTGAAAATTATGATTTTTGATCTAAATTACGGATTGAATATTTAGGCCAGGGAAATTTTCAGTGGATATATCTTACTCAAGGCACTCGTTCAAATCAAAATCTCAGACATTACTAGGACTATTAACATAATAAAGTTAGTCTAAATTTCATCTTTTTTTTGGTGTCTACAGTAATACAGTTAATTTGCGTAAGAGTAATCATGAGGGAGATTAGTCTGAGGATGTTGGTGTAAAACTTGCTTTAAAAATTAAGAAAATTGTCGTTTAATGCTTCCGAACTATAAGTTAATTTTTAGAGTTTTGTGCGGATAGAGTTTCTTGGTTTAGCTCAGTGAAATGCTTTCTAAAATATAATTGTCAATAATGTTTCCAACTAACTTTGTTTCAATTACTTCGCGTGCAAAGATGGACTTTGGAGAATTTCCCATTCCAACCAACATCATCACTGAATTCAGCTCAGTCAAGATTTTGAAGATTGTTCGCTTAGGTTATTATTTCTTTTCGTTCAGCGCTTCGTATTCCAAAACTTCGATTAAAAAACGGCCTCTGATCTGATGAAGGCGGACCATCGCATGCATGCTTAAGGGAGAACAGGTTTCAGAAGCACGAAAAAATAGACTGCACTGCATGGATATGTTGACACATTCAGGATTCAGACTGCAGAGCTTTCATCTGAAGAACAAAGAAAATAAGCCAGCATTTTGGTGTATTTCTGATTACTATAATTCACGATATTTATAGTAAACTATTATCCTATTTGCTCCAACGTTTTATACATTAAATCTTTAAACTTAAAGAGCAGTAAAAACATTCGAATAGAGGTAACAAAGCAATTTCGTAACTCGAATTTGACCCATTATTTCACGCAAGATGGCCATCCATGATGTTGTATTCTTCAGTGTATTCTGCTCAAATGTCATTATTTTTTCATGTAATTTATCATCACTCAGGATACGTGGCCATAAAACTCCACTTTCCAAACAATTCTGTTTCTAATTCAGTATTATTTCAATACGTATTTAAACTCTAAACACCTCGGAGGTATTCACCGAAACTCCGTATCTATGCAGCCCATGCGATTCAGTCAGCTAGGTCGGAAACTTCAAACAGTCAGTATCAGAAAACCCAATTGTAGAGTTTGATAAAATTGAGTTATTGTTAAATGCCTGACTAAAGGAAATCATGTTGTGAACTCAAAGTTTTATAGTCAGTGAGATGTTTGAATTTTATCAACAAGATGTAGCCATTATGAAGAATTTCATAAACTTAGACTTGCCGTCCAGACAGTACCTATAATTTTCTGGGCAAAATATTGTCTTTCCAGAAAGAGCAATATTCGACCTTTTCCCCTTGGTATATATATTATAAAACAATGATTTTTTTATAAGAATATTTTTTCTTGAAGTCGGTTTAGTCGTACGACTCGATCGAGGGTGGGTTGTTGTTGTTTTTTTACCTCTGAAAATCTTCGTTATTGTTGTTAGCCTTCGCGGGACGTGATCCATATCCACGTGTTGCAAGTCAAAACATTTATACAACTAGACAATAAATTTTTATCCATTTGTCTTCTCGGTCGGGGTTCTGTTTCCTACCACACGCCAAGAAAGTTATCCCAACTTAAACAAAAATTTAGGCAGTTACATAACCAACCTCTTGAAAAGCTTTTTATAAGAATTGTTATTCCTTTTCATTACGAAATCCTATACCTATAGTGAAGTCCTGTAGTCTAGCGTACTCTAAGCCACATTTTTGTGAAGGTACAGTTATATAATAAAGGTTACTCGTTGTCAAGGTTATGAAGTACCTGTCCGGCTAGGGCATTTTGCCGCTGACCTCATAGGCCTGCCTGCTCAATCCGCGTTAAAATTATCGAATTTGTGCGAAAATTTGTATTTTTAAATGTTAACAATCTGAAAATTTCAGTACCTTTATTTTGTTATTGTCGATTGCTTATCGATTTATTTTTCAATTGAGACCAAATTGCATGTTCAAAGTCATTCTTTTTTCGATGGAGAAACGTGACCCGAACTTTCAAATGGCTTCCGCTTCGTGATTGGATGACGTGCGTTTTTCTGCTTTTTGATTGGTCTTCAAAGTTGGAAACCAATTTAAAGCTAACGTAGGCTTCGCACTGAAGCGAAATCTTCTTAATTAAAAGCCAACTCTCGTTAAAAAGTGTTTATTTCGTTGACAATAGTTTCACAATAGTAATAATATGTTTACATTAATACATCTTGCTTCTTTGCCCCTTTCTTCCTCTAAAATTTTGCAACGTTTTGGACAGTTCTTAACATCAAAACACAGTCATTCATTGGTCTTGAATAACTTAAGATAATGACATAATTACTAAATGTTGCTAGGTTTTCTGGGCACAATGGATGTTTTAAAATATCCTTGCTGAATGCCAAAAAACGTCTTATTTTTAGACCAAATGACGAAGTTTTTCGATTTTTGACAGCAATTTGAACTGACACCAGATACGGCCTCAATAAAACGCCAGCATTATGATTTAGAGTCGATTCATTTCTTATAACCCTAATCTGCTCATGAAGGAAAACATGGCCGAGTTCTGAGTTGTTCGGTTTTTCTTCTTTACATCTTGTTAGGATGCATTTTGTAATCTTGTATTTGCTGTAGAAAACTCTGATAGGGTAACGGCCTTCATATAGTCGTCGCCTTCTTTGGATGAAAAATCACGATGTAATGTTCCATTCAGGGATTTGGATATTGAGGATTAAAATAATTGGAAAAGAGACTGAAAGACCTTGTCCTCTCAGAAACAATCCTATTATACGGATCCTTTTTGTTTGCTGAAAGAATGGCCAAAGATTTAGCCATGAAGTCGTTTCACAGCTTAAAAAGATAATGACTTCATCAGCGAGCGACACTCCATCGTCAATTTACTGAATTAATTCCAAAATCGTATGAAAAGATCCAAGTTATTGAGAGTATTAATAGCAATGATTAATAAAAGACTGGCTGGGAACAGCTGAATAAAACCAAGGAGAGAAGAAAACCAAAAAGAAAGCGAAAACGAGTGAATAAATAACTATTACCTAGAACTGAAGAGATTGCAATATTTTAAAAAGAAGAAAATAGTAGTCAAAAATCAGCAGAAATAGCTACGACGGTAGAGTACTCACTAGCGACTAGTGACTTCGCTCGCCACATTCTATAAATTTAGATAAGTAATAAAGGAATTTATCTTTTGTTTGAAGGGGACAATTACAGTCTAAAGATGGTTAAATAAGTGTTGATTGACATAAGATGAGAAGAAATCGTACACTAAACTCAACTAATCTTCCGAAATGTCAGATTAACATTAGGCTTCTGTCAAGCGCCGCTTATTCTCTGTAAACATGTGTATAGTTAGTCAAAATTTGCCGCCTTAAGTTTAGTATTAGCGGTTTATTAGAATGCGAAAACTATTTCTACCAAATTGAACTCATTTGTCTGGGGAAAACACACTTATAAGCAAACATAGAGAATGAATTTGTAACCTCGATTAAGTTATATTAGTTTAGCAAATACTAGCTTTAGGCAAAGTTCGTAATTACGAAGAAGACGAACTCAAATTTTCCCCAATTTTCTAATTTCATTATTATTTTCCTATTTTCACCTCGTACTTATTCTATTTTATAAATATACTTCCACACGAAAACGACTATTTTTCTATTTAATAAAATTTGGTTAAAAAACATTGAATTTATTTTCCACGAAACAAAGTTATAATGTTTAGTGTTTTTGGATGGGATGATGGTGTTTTATTGAAAAAAAGGTTGGAGAAGCCAACCTTCGGTTTTTCTTTCTTGACTAGCTCCATTAATTTTCAAAAATGATGCTTTTTTTTTTGCTCTCATTAATTTTTAACGTCCTCATGAATATATATTTTTTCTAAAAAGGAAGAAAGAATTGAATTCGGTCTAAGTTTATATCGAATTTTAGGAATAAATCTTAATAAAAACATTTGATATATCTTTAGTTAAAGCAATTTTAAACTTAAAACTTAATTCCACAGTAGCGACTATATTGTGACGAAGAGAAACTAGAAAAAAAAATGACAAAGGATGCGAAGATTACTTGTAAGCATATTTTTTGATATGAAACGACTCAAATTTCAACTCGGCTTGAATGATATATTGAAGTTAAAATCACTTGTTTTAAGGCTGTCAAAACCAAACTATAGTGCTACAAGCTCAATTTCATGCTGTCCAATATTGTAAATTGCTAAACAATGCTAAAAGTAATTCCAATATTGTTTTTATCGCAAGATGGTTTTATTCAAAAAAAAAAAAAAAAAAAAAAAAAACCTCAAATATATTTACAGCTATTTTTCCTTCTTTATATCCTATTTATCAAAATTCAACAATAACATGTCGTTTTGTTTTTACTTTAGTTCGTCTAGTCCTGTTCATGAGTTCTTTAGGTTTTCATTTCTACCTCGAAGATGTTCCTAAACATTGTGGGGTGCGTGCACCTTGGAGTAATAATATTTCCTTGGAAGTAATGAAAGGTGTACTAGTCCTTAAAAGTCCACCCAATGCCATTAGCAAAAGCAATCGAATTTTTCAATCAAGTGTAATGCATAAAATTACTACATCTCTCGTCTTACTTATAATTACGAGACAAAATGAAATAGCCTTGGCCCTGAAGCGCCGCCAATGGCTAAATAGAGTTCCTTTATTTCGACTTCCTTCGTCGGCAGCCTTGTACATCATCTAAATTCTAGTTTCTGCGTTCCAAAGATTAATAATTATAGAGAATAAGATTCTTTTAAAATTTAGAACAGTAAAGTATTCACAAAAAAAGCCGACTCTGTTTTTGTTCTTTTTGTGCGCGGAAAAGAGAACTCGTCATTTAAAGCCTATTATAATAGTTCAGTGTTATTTGATCCAAACTTCATGATAGAATGTAAAATAATTAAGACCCGGTTTTTTTCATTTTCTTTGGTGTTTTTGTTCTTGTTATTAATTCATTCAATTTCTCGCAATTTTCTCGAGCTTAAAAATTTTAAGAACCGGGGAATTGGGTTAAAATCTTGGCTGGCGTCTGGAGACAATTTTGCGCGCGCTTTTTACAAAGTACCTTCTATATTTAGCATGTTTGTTCTAAAATCTATGAAAAAAATAAACAATTTATTCGTGAGTCGATATATCATCATTTACCGTTTAATTGGTGCGTAATGGACTCGTCAATATAAAGGATTCTTTGATCCTTTGTTAGGAAAAATACGCCATTCTTCTAATGATTAGGATTGGGAGCCTCAAAGACGAGTGGCTGGTATTCCAACTTATTTATGACACGAGCACGTTAGACGAAATGGGGGAATTCTTCACGAAGTCCTTTAGAACTCTCTTCTTTACTCAAGGAGGCCCATTTAAAGCCTAAAGACAAGTTTTTATCCACTGTTTTCCTTCCCTTTGTCTCGTCGCTTTTGTATTTGGGCAAAACAGAACGTTTTGCAATTTTGATAGATGAAATCATTTTTGCTCTGCGACCTGCTTGTCGTTTGGGAAGGAAAACCATTCCAGTGTTAGTTCAAAAGCTTACTGTTTTGCAAACCTAACTTTTTAATATAGAAGCAGTTCTCATTATCTCAATTCAAAGCCATCTTAGTGAACTTTAATTAGACTTGTCTGAGAGAAACTTTTCTTAATATTTCTTTCTAAATTTCCAACTACAATCGAAAAAAAACTTGTGCTAACTAAATGGTCATAAAATCGTCGAAAACTGACGAAAGTCAATATTTATCAAGTAATAAAAAGATCTCTGTTCGTTAAGAAGGAAAGTTTGTTCTAAAGTTCTTTATCTAACGACGATTTGAGTATAAAAAGCATAATAAGAACAATAGTTTCAAAGCATTCAATTCTTGGAGACGCCATGTTATGTGTTCAGTGTCGGCCAAGTCGCTGTTTATTCAATTACTTTGTTAACCAATGACCTGATTATCCCGACAATAGCGCAGCCTTTCTGCGCTCGTTCTATTGGTAATCGCCTAAATGAACTTTAAATTACTCGAGCACAAAGGATAAAGAATTCTGTAATTTCGCGAATATATTTTAATGGTTTTAACTCCATTCTTTCTTCGATTGTCGTTGATCACCGATCCTTGTCTAACCATCACAGCCCTAAAGTTTGAACTGTTTTCTCAAGACTTTTTGCAAATGCAATTCCTTTCTTTTTTTCTCTCCCTTTTTTTACGAAATAAACTTCCAATGACGTCTTTTTTTAGGACACTTGACCCAAAAGTGTGATATTTACATTGACAAATCTATTGAAAATGGATAGATAACGTATGTACGAATTACTAACACACTTCAAATATTGAGAAAAAACGTGTAAAAGTGCCAACTAGGCGAAAAAGCATCCCTTGCATACGATGCCAGGCCGGCGCCAGGCAATTTAACATTAAACAAAGTATTATTAGATTTTTATAATGATGATAATTATCTGTTCAAGTTGAAGCAAGTGGAAAAATAGTCTTCAAGCTTGATCCGTGGACGTTGCTTGGGCCAATAGAACGGCTTTGAGGTGAAGGGACTGTAGGAGAGTCGTTGTAGCCTCACACCATTTGCGAGAAGACATCTGCCTTTGCGTATGAACCGAGTCCATGGGAGTCTTTCAAATCTTTTCTTCTCTAGTTTAGCTTTGGATTAAGAAGGACACCTGAGTTACTAAATGCAAGCATAACGATAGTAGCTGAGTTGTCCACGCCCAGCTCCCACTCTCTATTGAAGTAGCAAAACTGTTCGAGCCTGACAGGACTTCATGAAAACCGAGACCAGAGAGCATATCGTTTACCAAGTGCTGAGAAATTTTCCCAGCTTATTCTGCTCTTGTTTATGCTTGAATTTTGAGGCAAACTCAAGCGACTTCAACACTTAGATATAGCAATAAATGGCCCATGAGGTCGGTGGAAAGACTGACAAAGTGTGAAGGAAAAGTTCAAAGAGGATAGCACACCAAAATGTGATCACTGAATTTGGCAATAAGATTGCCAGCTACGACAATAGAAAATTTAATTCCAAGCTTGATTTTAAATATTATTTTCCTTGTATTAATTAGTGGTCGCGAAGCCCTGACTTTGATCAGGCTTCTCAAACAAGACTGTACAAAAATCCCCAAAACTGGCGCCCCAAAAAAACTACCCAAGCTAAAGTCCTGCCTATTGAGGGCTTTGATGTCAACCCAAGTGTTTGACTACTAAAACAGTCCAAAACAGCATCTCCCTAGTTGTTTATGGTGTGTAAACTCGTTCTCTATTGAAAGGAATATTAGCATTGATATTATATTGTTTTTCAAGTCGAAATGATATGCATTAGGGATCTAGTGAGGGAGAGCGAGGCTCTGGCAGGTGTGAGATACGTAGTTCAAACATTGGTAATAAAATTTTCTATTGTCTATATTCAAACGAGACCGATCGCAGTTTTCATCTCATAGGTTTTAGTCCGCGTATGGGTGAGAGCTAGAAAGTGCACCTGCTTCATGAAAACACAATACAATTAAGCAATGTAGATGTAATGACTTCATGAGGTAGCTAATAAGTATTGACGTCCAAAACAGGAAAACTCCAAAGCCTTGACACACTCCAACTTGAAACATGCTGCAAAGTACTCTTGGTCAATCTATGGCGCTACCGAAGTCCCAGAACCAGTACGTCCTCAGTGATGTTATAGGACTCGAATCACTATCCTCATCCCGTGAGTATTCCAGGTTTTTATTCTGGCTTTTTTTTATCTCGTTGATATTTTGGACGTTGCATTGAAATATGATGTTGTCAGTTCGCGACTGAAAAAGGCAAACGTTGCTAGACGTCTTGGGACTTGAAAATTCTCAGTTTAATCTCTGTCCACATCAACAAAACTAAATCGTTTAACTAAACTTTAGCAACAACTATTATGACGGGAATTCCGGAGTCAGGAAGCAATTTGAATAGATTTAGGAAGTACATGAGTATATAGGACAGGAAATAAATCGTCAATGTATCTTGTTGACCTTGTATTGTTTTTGCATGTGTTCACAGATCCTTCTGTTGTTTATCGAAGCTATGCATCTGAACAATCTGATCCCTCGCGTAACACTCCGGATAACACTAGCGATCTAGAAAACCCTGCTACCGTTCGACGAAAGCAAAGAAGAAACAGGACAACTTTCACGAAACAGCAATTAGCAGAGCTTGAAAAGGTCTTTGAGAAGAAACACTACCCAGACATTGCTCTTCGCGAGGAGCTCGCTGTCAAAATCAACATCAGCGAAGCTCGAATTCAGGTATGAAAAAATCTTTCCTACACCACAAATTTACTAAGAATATATCATCTTAATTTCATTGCTGTTCGAATTTACTTTAAACACACAGTTGTAATCTAATTCAAGAGAACTGAAAAATCGTTAGGCCACTTTGTAGTAGTGTAGTTCATTGGGAATGGGCGTGGTCATGGTGGAAATCCCCCCAAGACAAACCACGAATAATCGTATTAGAATTTTCACTTAGATCATTTTTGCCTCAGAAATTCTCAGACTTGAAGAAGCACTTTTCCCTTGATTTAAAATGTAATTGAATTTTGGTATTCTTTGCCTCGTACGAGCTTCAAATATACTGGTAATAACTGAAATATATTCTTCTAATGAGCGAGGGGAAGGATTGAGGGTTAAAAGGAGTAGAGATGAATACATGGCTTCATTTTGACAGAGAAAATTTCATCTTTTCCCACTTGTTCGGTGCTGAAAGTTTAGAATTTTAGTTTATCTTTACCGACGATTTACAGCGACAAAAATTATCAAAAATAGTTTGAAGGAAGAAGACACTAACTCACGCACTAAAAACGCAAAAACAAGACACTCTGTCGAAGCTTTCGCTTCAAGACTCCTTATGCTGTAGCTCAAATTAGAAAATCGTTTAATAGCGTTCAAAATTGAAAAATTATTTCAACGGACTGAAAAGAATTAGGTTAAATAAAATTTACTGGCAAAAGAAATTAGCGCCATTTTCACCCCGGCAATTGATCAAATCATTTGATATCATTTCGATATTCTTAATACTTTGCCAAATAAAGCATAATTTAAACCAAGTTTTGAGTAAAATAGATAGAAATAGAGCTTCTCTTATGCATTATATTTTTTCATTGAAGTAGGAATTCAATTTAGTGTAAAAACTATCTATTTTTATGGGGAATTTAACTGACTGAGTTTATTAAGTGTCGGTTGTTTTTGTATTCTCATCAAGGTTAATTCCTCACACAACTAGAAGTTGATCAAATGTTAACGAGGGTTTGTCATTATTTGTTTTACAGGTTTGGTTCCAAAATAGACGAGCGAAGTGGCGTAAGCTTCAGAATCCAAACCAGTCGCTGTTGAAGAAAAACAGACTTCATCACGATAAACTTAACGGAGGACAGCTCCCAATCGCTCCCAGGCCAGGAATCCCTTGTGGAACACCAAATTACTTCTTGAGTCTTCCATCAGGAATGCCATCCGTTAGTGGACATAGTAGTTATCCAGGGCTACTGTCCTCGCTGTCCGCTTCGGCTCAGAATTACATGGGTTCTCCACAACTTCCAGTCCACAATGCTCAATTATGGACCTGTCAAGGACCGTATGCGAACGAACAGCCTAAAATGGCGTTAGAAGCCCTTCGTATCAAAGCCAAAAACCATTCTTCGTCGATGTCTGCTTTCGAGTTTGTTCCAAGTTATCACTAGTGGACTAAAGCACGAGGGAATTTGCAAAACAGCACAAGAAAAAAGCCATTTTGAAGCTAAAAACACTGACTTTGAACGCTGGAATGAATGAAATTTACCCTCACACAGGAACTATTTAGAACAAAAATTATTAACACTTCAAGATATAAGTCTCACATAAGAAAAAAAGTAAGAAAAAAGTCTGCAAAAAGAGAAATTATACTCTCTATCTATATTAGTGTTTGTATTTATTATTTTTACTCCATAGAAAAGAAGTTAAGATCTTTAACTTCGATTTTAACTCAAGTTTTTACTGGTTTAACTAAAAAAAAACCTTACTCAGTCTCTGAACGCTATGTCCCTTAAGGTAGAATATTTTTGAGATAGCTGGCTTTAGCTAAGAGACGCCACTAATCGACGACGTTTGACCAAAAGTCATAATTGTTCTAAGTACTTTGGCATATACAATAAAACTCTACTAAAATGAGGTATTCGCTAATGAACTCCAGCTAGGAACCAATTTCTCCAAAGATTTGGAAAAAAGAAAACATATTCAGTAATTTTCAAACGATGAAGTAAATCTGTTGCTAAAGACTCGAACGCGCGCCGCTTTTTTTTTTTTTTTTTTTCTAGGTAAATTCAGAAAATATATTTAGGTGAAAGATAAGCAGAAAATAATGATATCACCTAAATGAGATTTTTCTAAAATAGTTTCGACAGACAGAGTAAATTGAGCCTAAATGAGTAATTTTTTTTTGTAGCTTTTTACTAAATAAACTTGAATGATCGAAAGATTAGAAGCTCATTATCCAAACAAACAGTTCGTGAACTTGAAAGATTTATTTTGCTTCAAGACGAAGCGGAAATACTTGTACAATCCTTTTGTTCTGTTGAAAATATTTGAAGAGTTCGAGTTGTTGCTATACGATTCTTAGTTGTAAATATATCCTAAGTGTATCACAAGTTTCTTGGTATATATTAAAATGTTAAAATGCAAAGAAAAACAAAGATTGTGAAGTGTTAATTTTTTTTGGGGGAATTTCATCTTGCTTTGAGAGAAGCAAACTCATTCAAAATCGAGTTTTCATTTTTTGTCGGGGAGCAAATTTTCACCTGTCAAGGGACAGAACATTCTCTTTTTTTTTTTATGCTCTCATTACTCAGTGACTCGAAACGGGTTTTAAAACCAAATCCTTTTAATTCAAAATACAACGAATACAAAAAAAAAGAAAAAAAAAATTCTTAAACCAACTAAAAAGATTGGGAAACCTAAAGTTTATCACATTGAAGCGACGTTTCATAAAGACATTAATCGATCAACAACACAATATCTGGTCAATATTAACTTTTCATATCCTTGCTAACTATGATGATATACCTAGTACACTTCTACAAGAAATATTGTTTTTCTAAGCGAGTTTAGAGCCATGTTCCCCATATTCGCTCCAAGCGCAGATGGTAAAAATTCGATTGCTTATCGTCAAAATAAAACAAAGTGTTCATCGTTCCTCGTTTCAGTTATTTTCTTTCTAAATTTGTTATAAATTGAAGGAGTTAAAAGCAGGCGAAACAAAGAAAAAAAATCTTTTTGGTGGGTTCTTTCTTACTGGGGATGACTATGTGTTCGTAAGCCAACTCGATCAGAATCAGCTAAAAAAAGCGCTTTGGTCTTTTGTTTGCAAGGTAAAGCGGCTGAAACAGTTTATTAGAATATTAACACGGTTTTGAGAGCCATTATCATATTGAAATAAAGAGGTTCGTTCGACTCTTAGAACTTTTTGACACAAAGATGGCGACTGAAAGCCTAATAAGATTATCTTCCTAATGTAAAAAATACAGTCCAAAGATCGAAGTAATTTTTCTATTCTGTTCAGCTTTTCTACTAGCTAGAGCTTCATTAATACACGATAAGATATATTCTAAAGCTCTTTCACGAGTTTGTCTTTGAACTTCGTAAAGTGTTTAACAGTATTTTTTGAAGCTCGCTTGTAAAGCAAGATTTTTGAATTATGATTCAAATAAATGTAGAAGTTGATTTTACTGAGTGAAGAATACAAATGGATTTTCCAATTTTCGGCCCTAGTAATTATTATGAATACCAGCCTTAAGCAATTTATTAACATTTAAGAATTGATGCATATACGAATCGAAACAAGTCAAGCTCATTGTCTTCTTCAGCCATTTTGTATTGACCGAGGGATCATGCTGCTTAATGGGGCTCGAATTAATGTGTGCCTAATTGGACTCAGATCTGTTAATAAAAATTAAAAGAGACTCGACATCAATTGGGGGAAAAACTATTCAAAATATCCTAACGAGACGACAAGACGACTGGGGTGGCTTGCAAAGTCTCGCGCGCAGGGTTTTTGTCGATTTTCTTCTATTTTTTATTCAAAGAAATTAAGATAGAATTATTTGAAGCACTTTAGCTGTCACATTGCAGATGTTTCTACAATATATGTCTTCAAACAATAATTAATTTTCATTCTTTTATAACTCAGAAAGCAAGAAATACAAATACATAGTCTTCAGTAAAATAGTCGAGGAAGACCTAAGAAAGATAGCTGAAATAACTAGCTTTTTTCCTCTTTCGGTTTTTTGGAGTTATCTTCTTCTGGAGTTATCTTCTGGAGTTATCTTCGTGAAATTCTCTAGAAAATTCGATTGATAATTGAAAAATTGGTCCAAACTTTATTCCTTTCCTTGTACGAGCCTCCTTTTCGTTTTCGTTTTCGTTTTCTAAGACTGATGATAGGGAAATTGCTCGCAAGTGACTTTATGTTTTGATGTAACAAGTTTAGGAATTCAACTTGACTGACGAGTGCTCTAGACCAACGGCCGGATATCTTCATTAACTTCTAGATATCTTTGTTTTTTTTGATGATAGAAGTCTTTTCTTTCTTTGTTTTGAATAATGATATTCGTAGTTCGAGAGAGCTTTTTAAGATAAGCGACCTTCCTCCTTTCGCGCGCTTTTGTGCTGGTAAGGCTAGTACTTGCTCGGGCACTGAGCTAAAGAAACAACTGACATATACATCTATTTTAGATTTTATCTACTTTGAATTTGCAGACCAATGAAATACTATGAAAGTGTCATAAATTAAATTGCAAAGTTTTTCTAGAAGGATCACAAAGGTAAATAAAAATCAAATGAAAAATAAATTTATGGATTTATAAAAAGGAAGAAATCAATCCTCGAATCCAAAAATACATACTTTTTATCAGTTTGTGAAAACCATTTAAAAAAAAGGTTTTCATAGAACACCGCTAAAACGGGTTTAAAACTCGACTAAGTGATTATTCCTAGCAATAGCTATTGAAAAAACAGCACGACAAAATGAAGAAATTTGAAGTTATAAATAATGAATTAGTTTTTTTCTTGTTATTTAGTTCGCTCCACCGACACATCTTCGCGCGCCTAAACAATGTTTACCATACGACAGCCTACGTTTTAAAAAAAATCATCTATTCTACGTCTTAATATATCCATC
The DNA here is from genome assembly GCA_023349425.1 of Anthopleura sola. Lineage (NCBI taxonomy): Eukaryota > Metazoa > Cnidaria > Anthozoa > Actiniaria > Actiniidae > Anthopleura > Anthopleura sola. The sequence goes on from JALHLI010000010.1 coordinate 1,915,858, forward strand.
GATTAAAAACAAACGCGTAAACCATTAAAAAATAATTCAAATAGTCATAATTGTAACTAGATCGTTTGTATAGAGGAAGAGTTAAGGAAAATTAATGTTGGTGTTAAAAGAATTTCCCAATTTACTCACGTACAACTTCGTAAAAAAAACAACAAGTTGTTTTAGTTTTTTGGCTATTAATCGCTTCAGACTGGGAACTTTTGACGACAGCAGACCCTGGGGGATAATTTAGATTATTCGTATACATCCTGTTATATTAGCATTTTACTAAATTTCCCTGGCTTACTTCCTTATCTTATAACTCGATTAAACTCGCTTGTGGAACAGACGCCGACAAGGCGAATCGAGTAAGAAAAATGCAATACTATTTACAAAACTTGGAAGAACGTTTTAAAATGAGAATATTTAATGTGAGTCTTTATTTAGAGAGTTTTCATTTCAATTAAACGGAGAAAATAATTGAAGCCTAGATTTCAATTTGTAAAAAAAAGTTTGGAAAACTGAATGTAGTTTTTCGCGTCTAATTAATAAACCCTTTTATGAATTACTGAATGGTTTTGAATATATATTTCTTACTTATGCGAGAACGATAGAAGGATGGAAGGAAGAAAGAAAGAAAGAAAGAAAGAAAGAAAGAAAGAAAGAAAGAAAGAAAGAAAGAAAGAAAGAAAGAAAGAAAGAAAGAAAGAAAGAAAGAAAGAAAGAAAGAAAGAAAGAAAGAAAGAAAGAAGGAAGGAAGGAAGGAAGGAAGGAAAGAAAGAAAGAAAGGAAGAAAGAAAGAAAGAAAGAAAGAAAGAAAGAAAGAAAGAAAGAAAGAAAGAAAGAAAGAAAGGAAGAAAGAAAGAAAGAAGGAAGGAAGGAAAGAAAGATAGAAAAAAAAGAAAAAAGAAAGAGAGAGAGAGAGAGAGAGAGGCAATACCTTTTTTCTTTTTTCAAATTAATTAAAAAAAAGTAACTCTCATGGGAGCCTTAGTAAAAATTAGTCGCTATAACTGTAAAATTCATTACTAGCAATCAGCTAAGTTATATAGTCGATCTAATTGCGTCAGACTGAGGTCTTTTCTCGAAATGCTGCACACGTTGTAGTTTATTCAATTTCACATACGAATAATCTTTTTACACTATATTTCAATTATAGTTCCTTAAATTAAAGTCTCTGGCTAGTTTCATGTGATAGCTAGAAACCAATTAGATCTTTACTTGATTCGCAGAGGTTAACGTCGTTCTCACTCGTAATTCGAGTTCGACATTAACTGTCACTTTGAAAAACCATTTCAACGTCGACCAGTGATAAATCATTTCAATGTCATGGGAAGCCATTTTAATGTCAGTGTCGCATTGCGTCTTATTTTGAGTGGTACGTACTGTTACTGCGCATGTGCAAAGAAGCATCTCTCTCTGATCTTGTCATATGGTTAGTAGTCATTTTGGCGTTAACGTTTGAAGCGTGTCAGTACTAATTAACTCATAATTTTGGCAGGCAAAAGCGCCAGTTTTTCGAAAACTATCTTTCTTCTTTCCTTCCTTCCTTCCTTCCTTCCTTCCTTCCTTCCTTCCTTCCTTCCTTCCTTTCTCTTCTTGGCTTCCCTTTTCTTGGCGTCCCTTCTTGTAAGCCGTTTATTTTTCTCATTATAATTAATTTCTCTTCACTTCACTTCTCTTTCCTTCTCAATTCAATTGTTTTATTCATATCTTTTACATTTTTTAATTTTTGATATGGTAAATAATTAGTAATAGCTTTGAAGATGTAATTGTCGAATTATTTAATATTTATTCCTATACTAAATCTAGAGCACGTACAGTTTTATCATCAACACCTAGCTCACGCCAGCTAGCTTAGCTAGTGATCATGAATAAATATTCAAGTCTGTTTTCGGCGTAGGAGCTGTTCAAAGCACTTTGTAGACGCCGGCCTTGGTTATGAGGGTAAACGTTTTCAGCTTGGAATAAATATGCATGCATGAGCACATTTTTGAAACTGAAAAAAGGGCTCGAGTTTACGAAAAATTATGACACAGTTTTATTTTCAAAGCGAAGGCATAAAATATAGTCGCTTTTTTAAAATCCATTTCGGTCACAAATGCTGCACTCTTCTTTAAATATTTTAGAACTATATAAGTTGAAGCAAACTAGAAGAGTTGAAGCAAAGCAGGAGATGAAGAAGAACAGAAGAACGTGTGGCTGAACAATTTAGCAAGATAAACCCTGAACACAAACACACCAACCGTGGTTCATGAAGGACTTCATCCCCAGACATTCATATCATATCCTATCCATGTTTTCATACTAGGAATTTTTTAAACAATTACCAAGAACTGTTATAATTTTAGAAAACAACATCAAACAGCCTAAAGCTTAACCTGTAAACTTAATTTATTGTCTTCAAATTCGCGGCTTACTAACTAATACTTAGAGCTTGAATTGGCTTACTGATGATTATTTGTGCTTGCAAAACGGCGTGTTATTTCAACCAATTCCGAAATAATATACCTTGAAATTTTTCAATTATAACATGTAGTCTTAATTAATTTATAAAATGGAAAACAAATCTATTAATAGTGCCATTACAGCCGACCATGTTGAAAATGCTAATGAAAATACAGACAGTTTATTTTTTTACAATGTTTTTATTGTCTTTCTTGATTAGAAAACATCAAACACGAACGCTTAAAGTCGGCTTAATTCCTTGTCACAAAATAATTGACTTTTTCTCCATTACGTTTTGAAAAAAATGTATAACTTATTTCTATTTGCAGCGCTGGAAAATATTTACCAAACCTTCCTAAGTATATTCCAACAGTGCTTCACTCAAACGTGTTTTTTAAACGACAAACAAGTTTCTCCATTATTGACACAGGTTTTGTTTTCAAAATGAGAAAACTTTTTGGTCTTAATTCTATTAAAGCTTTTTTGTTTGTTTAAATTCCTGCTGATAGTTTGACACTGGTTATTGATTGTCTTTAACAGATGTTTGTCCTGTTTTGTCCTCTAAACAAAATGGTCGAGGGTATTGACATAAAGAGAACATGGTTTTTTACAATTGCCCACTCGGCAACCCTTTAACTAATGCATCTCGCACGAAATGAAAAAAAATCCTATTGTATTCAGCTTTTGTTTAAAATACAGGCTGTGTTTACACTGTTCTGGACGAATTTTTAACCGAACAGAAACTTCACCAATACTACACGAAATCAGGTCCCTAACTAGGCGTTTGAATCTTTGCTAATTCATCTCGCACGAAATGACAAAAATCCTATTGTATTCAGCTTTTGTTTAAGATATACAGGCTGTGTTTACACAGCTCTGGACGAATTTTTAACCGAACAGAAACTTAACTAATACTAAGCAAAACCAGGTTCCAAAATAGGAGTTTGAATTTTTGTCTGGATAGCAGTTTAAACTTTTTGAATGGTTAAACACCATGCATAAAAACACTTGACTGACTTAAGCCTTGGCATTGTTTTGACACAATTCGTACGTACTACTTATTATAATTTTTTTAAAGGGGATTGAAAACTATGGAAGAATAGTGAGGTAAGATAAGCAGAGCTTATCAAGTGCTGCTAGGGTTTCATGAACTCTTTTTTCTTTATTATTATTTAGTTTTAATTTTATTTTGGGTTAACTTGGCGCTGTTATATTTCTATCAGTTCATTCAGCTTTTTCAACCGTAAGAAGTTCGTAAAAAAATTGTTTTTCTACAAGCATTCTACTCTAAAAGTAACTCCAAGTACTGAGGTGTATTTTAACTTCCAGTCACCGTAGCTTGACGACTGCTTCACAACTTTTTGGGGCCTAGGGTAAGGGGAATGTCAGTGCTGTCCACACTGAATGAAAACTCATTAACACCTCAGCTTATTGGACTGTACGATTATAATTAAGTTTGACATCTAACCACAAAAACACTATTAGGATGAATATGGATGAGTTCGAAAACAACGCTATCCACTCGTTTTTCTTGGAGAAGCTCCATCTCTCCTGCAGAAGACCATGAAGGTCTGTTGGGTTTGCAAGTTTGTATTGACCCTCGAGAGCAAAAAGTTAGGAAGGTACTCATTGATCGAAGAAACACCTAGCTGGATGCATGGTGAGGAATTGAATAGCCAGCGAAGACCTTTGAGTTCAGAATTATGTGATGTTAATAATACCAAAAGTTTAAGTTCAGTACTGGGTCCTGGGTGATAAGGTACTCGTAGAATTCGAAAAGAAACACCTGTGCTTCACGATTAATATAAACGGCTATAGAACGACCAAACTCGATGGTCTTTGCCCTGATTACACGCAGTTGGAGGGCGAAGGGAGGATTGCTATTAACAATGAATAAAAGCAATGATGAACACTGGGTTTTTTTAGCAGTCATTTCGAGCTCGTAGTTTTATCCACCTGAACTGAGTTGAAAGCAGGTCTAGGTCTACTTAATTATCTACTTTATATATACCAATGTTTCAGTGTTCATCTCAGCGTTTCATCAGGGAGTATCAGGAGTACTACTACGCTAATTTGTACTACCACGAAATTCACTGTTAGAGTGGTTTTCATTAACCCATGAAACAAAGTGTAGAGTGTGTTAGTCAAATAAACACAATAGAAAACAAAAGAATTAGAGAGTTGTAGTGTTAAATAGACTGTAAAGTGTATTTCACAGGTTTATGAAAACCACTCTTAAATGGAAAATACTTAAGGTAAGAAATCCGTAGTAAATCCATAGAAATAGATCCGAACACCGATAGAATGATTTTAATAAAACTTCGCACAATTATTAAGTCAATGGTATTCATTCCAAAAATGAAATAATAAGGGGGTCACCGTGTTCGTTTTGGCGACGGTAATTTATGAAAGAAAACTGAAGAAAACAAAAATAGGAACAAAAACTACAGAGAAGATCAAGCAGTATCCTTGACAGTTTTTATTTCTCGTGTAGACAATGAGCAATTTTGTAATAGGCACTGAGCCCTCAAAGCACTCTGCATGGAAAACTCAAAAACAAAAATTCAACAGCAAAATTATAGTAAATATCAGGGGGAAATTACTGTGTTATTTTAGTTAAAATATTTTCATTTTCATAGAAAATGTTGAAGGAAAAAATGTCAGATGGATTTTAAGAGGAACCAAAAAAACGAAAGAACTCAGTTTCCCATCATGCTTTTGCTAGAAATTCGAGCTCATGCCCATTGGCTATTGACAAGGTGTTCAGGTGTTCCTGCTTGTGTAGATGATGAACAAGTTTTCCTTGACAAGATTCGAGCAAATAACAGAGGGATGGATACAGGGAAAGGGGTGCAGGGGTGAGCACCCCCTCGGAGCAGCTTTGTCCCCCCCTATTTTGAAGATACCCAATAAGAAATAATGTTTTCTTACCTTGAATCTGAGGGTTGCACCCCCCTGCACCCCCCCCCCCCCCCCCCAACACACACACACACACACAAAAGCAACAACAATAGCCTGAGTATCAGGCCTTCGAAGCGGGGAGCCTGGGGAGAGGGGAAAGGGAGGGGGAAGAGGGAGGGTAGAGAAGAGGAAAAAAGGGCTCTCCTTCCTTTCTCTCTCTCCCTTCTCTCTCTCCCTTCTCTCTTCCCCCCCTCCCCCCTCCCCACCGGAGAGCCTGATACTCAGGCTACAATAACAAAAACAATTCTAGCCCCCATGCTTGAAATCAAGCTCCGCCTTCCCTGAAATGATGACTCATTATGTTATTCACCACTTTCACATTCTCATAATGTTTTGCGTTTTTGGGGGCAAATACTAGAAAAATCGTTAATATTACTATGAAGATTAATAAGAATTGAAGGAAAACATCTAAAATCACTTATGCATCTATGATAGATTCTATCCGAATTCATAAAAAAAAATAAATAAATAAAAAAAAAAAAAAAACAGAAAGAAAGAAAGAAATCCGAACGTAACAGCTTTATGAGTAAAAACGGTCATGACATTTCTTAGTAAGTCCATACATTTTCTGCGCAACCAAGTACGTACTCAAACTACCATTCCGTTGTGCCATGGAGTACAAAGATAGACTACAAGAAACCAATCTGTTGCCCATCTCTTATTGGCATGAAATGCTAGACATCTTTTTCTTCAAAGCCATTAATGGTTTGGTGCACATAGAAAGTGAGGTGTTACCAGTCGTGAGGGATACAGGAAGAACAAGAGCATTGAGTAACGGTAGAGCAGTCATGCTCACTCAGAGAAGATGCAGAACAGCCACCTACCAACGCTCCTTCTTTGTAAGAGCATGCAGAACGTGGAATGCTCTACCAGAACACCTACGAGTGAAGAACCTATCACTGACTGCGTACAAGAAATCTCTCCTGGAGTACTATCACCATGCTCTACACCTCGTCTATGATCAGGGTGATCCTCGGAGATGGAAGTCACTCCATCCTGCTGCTACTGACTTTTTTCTCTTTATGAAAGAGAAGTAAAAGGGAAAAAAAAGAACAAAACAAACACGAAAAAGAAAAGACAAAAAAAAAAAAAAAAAAAAAAAAAAAAAAAAACAACTTTTTATAAACTAATTATATAAATTTTAAATTTTTAAACTTTTAATTCAAAATATTAATATATGTGAGGGACCACTATAATTGGCACACGCTGTTGTGGATTCCCAGCCATTATGTATACATTTGTATATATTGTATGTGTGCGTGAGTGTGTGTGTGTGCGTGGGTTTTAAATGGTGAAGCTAAATAAATAAATAAACATTTCATTCTCCTTTTACTCCGACGAAGGACTAGCGTCCGAAACGTCAGTAAGTGATCTTTCTTATTTTTTACGGTGTAAAATGTACCTTTTTATCACAACTATTTCATTCTCCCATGCGTGTGGAATTTTAAATAAAATAATAAATAATAAATTGGAGGGGCTAATCATCCTTACTTGCAGCTGAAGAGCTGAATTGCGAAGGACGCAGCTCAACGTGGTCGAGTCGAAGGCATACGGATACTGGATTTTTCAATGATAATAACAAACATACTCAGCATCTGCAAGAAGAGTTTCGAATTTTCAAATAATTTTTGCTATTGTTGGCCCCAAAAAAACGCAAAGTATTATGGGAAAGTGAAAGTGGTGACTGATTTGGCAGCTAATTATGACTCATCGTTCTCGGAAGTACTTCGGAAACGTGTCGTGAATCACGACTTCCGAGTTTTTCAAGACGAAATAATCCTATCTGGTCAGCGGAGAGTGTCTTACGCAGGCGCGGTGGCGTTATAGCTGGATGACGAAACAAGGGTCTGTCTTTCAAATCGTGACTCTTACACGCCAGATACTTGACTGGGAAAAACTGCCCGAAAATCACACAAATTTACCCCAAATAACCCTAAAAATCAACCAAGTAAGTACAGCAGGGTCTATTTAATATATAGTATTTTTATTATTGATTATTTAGTTGTTTTTTGGGTAATTTTGAGGACAGTTTTACAGGACGTTACACATGCATTGTAATCAGCCGGCGTTTCTAGTTACCTTATGAACTACCGGCTTTTTTGAAATTCTACTCATTTTCCCCTAGAATATTCGTTAGTTTTGGCATCGTATCTTCTGCTTACTTTAAGATTTGCCTCATAAAGTATTGTAGGAACTTCCCCTTTGTTACATGTTGATCTTATTGCGATGAGAGATGATCACATAACTACTCAAGCGAATGTTACTTTTGGATAACCTTTACCAGGTTTCTTTTTGATAAAATTAGTTGTTTAAACTAAAAGTAATCCGTGAATTTGACATAGAAGTGCTAATGAATAATCCTGTTATATACAATATCATACGATATACACTCTACAATAATATGTTATGCAATATTGTGACATCATTAATTTTGTTGACGTGTGTGCGAAAATTATTTTAATTGTAAGTATAGTTCCTTCTCACCATGACTCTTCTAACATCTTTTGTCCTTAGAATATACTAAGATCTTCCTCTATTACAGTACTTCTCAATTCTAATAAATCATCATGCTTGAAATGATCTATTTGCCCTCAAGTAACTCAAAATTCCTTGTATGAGATAAGCTATATTTCTATAAAAGGAAAATCTCAAATATTTATAAGTTTTACATAGCAAATGCACTCTGTTGTTGTTGTTAAAGAAACTCAATAATTTCTCCCTCCATTATTTGGATTTAAAATAACAATCAAGCCTGGTCTTGTATCGTCTTGTATCAGCTTGTCATTTTACTGTTAGGGGTGAACAATAATTTCTTTATAGACATTTCAACATTAACACAGTAGAGCAGTTATCGCCTTACAGTACATACATGGTACGATATGCTGTAACATTGAAATGGCTTCCCATAAGAATTGTTATTGTATGAGAGGGAAACATACAGTACTGCCTTACAGTACATACACAGTACGACATACTGTAACATTGAAATGGCTTCCCATAAAAATATTGTTATTGTATGAGTTGGAAACATACAGTACTGCCTTACAGTACATACAAGGTACGACATGCCGTAACATTGAAATAGTTTCCCATTGTTTTCCAGTAATAGACCATTTTTGAATATGGCATCTTTATGTCCAGGATGTTGAAACCCAATGATTTCCACTAGCAGCATCAGGGACTAGAATGCCCTGGATTTCAAAACAATCATTATCACTCATAACATTCAGGACATTCTAGGACTCCTTGTTTGACATCATAGATGCCATATTCGAAAAGGGTCTATTCATCCAATCACATTATGTAATTATGGCTACGGTAAGATACAGTACAACTACAGTACGACTTATCTACCCCATCGTTTCTCACTCATACAAAAACTGTTCTATATGATAAAATGAATGCATGTCTCTGTACTATGACATGAACATGCCGAGAGCTATGGAGCATGGGAGAAGCTTATAAACGCGAAACACAAGGCATAGACAAGTGTTTCTATTGCATCTTGATTGCTTTACAGCTAACCATTTCTATACACACATAGTAGCACTTCTGACTAGATCTGTTTATTTTCTTCAAGCAATGAGTGTACCAGCAGGAGATGCAACCAAAGGAGCCAAGGTCTTTAAACAAAAGTGTGCACAGTGCCACACAGTAGAAAAGGTAACCAGCAACACTGGAACGATAATGCAAGCACATTTTTTTTGTTTGCTTGCTGTCGTCTGCTGTATTGCCATCCCCACTAGAACTTCAGTTAGTATTTTTTCACATTCTAGCTCGTGTGAAAAACCATTTTGAAAACAAGCTTGTATTATTTTCCGGTCTTGCCATTCTGGTCTTGTCTTCATTCTAACTGTTAAAAAAAAGTTTCATCATTTTGAAAAGCTTGTGGTACAGATATAACATGCCATGTCTTAGCAGTGATCTCACTAGCTGTAAATAGCTCTTGCTATGATGGTGCAGTCATGTGACATGCTGTTTTATATTCCTACAAAATCAGCAACTCTTATACAAGGTAGTATTTTTGAGGCATTCACATTTGGACATGATATTAATAGTAAGTTTTGCAGCTTAAACACATGATTTTTGAATAATACAATGTGTTGATGTCTCTTTTAATTCTCTCAGGGAGGTAAACACAAGACTGGTCCAAATCTTCATGGTCTGTTTGGACGTAAAACAGGCCAAGCTCATGGCTTCTCATACACTACCGCAAACCAGAACAAGGGTATTACCTGGGGTGAAGATACGTTATGGATTTACCTAGAGAATCCCAAGAAATATATTCCAGGTATGGCTACAATATATCTCTTAATATTAACTCTTGTTTATTGATAGAAGTGTCATGTGTGATTGAATAAATGAAATATCTTAATTATTCACTCCCCAAGTTTTTTCTTGGACTAGATTGGATCTCTGATTGTTCCAAATGATTATACGATAAATGCCTGCTTCTCCTCTGCACTGGAACTGGAAGCAACATACACTTAGGTGCAAAAAAAGACAAGCACTGTTAATGAACAGTAACCTACTGAGTCTGCATATAGATCCCTTGCAGCATGCCGAAATGCAGCTCAAGTATTTGGAGGGCAAAACAAACTTCGGTTCCAATCTTCAGGAGATTACAATTCTTTTGTTTTGCCCTCCAAATTGAGCTGCTCTGACATCACTTGCAAGGGCAGGTCTATGTTGCTTCTGATTCTGACACTAGTGTGAATGAGGGTTTTATATAACAAATTAGACTCTACAAGCAGTTTCACACATCACACGAACAAATGTTTTCCTGAATAATTTTTTTACATAAATTTGAAAAAACTTCCCTTGTGTAAATGAGGCAGCATAAAGGTCAATAATCTTCCACTTTTCATTTCTTATTTTTCATTTTTTCACTATCCTTTTTCTTTCTTTCAGGAACCAAGATGGTGTTCGCTGGACTGAAGAAAAAGACAGAACGAGCAGATCTGATTGCTTATCTTAAAGAATCAACATCAAGCTGATTTGTGATCAATCTCCAGTCAAAATGCGATTTTTTAAAACATTGGATAAGTCGAAATTAAACATTTACCTTGTAAATGACTGTGTATATTGAGTCAAGGGACTGTGCTATCTATGCAAGTGTGTGCATGCATGTGTGCAATATCTTATTTTGTGGCTTTATACAGTGTTTTATGTGTTAGCTGCACATTCTTTGTCTCATATTTGCTTTACTGTGTAATATGCTGGACTTTTACGGAGATGTCAATAAATGATTAAATCAGTCGCTGTTAAAAGAGTTTTCCAGGGACTATGGTGGGTAGGGGGACTAGGGAGGCTATGCATGTACCTATAGCCACCCTCACTTTTTCTATATGCATACTAATTTCTTAAATTTTCCAAACTTAGCCCCCCCCCCCCCCCCACCTTTTAGGGTGCTCTACAGTCCTTGTCTTCGCATTCGCAATTAGTTCAATTAATTCAGATTATTAGAGTAGATATGGTCATGTAAGAGCCACCCAGTGGAATAACCATTAAACTATTATCATTATTATTTGTTGAAAATTGGATTCATTCCATTAACCAGTGGCAGATTTTACTTAACTGCAATTCTCAAAATTCTGCAAACTCGGAAGTTGTGAGTTTCTTGTTGGAATTTGTTTTTTCACTGCCGTCAACCAAAAATATAAAGTACTGATTACTGATAGATTTGATCGACGGCATTAAAAAAACAATTTCAAAATAAGCTGTTGAGTGTCTGAGTTAGTAGAATATTGAGAATCGCAAAAATGGCCCATTTCCGAGATGTTGTGACCAAGTGCATCATATGGAGTCTAGGTGCAAAGATAAGCTTAGTGGGGTAAAATATGAAAGCATTCTTGAGACATTTTGTTTTAGGGTCGCAAGTGGTCAAAGCATTTACAACAATGCCAGAGATTTTGGCCTTGACACTGCTATCTGAAGACAAAGCCTAAGGGAGAGATTAGTTGGCCCCTAGACTGTAGACGATTAACCCCTTGCTATGACCAGCAGACCCAATATGTTGCTTATGTTGATGTCTTGTCACCCACGGTCACTCCTTTCCATGTGGGATGGCAGTGAATGTGGTGGAGTATATAGATATCATACATTTTCACGTCAAAAGTGTGTATAAATGAAAACATAGACAGCGGTGAAAGCAATAATATATGCGCAATAAAATCAACATGTAACTCACGGGCCTGTAAACCCAAAGTCTACTCACTGTCTTCGGATTTGCGTGTTTTGGGATTCCTGTGGTGGAAAACAGCTGTTTTGGGCTTCCTGTGCCAGACGTCGAGCATGCGTTTTAATTTCAAAAACAAAATGGCGGCTCGTTGAAATTAGAAAGTTTTCTAGAGAATTGTATTAACAATATAGAGTAAATACCACATTTTAAAACTCTGTTATACAAAAATCATGTCAGACGACGACAATGATGCTCCTAGAGCAAAGAAACAGCGCATTTACTTTGGAAGCTTAGAAGAAATCGAGAGAGAACGTTTGTCAAAAGCAAGCGCGCCAAAGACAGAAAGTTCAACAAGGACTACAGAAGATGGTAAAAGCAAAGAAAATGGAATGTCTGATGCTCTTCTGGCGGGTATCCAAGCCGGGAATATTAATATTGGTGAAGGTAAGTCAGGTTTTTACATAAGCTTAGTACTTAAATTTATAAGGTCTTAAAGTTTTATAAAAAATATCATTCAAACTTGGATATCGTTGGATAGGATTTGATGACAGACCACTATCCAATATCCACTGGAAATGCATACCTTTTGTAAATTCCAGTCCCCTTCCATGGAGGGGATGGTATATATATATTTTTTCTGGAACTACACAATATAGACTCCTTTCAATCTCCTGAGAACTGGAACCTGCTACCGGGTATTGTTTTGTCCTCTAAATTGAGCAGCATTCCGACATGCTGCAAGGGGTCTATATATTTTCCGCACCCCTGGGAAATTCCCGTCCTCTATATGGGAGGTAAGCTTATATGATTATTTTCTGAAACTACACACTATACAGTACCCTCCTCACCCTCCCCTCCCCTTGGAAATTCCAGTCCTCCATATGGGAGGTAAGTTTATATGATTATTTTCTGAAACTACACACTATACAGTACCCTCCTCACCCTCCCCTCCCCTTGGAAATTCCAGTCCTCTATATGGGAGGTAAGCTTATATGATTATTTTCTGAAACTACACACTATACAGTACCCTCCTCATCCTCCCCACCCCTTGGAAATTCCAGTTTGCTCTAATTCATATTGTAATTTTCTTCAGGGGAGTATCAAGATCTTACAGAGAACAGTGCTAATGAAAGACATAAAGAACTACTAGCTGAGTTTGAAAGAAGAAAAAAGGTAGAGAGCAAGGACTGAGATTTTGCATGACTGGGACTGGGCTAAATTTTGGGCTAAAGAATGGGATTAGGACCCCCCCATTGAGGACCCTCTCCCCTTTCTGCTGAGTCTTTCAGCCCAAACTATATGTAAATTTATTCTCCTAAGACCTCAGTGTGACAAGTGATGATAAAAGAAAAAGTTTGTTTATTATTTTTTCATGTTTATATTTTTTGCTTTCATAGGCTCGTTTGATTACAGTACCTACAGATATTGCTTCTGTGAAAGCAAGGCTGCGAGAAATAGGCCAACCAATTAGTAAGTACAGTACCTTGAAATGTTATCAAACCCTGGGCTGATCTACTGCAAGTCAGGGCATGGCTAACTCACAGATCAAACCCTGAAACAACCTCTGGGCTGATCTAAGTCAGGGCATGGCTAACTCACAGATCAAACCCTGAAACAACCTCTGGGCTGATCAAAGTCAGAGCATGGCGAACTCACAGATCGAACCCTGAAACAACCTCTGGGCTGATCAAAGTCAGGGCATGGCTAACTCACAGATCAAAGGGTCCCTGAAACAACCTCTAACTCACAGATCAAACCCTGATCATTTTCTGTTTTTTCTTGTAGCTATATTCGGAGAAGGAGCATTAGAGAGAAGAGAAAGATTACGTGCAATACTTTCAGAATTTGGTAAGTTGAATCTTGATAAAAGATAATAGCGTAAGCTATGGTACTGTACATGTATTCAAGTTATCAATGTTTGGTGTGATTTGTTGCCTACTTAGGTGAAGATATTATTATAGCAGACGATAAACAAGACCAGGATGAAATACCACAAGTAAGTTTATAGTGAATTTAGATCACACATGACCAGTAACTTGCACGTTTTGATTGGAGTTTTAGTGGCTTTGTTTAAATGTCAAAATCTAGGCACCAACTTTGATAAAAACTCTAGTAACTCAAATTACTTTTAACTAAGAAAATAAGGATTTTCAAGCTGATAATCAGTGAATTTGTTTGAAAAATATTTTACAATCATTCATGATAGCATGTATTTGATCAAGTCCAACCTCAACTTTGAGCCATTGTTTTGTGGTCCATGAAGTGAATTTGGGAAAAGTCTATTCTATCTTTGGTCTTTCACCAAGATTGAAGCCTGGTTCTGTTGTGATTGTTCTTTGTTTTGTTGTTTAGTAATGAATGACTCATTGTTATGCTGTAGGAAACTGAAGAAGTTTGGTATCATGAAGGACCAGATGAATTAAGGATTGCAAGGATATGGATCGCTAACTACTCCCTCCCAAGGTAAACCATCATTCTCATGATAATCTAATCCATTCATCAATCCATTCAACCATCCATCCGTTCATCCATCTATCCACCCATCAGTCCATCCATCCATCCATTCAACCACAATTCATTCACAATTTTTTTCTTTACCATCTCAAAGGGCATGTCAGAGATTAAAACAAGCAAGAATAATGCAAGCAAGACCAGACCCAGAGAAAGCAGCAAAAACACAAGAACTGCACAGAAATCTAAGGGTAATGTCACTAAGAAATATCATAAATACATTACTATTGATCACCCTCCCCCCAAGGGGCAATACTAATATTCTTTGTATGATTATTTTAGTCTTTGAATAACTTGTGCAGTCAGATTGGAGACGAGAGACCTCTTTCATACTGTCAGTTTTCACCAGATTCAAAGATTTTAGCAACTGCATCTTGGTAAGAAAACATTTAATAACAAAAGAATACATGTATACATGTACATATAGTACAGAATAAGCCTCCATTACAGCTATTTTTTGAGTTCCCTTCCCTGTGTAATAAAGGAATAAGGAAGAGGCACACCACAGGTAGCCCACAGAAGAAAGGAATGAGAAAACTCAAAGCAAGGAGAGGGACTGTAGAGGAGCCTGGCCAGTACAGAATCGTTATTTCTGTGTTAGTGTTTAGTGCACTCAATAAAATTACCCAATTCTGATTGGTCAAGAGCATACAACATTTTTATAGATTTCCTTGTTACCCCACAGTCTGTGTGCCTACTGCATAACAATGATTTATTTTTCATCTCATTATTCTTTTACAGGAGTGGTTTATGTAAACTTTGGTCAGTCCCAGACTGTGAACCCATTTCAATTTTAAAAGGTAATAGAACAATCCCAGCTTTGCTTGAGTGACCACCAAACAATGGGTAGTTTTCCCAATGGAATATAGAATGTCCGACAAACAAACTCAAATTCAGAAGGTTTTTCAGTATTTTTTCTTAATTTACCTTTAGGATGCATTTATTCTATGATAGACATTTACAATTTTCAGCTATTGGTGTCTGTACCATAGGTTGGTTCCATGCTTTACAGTATATCAAAAACACAATTTAGCTTGTGCAACACAGCAAGCATAACTGGGGAGCTAGAACAATGAATTTGGGATCGGTTATTCAATGGGAAATATATATTTGATTGACAGGAATCAGTCTACATGTAGTTGGAGGGTGGTGGAGTGTTAAAACATTTTCTGTGCCCTGAATCCAAAAGGTCATGGGCATCCTCAGGCTAGTGTAGTAGTATAATTATCATTTTAAGCTGTGTCTGCTTGGGGTTTGTACTCTCCTTTACCTTGTCAGATTTTCTATTTTAATCTTGGGAAGTATGGGTGATGTGCACACTAATGCATCACCTCTCACCAATGCAACACATGTTCAAGTCCTGCCACTGAGGTTTGGTGTTGTATGTGAGTAGAGTTGTTTGTTGGTTCTCTCCTGTGCTTCAAGAATTTTTCTCCAGGTTCGCCAGTTTTCCAAAAATCAACTTCCAAATTCCAATTGGAATTTCAGCCAAATTGAAAACAAGCCTCTGTGCTTTATCTGTTATACCCTCATTAAACAAAACATTCTTTTCTTTTTTCTATTATTGATATTTTAAAAAGTGTGACTATTGATGCTGTTCACAGGTCATAATGAGCGTGTTGGTGCAATAGTATTTCATCCTCAAGCAACATTATCTCTAGACGAGACTGGGCCATGCATGGCATCATGTGCCGCTGACGGAACTGTTAAACTATGGTCCCTGAAATCGTAAGTCTATATTTTGCATTTTCCAAATGGAGGCCTTAGATTTAGGATTGATGCCGACTAACTGAATGTATATTTATAACTTATTGTGATTTTGTGCCGCCCACATGAGTTTATATTGGTGGCTAGTTGGGAGAAAATATATTCCGTATTCAGGGGTTTCAATAATATTTGAAGTAGACAGATGGGATTCAAATGTAGGTGTCTGTTTCCAATAATTTTACTTCTTAATTATTGAGACTGATTCGTAAAATAGCCGGCGGTATGAAGTTAAGTACCCGGCGATTGCCGCCTTCTATTGAAACTGCTGGTATTGGCCGTAGTCGCAAAGCAACAAAGGCCAATACAGAATATATTTTCTTCCAACGCTGTCAATATAACCGGTAGTCACAGCTCAAAATCGCAATAAGTTTTGTATCGTGATTCTTTTATCGCCTTGCAATTCTTAGCCGACAATACAGTTTTATATGGGTGGCTCTCTCCCGATGAAACTTATAGGAGAATCACGATACAGACCTGTATTTATTATGGATCAGAGATAAATGAATAAATAGTTTTATGCTGACTAGCTAGCTGAGATATCTCATAAATAAATTACCAACATACCCGTATTGTATATTTTTTAATATTAGGGATACACCTATAGCAAATATTGAAGGCCATGAAAAAAGAGTACCACGTCTGGCATACCATCCATCCGGACGCTTTCTCGGTACATGCTGGTAAGTTGCAATTTTATCTCACAAATATATTTTTATATGTACTGAGTTTTGATCTACTGGTAACTACGATCATGTTAAAATATGTTAAAAGTTCCTAACTTGAATATTGCTTTCATGTTTTAGTTTTGATAACTCATGGCGATTATGGGATCTAGAACAACTTAAGGAAGTGTTACATCAGGTATTTATAGCACAGCTCAAATATATATTGTAACATTTTTTGCACAATTCCCATCATTCTCATGCCTGTAACGAGCAAAGAGCATCAAGTCTACAGAAACCTAAATAATTATTTTTGATTTTCCTACCAATAACTTTAGATCAATATCCCAAAGAATTAAATGTGTTTGTTTTATTTAAGTATTATCCGACTGGTACTGTAGTATTCAAATCTTTCACTTTACAGTACAACACACAAAATATATTCTGCAATAATGAGTCCCCATAGTTCTCTGACACATGTTACCACTATTCCCATTGCTACGCGTTGATCGAGACAACAGTTGACAACTATTTAAGGAATAAAAAACAGTTTTCCGTGTATTATACTCTGATAAAGACACTTGGGATGTGGAGAGAACATGAGAGAAGCGTAGGAAACCACGACGCGTAGCGGAGTGGTTTCCAGCATCTCAAGTGTTCTCTCCACATCCCAAGTGTCTTTATCAGAGTATAATACACGGAAAACTGTTTTTTTTTATTACTTTTATAAAATAACTAGCGCTCAAATGCTTTTAAGAAGCAGAGAGAGAGAAAAAAATGACGCAAGCATGTATTATACTCTCATAAAACATGGCTTTTTGACCAATCAGAGCGCGCGTAATATCAAAGTTATTTTATAAATCTTAATAAGAAAATCTTAAAAGCGACAAAGAAATTGAGGTAGCTAAATTTTGTTTATTGGTACCTGGTTTTTGATCATACCTGTTTGGCTTTATCTGTAGGAAGGACATAGTAGAGAGGTTTACAGCATTGCATTTCAAACAGATGGATCATTGTCTGCAACTTGGTAAGTATTGTTCATGAATAGAGCAGATTTCATATGAGTGTGAAAAGTCAAGGCACTGAGACGGTCACAGGAAGCTGAGGTCTGAAACAACCCCTGGGCTGATGTAAGTCAGGGCACAGCTAACTCACAGATCGAACCCTGAAACAACATCTGGGCTGATCTAAGTCAGGACACGGCTAACTCACAGATCGAACCCTGAAACAACCTCTGGGCTGATCTAAGTCAGGGCATGGCTAACTCACAGATTGAACCCTGAAACAACCTCTGGGCTGATCTAAGTCAGGGCACGGCTAACTCACAGATTAAACCCTGAAACAACTTGAGATTAAAATCAGGGCACAGCCAACTTGTAAATTGCAATTTAGCATGTTAGGTTTCACAGAGGGAAGAAAACTGGAGAACCCAGAGAAAAGCCCTTGAATCAAGAAAGAGACATAACAAACATGTGATGTTGAGTCCAGGAATCAAACCTGAGCCCCCAGCGGTGAGAGGCAAGTGACTAGGACTTCTCCAATTCTTTATTATTCCATAACTGTATGTTGTGTGTGTTTCAGTGGACTTGATGCCCGTGGTCTGGTATGGGACCTGCGCACAGGACAGTGTGTAATGTCACTTGATGGACATCTGCAGAAAGTCCTCGCTATTGATTTCGCACCTAATGGGTATGGATATTATTTATTTGTATCTTACTTTAGTTTCATAGATATCATCCATGTGTGGAGCATACAACACGCTACACACTCACTAGCTAGTTACCATGACTACATTTGATAATGCAGTGCCATAGCCACCACTTGGGCAGTGGTTGTCAAAAAAGTATAATAAATATTTTTAGGGGAAAATGGTTCTAATGGTATCAAGTGGTCCAGTTAATACTTTACCAATTATAGACCATTTTTGAGATGCGCGAGTGCTTTAAAAAATATCGCAGACGCAGACATGATCTCAAAGCATTTTTGGCAGAGTCAATAGGTCGTGTGATCTTGCCAGAAAATACCTCCTTTTCATGTATGCACCTGCACATCTCGAAAAATGGTCTATTGTACTGGTGGCATGTGGCGTGTATGCTCACTCCATTAGACAGTGCACTTTTGATATTCTGGTTGAGTGATCACACACCAAGCAATCCAAGACAAGGCTCCAGGGAAACAATGGAGTAATCCTAATATATTCTTTTACTTCCCTGGAGCCGTGCCTTGAATTGTTTCGTAGGTGATCACTCAAGTGAATATTGAAATTGGGCTATTAGATCAAAGGCTTATGAATGATTTAGGAATTTTTGAATTATTCATTTATTTAAAGTTTTTTTTTTATCCCTTTTGCATCTTTGTTCTAGATATCACATTGCAACAGGAAGCGAGGATCAAAAAGTGATGATATGGGACCTACGGCAACAAAAATGTCTTTATACAATACCAGCGCATACTAACCTTATATCACAAGTGAAATACCATGGTAAGGCCTAGATTCCTGTTATGTAGTTCCTCTTGTTGGCCTAATTAATACCATTACATTGCAATTCCAAAAGGAGTTCAAACATTTGAATAAGAAAAAGAATTTGAAGAGGATTCTAGTGGTAGTGGTATCAAGAAGTAACAAGGGGAATGGTCTAATAACTGTCAATTTTTAAGAATTTAAAAATAAAAATTCAATTCTTGTTGTCCTACAGATGATTTCTTGCTATCAGCATCTTATGACTGTCACATAAAGGTAGGTTATTTCAAAAGTCAGGGAATTTCTGTCAGCCTTAGCAAAATAATTGGTTTAAATTCACCCTGTGGAGCACTGTGTCAAATTAGTCCCCCCTACCCCCCAAAAATCATTCAGCATGAGTTATTTAGTGAAGAAAACCCACATTTTAGAGTTCTCTTGCTTCATTGCCAGTCAAAGATTGATGACTGGTTTCCAGTCTCCCTTGCAGCACGTTGGAATGCAGCTCAATTTGGAGGACAAAACAATGGGTTCCAATTCTCAGGAGATTGAAATTCTTTTGTTTTTTTCTCCAAATTGAGCTGCTTTGAGATCACATGAAAGGGATCTATAGGCCAGAGCAAGGAACCTGTGCCAATCAGGGGATAGATACCCAGGATTGATACCCAGGATACAGTAGATACCCGGTATAGATACAATACTAAGATAACTTGTCATTGTAGGTTTGGTCTCAGCCAGGATGGGCACCTCTAAAGACCCTTGCAGGACATGAACAAAAAGTCTCTTGTGTTGATCTATCTCCTGGTAAGTTTTTATATCATTTTCCTCAAAATATTTGGGATATTCTTTGCAATTTTGGGTTACCTGTGGTAGCACCACAGGTATCCCAAGAAAAGAACTCTACAGTTTGGGATACCTGTGGAAGGGGAAGTAAGTCAAGAAGTGCATGTCTTCATCTTTTTGTCTTGTAGTGAGATTGTTCCCCACTATTTCATAATATCATAAATTACTATAATTCCGAAGTTTCTCTGATGGCTTACCAAAGATTAGTCAATTTCGTAAATAGCATGAAATTGAAGTTAGGCAGAACATAACAGCCAGATGGTTGCTGTAGATTTTTCTTTTTTCAGTTCTTTCTTCAAGGTAAGTATTTATCCTTTGGAACACCTCTTAGAGAAACTTTCAGAAGTGTTTATATTATTTTTGTTATACTGACAGATTGTTTGTTCCTTTAGATGGACAATACATCGCTTCTACATCATTCGACCGCACCTTCAAACTCTGGAGCTCAGAATAATCTTTAGAAATGATGCAAAATACATTTACTGTGATTCTCAATATTCTGCGAACTCAGTAGTTGCTAGTTTCCCATTGGAATTTGGTTTTTTGCTGCCGCCAGTCAAAAATATAAAAGGTACTGACTGATTAGTTTTGATTGACAGCAGCGAAAAACCAATTTCACAACAAGCCGTTGAAATGTCTGAGTTCGCAGAATATTGAGAATCGCAGTAATACACCTCTTTACCTTGTGGTGTAATGTTTTCCAGTTTCAGACCATGTGTCATTCCATTGAGCATCATTTCTTTGTTTGATGGTTGTGCATGAAAAGACACATAAATATGGATACAACTCAATCAAAGAATCTTATTCCCAAGGGAATGACACGTGGTCTGAAAATGGAAAACATAATGCTCAAGGCAAAAAGGTCTAATCTGTAGCGATTGTTGTGCAACTTATAGCAATGTAAGCGATATAGCAAATTTCTCTCCTTCCAAGCAATACTCTATATTTTACATCCATATTAGAGTGATCTTTCTTGGACCGTGAAAAATAGTATAAAATACATGATAGTGGACACTAAACGTCGAACTTCACATGAGCTGAATGCATTGAAAACAATAGATAATAAGACAATCTTCTGTCATAAGGTTCAACTCATGAGAAGATTGACGTTTGAAATGGGCCTAATAGCCCCCTTCACAGTTCTCTACACCATCTTGAAAGGTAGCCATGTCTTTGCATTCAAGCGAGACATTAGATGACCTTGCAATGATAGAGACCTTTTTAACACCTTGGACAATTATTCACATGTCTCTATCATTGCAAGGTCACCTCATGTCTTGCTTGAAAGCAAAACCACGACTACCTTTCATGATGGTGCATTTTCCATCGTTTTTGTTGGTTTTACTTTGCGTGGTGCAACTTTCTTTCACGGGACAAATACTAGTAAAAGCACTCTAATAAGGCGCAAGAGAGAACACGGTCTGTTCACAACGCAAATGGTAGAACTCTCTGTCATTTTACTATTCTTAATTACGTTCTTTCTAAGTTATTTTGTATTTTTCTTAAAATCCAACTGCGCTTTTGTTATGCAAGCTTGTTTTATTGATTCCTTTTATAAATATTTATGTTACCCTTAGGCCATTTACAGAAATAAAAATTAGTAAAGTTTATGTAAAGAAAATAAGAAAAAATAAGAAAAAAAAGAGGTGCGCAATGTTTATTGGAGTTCTAGTTTTCCTTTTCTTAAAGTTCACATAACCTTTCTTTCAAACCTTCAGTACTGATTCTACATGAAGTAAATAGTTAAATGGTAAAATATTTCTTGATTTGAGTGATGCGTCTTTAAAGGGGAACTCCACCCCCAGAACAAGTCTATCTTATATCAAAGGTATATATGTGAAAAATATACTGACAGAGTTTGGTAGTCAAACCTTGAATAGTTTTGGAAAAAATTAGGATCAATGTTTCAAAAAAACGCAAAACACCGTCGGCTCAGAAACACTCAGTGGGTTTACCCATTAGGCTTCTGTGACGTCATTGCGTGATGAGAGAAGCGATGAAACAAACAAACTCCACAGTTACTGACAGTTATCTTAGCTTCATCTGGTTTATCCAAAGATCTATGTTTAAAAATGCCTCATCAGTGCATGGCTCCTGAGTGCTCTAATTATTCTAATATGTCAATTACTGACGTCAGGTAAGGCTTCCTTAAATATACAAAACTGAACTGGTTCACACAAACAATATTTAAAAAGCACCATTATTTTACTCATAGTTTACATAAAGGATATTTTGAATTTGTTTTCTCAAAACGTTCAATATTACTAGTTACAACAAATACACTCAAACACCTTACCTGACGTCAGAGCATTAACATATCGGAAGTATAAACCTTCATAACTTAAAGACGCATCACTCAAATCAAGAAATATTTTACCATTCGACTATTTACTTCATGTAGAATCAGTACTGAAGGTATTGAGTTTTCCTAGAGTCGCAGGCATAAACCAACCGAAATTTTCAAGTACAGAAAGTTTTCAACAGTTACTGAACACATTGTGAGAACAAAACATCCAGGCTACCTGAGGGTAATGTCTGCGCTTGAATTACGTCGCTGTGCTTATGCCTGCGTTGCTGTGGAAACCAAGTCTAAAAACTATCGACATCCAATAATATACTTGCGTCGCTCGTTTATTTAATGAAAAGCGAATTCAAATGATTCGTTTCTGTCTAGGAGGTTATCTTGCGGATCTTTTGAAGTCTCGCTTTGCGTGATGGGGGAGAAGAGAAGGAGGTAGAGGCCATTTTACGACTAGAATCCCTTGCACGCTGTTTTATAGGACAAAAAACCGACTTTCGATATTCTGGTTTAGTTATCACACACAAAGCTATTCAAGGCGAGGCTCCGGGGGAAAAAAACTAGGATTGCTCTGTTCTTTTTCTTTTCTTTTTTTAATTTAGACACATATTCTCTAGTTTGCTCCAAGAGCTAAAGGCTCATCGAGGGGTTCACTAGACTCATTCTTTACCCAGAACTACGTCTTGAATTTCTTTGTGCGTGATCACTCAACGAGAATATCGGAAGTGGGTTATTGTCCTAATCAAAAAATAAAATCAGTCAAAATTTGCGGATAAAAATTATATATATTTTTCAGCATCTAAATTGTGAGTAAATGACGTCATTAACTCAACCCTATTGTTCTTTTAGTTTTTAAACCAAAATTTCTCAACTGGGAGTGGCTCCCAGGCTAAAAGTTTTGCCAATCTGGTTTTCATAATCACGATTGAGTCATATTATTCTCAAATACTTGAACTATTTGGACTTTCAAAATAGGGGGCGTTTTCATCCAAGTGCCCCTTTAAGGGACTGGTCACAAAGTAAAGGGGGAGAGGGCCGGCAAGAGGATTAAGGGTTGGGCCACAATTTTGAGCTCCTTGAAAGGAGTGGGCTATCTATAAAATGACACATCTAACATCCATGGAATCTTGCTTCAAAACTGGGGGTGGGTCATCACTTTAACGATAGGCCAGCATGAAAAAATGCTTATTCAATTCTAGTTTTGCCCCCCCCCCCTTAACTTCATGACCAGTCCCTAAATGAATGTGAGTGTCATCGCAGATAGCCGAACTGCACTTTGTTGTGGACCAAATGACTTGTAAATTGTTTTTATTTGTCTTGTGCATAAATGGTAACTGAAAATCGTTATTTTGATGCTCAGGGAAAAGGCACTGGGAATTATTTTTTTCAAAATGATTGGGAACCCTGTGTAATGACCTCGTGGTGCAAAGGATTGTTGGACTAATTTTATCGACGGAATTAAAAAGCTGCGCCATCTCGCCTCCTCTATTTTCTTTCCTTTCTTTTCCTTTCTGTCTGTCTGTCTGTCTGTCTGTCTGTCTGTCTGTCTGTCTGTCTGTCTGTCTGTCTGTCTGTCTGTCTGTCTGTCTGTCTGTCTGTCTGTCTGTCTGTCTGTCTGTCTGTCTGTCTGTCTGTCTGTCTGTCTTTCTCTTAATTTCTTTCTTTCTTCCTTTTTTCTCTTGTTTTTTTTTTTTGTATCATAATTCCATGCATCTCTATATCGATATCGGTCTTTATTTGGAATTTGGAAAAAAAAAAGCTTTCTTGACTCTCGCTCGCACCTCACAAAATAATCTCTTGAATGTCAGTCAAATTAATCATAATGTAAGTTGGGTTTTTTGACCATCGGAATCGATCACTCTTCGTTCGGTAGTGCCTCATCTCATGATTCTAAGATCTCCGACTTTGTAATATTCCAGTAAATACGGTTCGTGCCGTTATAACGAAATTAATTGCTAATTTACACCATTTTATATTGACAAGAATGACTGGAAAACGGAGCGTGTCAATCTTGACATAAAAACAATTTTAGTTGCACAATTGGACAAGTTTCAGTCCATTTTAATTTGATAACTCCCGCGGCACAGACTAGGTGATCTTTCCATCGCATAGTATAGAGTAACATCAATATTAAACCACTTATCAGTAGGAATTAAATGGCTTGGTTAATTGTGGACAGGGACAAAAACCACTGGAAAACTGGTCTCAATTATTTATAACAACTCATATCGATTCGCGTGCTTTAATATATTCTTTTGAGCTTGCTTGGCATGGAAATCTCTCCTCAAAACTAGAGCTATCCACCAGATATTCTCTTGGAAAATTTGGTGTAAAAAATTCTTAACTTTCAAAACGGTTCAACGATACGAAATATGGATTCTTAAACTTCGTTATCACTATTATCTATTATTGCATGAACTTGAACTCAACATTTGTTTAGGCTGCATGGCTGCTATTTATTTGAAAATTTTATGATTAAAAAGAAAAAATAATGTTTTGAAACTGAGAGATAAACTCGATGTTAACCCAAACAAAATGTTGATAAAACTAAATAGAATCTTGTCTTATTTATTTGAATAATCGACGAATCAATAAAAATTTGCTGAAAATGAAAGACTACATGAATTCTATCTGAAATCATGGTTTCGCTTCAAATTAATTTTCTGCAGCTATTTCGATTTTTTCTACGCTATTTTAGGTTTTCTCCTAAAGCATAATATCACCAATCACGTACAAAGAGCCTAAAGGAATTGCAGTAATTTTTTCTAACACTAATTTAGTCAACTAATATTTAAAAAAATTAGGCGAACACTGAGATAAGAAGCCATGCTATGATAATACTTTTCCTTTCTTTTTATCTACTTAATAATGGTTTACCCCATTCACTCACTAACTGTTGGATACTTAATTTAACTCGTAGTGGAAAAAAAAAAGTCTGACGACTTGAATATTCTTGCTTTCTTTGGAAATGATCCAAAAAATGTTTGAATTTGTCAATGTCAGAATTTTTTGCCCTTTCATTCAATTTTAAATAGTTTTTGTCAACGATATTAAGGAAAATTCTTAATTGATAGGAAAATTATTAAAGAATGCACAACAATTATGGTCCGAGAACCAAAACGAAACCTTTAACTCCTTGACATAAATTACTTTTTTTTTTGCTATTTTCTGCTACTTTTTTTCCTATTTTTTTATTTTTTAATATTATCAGTTATTTCTGTATTTTCATTCTTTGAAGAAGCCAATTTTTTTTTAAAATCTTTTATTGAAAGCCAAGATTATTTGTACATAGTTTTAATGAAATTAAAAGCATAGAACATTTTTTATCACAAGTTGAACATTTGCCTGATAACATTATTAAGCACCCCACAGCCTTTCCATCACTTTGACAAATTTGAATAAAATAGCAAAAAGTTGAAGTCAGCAGAGAGTATATGTAAATTTTTGTGAAAACTGCTTGACATTAGCATACAAATGATTATTTCTGGCAAAATATGAATTTCAAATCAAATCTTTTCTTGCATGAATACATTTGTCGAGAATAATTTCAAAGCGGACAGAAATACGAAAACGAAGCCGTTTAGTGGCCTTAAGACTTCGTCAAAAACACCTCTATCTTATTCTATCACATTAGGACCATTTTCTAACTGCATTTGTTCTACGTTTGTGTAATTTTTTTTCCGTGAAAAGCTTGTTTGCTCTCCGCTATGGTCAGAAACATAACGTGATCCAGCAAAACCTTCATCAAGTTTACAGCTCCTTCAGACCTCTCAATTTACTTTGTACTCGACTACATTAACTGCTACCTCAAGCCTGGAACCAAAATCATCAAGATTCTCACTTACTTTATTCACCTTCAACTGTTCGTCTGTGAAAATTTTCAGACAGTTAACATACATACAAGGTAAGCAAAATCGCGACTCGGTGAGCTTTTGATGTCAACAAACTTGTTCGACAAAATGTCTTAAATTAGCTGTACCGTAGCTCCTCTGATATTTAGTAGCCCGTAATACAAGGTTCATTTGTATTGATAACGGTCTAGTCCTCTGTGGTAAGCAAATTTCGGGAATGGGTCTCGTAAAATCGAGAGATAAGACTGAAAAAAATATTTTTAAAATTGCTGCATGATAGATTGATCATATGTTCGAATAGAGTCGAATTGAACATTTTGTACCACATTTGACTTTGTTTTGTACTTCGTACGAGTTGATGATCAGAAGGCAGCTCAATTTGATCTCAAGAAACCTCTATAACGTGTTTACAATCATTTCAGAAAAACAACAGGAATGTGGTTATTATTTAATAACTCTTCAAGCAAGAAGCAGAAAGAAAAGAAAAATTAAATTTCTTGCGTAGAATAGGGTTATTAACTGTCCATACTCGCTCCTTATTTAAGTAAAAGAGCAATATTCAGAACGAGTCAAATTGCTCAACTTATAAAGACTGCTTTTTTTAACCCTACTTTTCACAAATACAGTCATCCCGAAAACCGCGGGATTTATGCGGGACAAGCTTATAAGAATATAAAATTCAAGTTTTTCATCCATAACGATGAATTTTATTTTACCTTTCACCGAAGTTATCATCTTTTTCTTCGATGCTCCGGCTTTAGGTATATTTAAAAAATACAGCCAAAAGTATTTAAATATTTGTTTAAGTATAAATGAATATGTAAAAATTCGTCAATATTCAACTATAGGAGACAAATTGTTTAATCCCTCAGTATACGGGATTCGGTGATTTTTATATATTGCGGTAGCATCCTATAGCATACACAATTCAATTATTTTCTTTTGTGTGTTCTCGACTGTTAAAAGATAACTATTATATTTTATATCACGGAATGACATAATCATCCTAATTTATTCCTAGTACAAACTCAATACGAAATGGCTGCCAGAAAGAAGACTGTTATGTAATTGTATATAGTGTTTTCAAATATTGGCTTTCCTTCTTGTTTCTGTGCTTATTTTTAGAAAGGTATGACGCAAGAAATGAGAAAAGCTCTATGAATCCTAGTGAATGGGAAATTTAGACACTGACACTCAAATGGCTTTTTAAATCAAGCGTTTTTATTGGGTACTGTGGGTAGTTTTCGTTTGTGACTGGTTGAGAAGGAAGTCCTTCAAGTGCCATGCTACGTAAAACTTTGTGTTGGCTCTTGATAGTACGTCAATGAAATTGTTTGCTTCGCCATGGTGGGTACATTCATTTTCAAGAGACAGTTGTGTTGACAAACACAGAATCATATTTATATTACATTATTTGATTAAATTGATCTTGGTTCTTGAGTGTTTTTGAAGGATTTTAGAGGTTTTCGTTTTCGCAATACATTGAGACAAAAGTGCCAATTCTAGAAGTATGTCACCCATGATGATGATGATGGTGGTGGTGACGATGATGATGATGGTGATGATGATGATGATGATGATGATGATTATGGTGATGAAGACGACGATGACATTGATGTTGATGGTGATGATGATGGTGATGATGGTGGTGATGGTGATGGTGATGATGATGATGATTATGGTGATGAAGACGACGATGACATTGATGTTGATGGTGATGATGATGGTGATGATAGTGGTAATGTTGATGCTGATGAAGACGACGACGACGACGAGGATGTTGATGGTGGTGATGATGGTGATGTTGATGCTGATGAAGACGACGATGATGATGATGGTGGTAATGTTGATGCTGATGAAGATGACGATGATAATAATGGTGATGTTCAGATAGTGATGATGATGGTGGTAATGTTGATGCTGATGAAGATGACGATGATGATGGTGATGTTGATAGTGATGATAATGGCAGTAATGTTGTTGGTGATGATGATAATGACAACGACGATAACGACGATGATGATGAATGGTGATGCAATGATGATTATGGTAATTGTCTGCAAGTTGGTGTTGCTTTTATTGTTGGTGATTTGTTTGTCGTCGTCACTGTTGTGGTTGTTATCGTGTTGGTGTTGGTAGTTTTTTTTTGTTGAAAATGCGTTTCTCATTCTGGCGTATTTGTTTATTTTTCATGCACGACTGTGTTTATCGTGACTGAAGCGTAATTCATTCACAATTCCCTCGAGGGGAAATGTTATTCTATTCATTCTAGGTTCTTTAGCCTCAACACACTCAGATACTGGTGTTATTGCTGTGAGCCAGCAGGCGAGCAGCGAGACTAATCGTGTCAATAAGTCGAGAAGCTGGTGTTTGTCTGTTTGTCTGTTTTCGAGCCGTCATGCAACATGGTCAGTGGTGACAGCCATTATCGAACTCCGATATTAGGTCAATTCTAGGATTCTAAAACCAGTGTTTACTTATTTATGAAGCATGTCAAGCATTATTTTTAGCATTGCTGGAAGTATTCATCAGGTTGACAAACGTTTTAGCGAAGAATCGCGTGGACGGCAATGTACATTCATGAGTTTAACAGCATTGTTATTCGCTCAGCGGGACTTCATTCCACTTTGGGCTACCAACACACTCGATATTATGTTGTCCTTTGGAGACAGACTGTATCTCGATGATTTTGAATTTCAGCTTATTCCCGATTAAGAAATACTGTAGATCGATAATATACCAGCTATTATTTGTCGGTCTGCCTCAGAGGCCGATAAAAAATTCCTCTATTCGTATGTGTTTGTCTGGTGAGACTAATAACAGACGTTACTTCAAATACTCAGATATTTGTTTGTCCACTGTGGCTTATTAGATTAATATATATTAATATAGACTTAATAAATGTTTTCGTACGATTACAAGCTATATCACTGTATTGAAAATGTTAACGTTTTTAGTATGTCTGGGATGTTTATTTCTTTGCTTGATAGCAGATGCATGAGTAAAACCAGTGATAATTCTATAAACTTTCTACATCTCCTCTTCCGATAAAATTCTCAAACCCAATTGTTTATTCAAGTTGACATTCATTACCCTTCGTTCTTCTTTGCGAAGAAGAGGTTCGCAGCAATTCGCTTGCAAATGCAACAACTAGTTAATCAATTATTCAATTTCTTTTTGTTTAAAAAAAAATAGTCCTTATTCTTTAAGGTGCAATGTTTCCCATTTTAGACCAAGTGCCCTTTCCCTTGAGAATAATATTTTTTCGATCGACATTCATCCATATTTCTAGTAATGTGTCTTCTCGAGCGTTACTGTTAACTAAGAATTAATGCTCAGGGGAATGACATCGAGAGTAAACATCATTAAACGTGGGTTCGTTCTGCAATAAATTTTAATATCAATTTCCAATTCTAAACTCGTTTTAAAATGCTTTTTTGACATGTATTTTATTGAATTAAGCCTGTTCAATAAAACAACGCACGCGACCGAAAATGTAGGTACTGAGCAAGCATATTTTCTCTTAACTAGCTATGTTCGAAGTCTGAGCATGCGAATGAATGAAATAACAAAAGACATGGCGGAAAATGTTTTAAAAGAGAGTAACCAAGATGGCGGCCATGACGTCACATGGAAATTCGTACATTTCAAAGGGAGTCCAGATACTGAACAGCTGCAAGGTCATCAATCGACCTTGCAGTTGTTCAGTATCTGGACCTTTTTGACCAAATGCTCCATTCATTCAGTATCTGGACCCCCCTTTGACCTCATGTTGCATTCATTCAGTATCTAGCTGGACCCCCTTTGACCTCATGTTGCACTGATTCATTGAGTATCTAGCTGGACCCCCCTTTGACCTCATGTTGCATTCATTCAGTAACTAGCTGGACCCCCTTTGACCTCATGTTGCATTCATTCAGTATCTAGCTGGACCCCCCTTTGACCTCATGTTGCATTCATGATCTAATGGATGTTCTTCTCGCCCAATTTAGACAAAACGCACCGAAAAGACTTGTTTGTCCCTTGAACATGGAGCTCTTTTAATGCTTGGTGATGATGGTGATATGACTTTCTTTAGTCTGGATCGTCGCGCTGGACGAGTAATCCGATACTAAAACTAAGGTAATACATTATATTCTTTATTCGTTTTTACTCATTTCTTACCATAGAAATATAAGTCACTTTATAAACAGTCCCTGTTACTATGGATGAAAGCTCGCGCATTTCTAACCTTGTGCCATTCCCTTTAGTATAATTCCTTTCTTTAGTAATAACGCTTTTAAAATGAATTAAGTAAGGAGATCTAGGTGTCATCCATGATATACGACTCTTTTTTTTTTCTTTTCTTTTCTTTTCTTTTCTTTTCTTTTCTTTTCTTTTCTTTTCTTTTCTTTTCTTTTCTCGTCCCCCCTGCAAGTCAGCGGACCCATTCTCTATGCCTGTGGCACACCACAGTTTTCTAGTTCTGATTCCAACTACCGAGTCTACTGCACAACTCGGTCATTCGTGGTTCCGTGACAACTCGACGTGGTTCCGTGATAACCCTACTGCTATTCCCTCGGCCGTCCATCTCTTAGTCAACAGACTCAAGCTCTCAGTATCTTGCGGTATACCACAGTTTCCTATATTCATCTGTATCACTAAACACCCTCCCTTATGTCCTTATTTTATGCCTTTGGAATAGCTCATGTTGAATAAATGTGGCGGAGTGGATTTATGCCCTCAAAATTCTCTTGAAGTCAGTGGACCCACAATTTAAACCTGTGGTATGCCACAACCTTTATATAATAGTAGTATTATGTCTGGTTTTGTTACTATAGTTTTTACTCTTGGTACGAATATTCTCGTTGTTTCATGCCCTCGGGGGCCTTTTCAAGCCAACGGACCCATAACTTACACCCTTGGCACGCCACATCCTTTTTTATAATAGTATTATTTATATCTTCCTTTTACCACCCACGCCTTCTCTTCTTAGTTTTATAGAATAAAAGATATCATTCAACTTCAAATCCCATACGTCTGTTTAAAGATATCGATGTTTTTTTGATTAAATTCCTTAATGACATTGTAGAGTGTTTGACAACCTCATTTTGTTCGACGCCAGTGCGACATATGACTCACTAATTTGCGGCTCATCAGGTTTATGAAATATGCCAAACTCCAATGTATTCCAGTAATTATAGTTCTTCAACCGTCTGTGGCATATTGACAGGCAACGATGAGAAAATGAAAAATACTCGTTGCTAGAATCTTGAGCAGGAGCTCAAAAATGACGTAGTGAAATTTCATCAAAAATTCTAAATTTGCCATGTCACTCTACCAAAAACATTTCCAAAAAAGGACGGATTCCGAAATAAATGTGTTCAACACCTTTTGAGTCATCAGAATATGCGTTTACTTAAACAATGTATTAGTATGTCTATAGCACTTCAAATAGTGGCTGAACGTGACCAATCACATGAGAGTATAACTCATGAATATTCACAGCTTTAATTAACATTTCACTTTAACGAGAAATGTGACAAAGTCGTAAAGTCAAGGGAAATTGTCTCTCGAGTCAAATATTATTTATTGAGATAATTTGCAGTTTCTTTATGGTACAGAATTGTGCAATCTTGATTATTCCAGTTTATGTTTATTATGGAGAAGGAATTTTTTTGCCTGGAAATTATCTTGTTTGTTTACATCTCCTGAGAGGCAAATCCATTGAATTGTCTTCGCAATTAGCACCAATAACGTAAAGGAACTCTAGTAAGTAGAAAATAATTATGAACATTCATTATATCAGGTAAGATTTTTCTTTATTTTCGTTGTAAATGTTTAAGTGACAGCTTAGGCGACAGCATTGATATGCTGGAGACGAGAAGACGTACAATGCCATATTTAGGACTGTCGAATATTTAGCTGTTTCATATCACCTATCCTTTAGGCATTTTGATGATCTCATTTCGACAGCTCATCAAATTAAATATTAACCAATAAGAACGCAAAGATTTTCAAAACATAGTTGCCATAACAACGCATGGTAATTCACTCATGTAGGAAATTTTGGCATAAAGTTTTCTTTAGGAAGATTATAGTTTCACTCATATATCATGTACTAACTTACCTTGGTTCTTTTTGAAAAAACTGGAAGCTCACAGATCGAGCTAGAAAAACATCTTTTAAATATGACGTTTTTCGAACTTTTTTAAAAAAATTATTTGATCGCTCGATGTATTTTTTATGATCAACCTGAGTTTTAAAACGATTCTAAATATTGCGAAAAATTTTGAACCGAAAATTATAATAAGCAATTTTCACTGACTTTATTTATGCCCGCCGTCTTTGTTTCTCATAGTTTGAACTTTAATAAGTCGTGCCCACTTCACTTCGTCAGACAATACCAAAATAGCACTTCCTGGAGATCTTAAGTAGATATGATTAGCATCCAGTACGGATTGCTTGGAGCATTAATCAACTTTTTATATTGCTTTCGTAATTCAGAAATCTTTTTCTATATTTTTTCCATTACTACGGCTGAATTTATCGAAATAACCCTGTTTTTTTTCATAGTCATTTCGTTGAATGAAGATCAAAAAGCGCGCGAAAGTTTGATGGTTATTTACGCACGCGCGCACTCTGTGTTTCTTTTTTGCTTGTAAAAACTTCCCTTTAGATTATGCTCGCTTGTTAAGATACTAATTATTTCTCCAAAAAAACAATTATAGATAGAAGCTACCGGTAATAGTTTTTGTAGCTTTATTCTTGGAATTAAATTAGATATATTTTTAAGTGTTGGTTGAATGTTGGTTGAGCTAACTAGTAAACGTATTGATTGTTAACTGTTTAAAATATACTTAAGTTTCACAACATAGAGACCAGTTACAGTTGTGTTACAGTGCAAATTGAAAAACCATGGGTTTCCAGCCGGAAATATTAAAAAATCGTGTATCCCTCATTGACTAATCTGAACTGCAAGAAGCTCGATTGATTTGTAGTCAGATAAACTTCTTGTAGTTAGAGAGTCGTTTCAGGTTGTTTAACAAACAATATGCGATTTCTGAGGTATTTCTGGGTGCCCACGGTTTTTCGATTCACAATGTAATTCAGTGATGTGCCAAGACAACCTCGGGTAGAGCGAATCAGCACTGAAACATTTTATTTATAGATGGAAAAATAGCTCAATTCATCCCTCCTCTCTCACATCAAAAACAACTTATATTTTACAACCATATTCCGTGAGCTGAGGTCCGTCAAACCACCCTCACTGCACTATCATTACATTTACTATTTACAAAAAAAAAAAAAAAAAACTCTTAACGATTTTTACGAACCTATTTCGTCATCTTGAGTGTGCCCAAAAAAATAAATTTGTAGCAAACGAAAAAACCAAACAAGAATTTTGAAAACATATTAAAATAAAACCCGGCTACTAGTTATCGTAGTCGCAACTTTATATCTATTTTTATCGGTATGATGTATTTATAGTAACATTGAGAGGCTTTATTATTCCCTTAATCACTGGTTTTAGTCATAACTTGTCCAAACAAGCATATCTTTTAACAAATGTGTCGAGCTTGTAAATCCAATATCTTTTTCTTCGTTGGGTTGACTGACTGTGCAAATTGGAAATCTCCATGACAACCTGTGGATTTATTTCATGTTAACCAGGTTGCCTTGGAAACAGCAATGATTGTGAACAGAATTGAAGACTTCTGACGTTATTCGTGTAAAATTGTAGGTTGTTATTATTTAATAACCTGTTTTTGCGTTGTTTGACATAATTTGCTGCCTTAATATTTCGATTCAATGATATATTAAAGAATTCTGTCTCACAGTTAATTTCAGATTATATTAAAGCTCAACAGATCGGTCGTCCAATAGGTCGCCGGGAGGTATGCTTTCTCACTTCATGCCATTATTCTTGGCGACTAGTCTGTGCTGAGTGGCTCCAAAAACATATTTTTTTAAAATTAAGGTACTGTATTAGAGAGCAGAGATGCTAGAAAAAATTGGTGAAGAGAATAACGAAGAGAATAATAATAATATTATTAATGATAATAATAATTTTTTTTTATTTTTTATTTAAAATATTTCACATTTCAAATACTAAAAAATATATATATATATAATAATAATTACTTAATAAATAATAATAATTATTAATAATAATAATAATAATAATAGTAACGATGATAATAATAACAACAACAACAACAACAGCAATAATTTTTTATTTACAAAGCGGAAAGTATGATCTAATGCGCTCAAAAGGAAAGGGAGAGAAAAAGAAGACAAGCGAAAAAAGGGGGAGGAAGGAGGAGAGGAAAGAGGAACGGCAGAAGAAGGGATGGGAAGAGAATGGAAGAGAAAAGAAGAAAAAGAAAGCGACAGGTAGTGGAAAGGAGAGGAAAGGAGAGAAAACGACGATAAGTTAGGTTATTCTTCAGTGTAATCTTATTTTACCGAGAACCTGACAGAAGTCAAGGGAACTGCTTGCCCAAGCTACTTTAATTGATGACCATAATGACATGCAGTACAAACAATCATCATGATTTACAAGGAACAGAAACAATAACAAATCATATACCTAACTCTCTCTCGCTTACAACACAATTTTCTTTTGAAATATTAGTAGAAACGGGACATTTTTATTACTAACAGGATAAGTTAGCCGTGTAAATTGAACTAAAAGTCTCCTTATAAACATTGTAAGCTTTTTTCCTGCTGATAAGGTTGTTGTTGGCATGGTCGTTTTATCTTTGATTAATTGTTTATATAGCTTTTCGACAGAATTTGAATATTATACATCGTTAGTTTTCTGTGATATATCACTCAGTGAAACTTCAGTTGCATCTTACTCATACTTTTTTCTCGTATGCTTTCTTTAAAAAACAACTTTAAACTCCTACTGATACTTTCAATTTTATCTCAAATTTTTTATAAAATTTTAGTAGACCTTAAATTAAAAAAAAAAAAGATTCGCTTCATTTTTTCTCTTATTTTCAACTTCCTGTTTTAATCAGTTTTTAATCATTTTGAAAACTTTTCCCCGAATTTTTACATTTCAAAATTATTGCCCATTCACACGTTCATTATTCTTAAATTCGCTTCCAAAAGTTTGTATTTTTTTGTGGATATTAAAACTTTTTTTTCACACTTTTTCTTATATTTTCCTATTACGTATTATTTATTTTGATTATAATAATACTGTTGTTCTCGTTGGCTTTAGTATGTTCTGTCAAACGGCCAGGCATAAGTCATAATTCTAGACAATATACCCCCTCTGTAGAAACGATATAATTTTTTACAATGAACTTTAATATAAATATTGTTTTCGCTATATTATGACAAATTTACTATAGACGATTGTGTTTTGTTCTTTCCTTTGTC
Organism: Anthopleura sola; assembly: GCA_023349425.1. Lineage (NCBI taxonomy): Eukaryota > Metazoa > Cnidaria > Anthozoa > Actiniaria > Actiniidae > Anthopleura > Anthopleura sola. The sequence goes on from JALHLI010000010.1 coordinate 1,951,193, forward strand.
ACGCCGGGTACTTCTCCGGCTTTTTCCTTCTGTAAAAAAATACATAAACCTTCGAGTTAGATGTGTGCTTAGGAAGAATATTATCTCCCTGTATACACGTGGTGGTTTTTATTTATATATATGACTATACTCATGATTATTATAAAAAAACATTTGGTCGTGTTATTTATAAACGAATTTTAAGAATATATACTCTCAAAAATATATCTATGACATATGAAAAAAACATATCGACATGTTCTTTTTTTAGGTTCAATTCTCATTAATCACATCGTAGATAAACTACAAAGAAAAATAGGAGAAAAATCTTTATGCTCGTATAGATTTTTTATTCAAATTATTTTTTTTTCCCTATTTGAAAATTCTAAAGATCAAAAAAAAAAAAATTAATCACACAAATCGCAAACCTGTTAAAAAATTTCTAAAAAATACACCGCTAAATAAAGCCATAATTTACCTTCAAAACACAACCAGGCCAGTTGTCGTAGCCAAAGAGTATTCCAGCTGACATCAAACCTACAAATAACTTAGTGCTGCTTTATGTCGTTGTAAAATCCTCGCTTCCCTTAGCTAGTTCAATCTTTTATAGTCTTTTAATTCCACTTCTCGTAGAAAAACTCGATATTAAATAATTTAGAAGTTTTGTTTCACCTAACAAATTGGCCCTCTAAGTAAAATAACCTAAATAAATGTACTTTAAATATAATCACATTCACTTTTGGTGAAAAAGTCGAGGGTATTCGTCGCTATATGTTCAATTGTTTTTTTTTATAGTATTTAGGATTTTATGTTTGATATCACATTGGTCGAATAGAGGCCAACAGTAGCTACGGTCGATGTCGATAAAATGTATTTAAATATGAAAAGGGTCGAGTTTGCTTTCAATGGCAGGTGCTAAGTTAGAATATTAATTTTTCGAGTCGCTTGAAGACAACTTTTGCATAGAAAACACACCTCTCATGACTGCGAACCCGTAAGGTTGTCAATGGCAACCAGTTCGGATAAAATATTCCGTACAATGTAATTGGCTCAAAGTTGACAACGAAGATTGTTAAAAAAAATTCGGAGAGTCGGCTAAGTCAATTTATAGAAACGAGGTTGGCTTTTTGGTATGAAAAAGTAAACTCGCATTTTACACCATCAAGTAAAGTGATCAAGCGGGCTTTCAAATTATTACTGTTTTGCAGCGGAATCGTAGCCAAGAAGCTGTAATGCAGGACTTCATTCTCAGATCTCGGGTTTTATTATTTTATTCTAGCGATGGAAGGATATAAAGATGGTGAAAATACAACACGGATTGGATCAAAACAACCGATTCAAATGGCGAATGGCAAGCAAAATGATAACTCATCGCGGTCATCCAAGGGTACTAACCGAAGAGAAGGAATTTGTAGCAGGTTTTTGGGTTTTTTACGCTACGACCAGAACTATTCTTTGTATTGTTTATCGGAGAACAACCCCGTTCGACGATTGTCTAAATACATTGTAGTCTCCAGGTATCCTTAAAAATATATATGGTATATATAATAATAATCTTCAAGTTATAATTTAAACGAATGTGTGAGGTCGATTATTGAGCTTCGCCTTGTGTTTTTCCACTACATCATTTCTCTAAAACGAAGCAATGAAAGCGGCTGGGAAGCTTCGCTTCAGATGATTTAGAAACTCCTCAAGCGCCTTGTTGGTTTAATGAAGAATTCTTTAAATTTCCAATTTTTCATTTTTCGTGACTCGTCTTTTGTGACGCTGTAGTGGAGATTCAATCTATTTTACCCAACGTTTTAACCTTAACATTATTCAGAGTCTTTGAGTATTTTATATTATTAAATATTGTGGCTAACTGTGTTGTGCTGGCTCTAAATAAACCCCTACCAGAAAATGACAAGATTGAAATGTCCGAAGCACTGGTAAGTAAGAGGAATATTCTTCATTTATTGGTCTTTTTCCACTATTCTATTATTCATAATGGCAGACGTACGAAAAGCTAGTCTTAGAGAACACATCTCATTTAAATATTTCATTACAGAAACGTTTATTTTGAATTCATTTTAGGAACAGGCCGAAATTTATTTTCTTGCTATTTTCTGCATCGAAGCGTCGTTGAAAATCATCGCCTTAGGATTTGTGTTACATCCAGGGTCTTATTTAAGGAATGGCTGGAATGTCCTGGATTTCACAGTCGTAATCATTGGGTAAGTCAAATGTTTTTTTTCCTGAGTTTTAACGTTGATAAAACTGTTATATTTCTATCAATTTTCATTTCGTACTGTATAGACAAGAGCTTTGTCACCCTGACCAATTTCAACGGTTTCTTAGCTTCTCAAATACGAATGTACTTCATTAATTTAACTAAGTCTTAATTCCAAAATACTCCTGTAGTTTACTAGAGTATTATATTGTAAAACAATGTATATATATTAGTCAAGGATTGCCTCAGTACTGAGCAAAAATAGCGTATGTGTCGCGTTTGTGACAATAACAAAAGAGCGCTGAAATTAACGCATGCGTAGTCACTACTTCCGTTTGATTTCAAATGTGCTCATCTTTTAATGTTTGATGGCAACAAATTCCTCTTTCCTTCTCGTGTTCTCGCTTCTATTATAATGTAGCTTGAGTATAAATCTAAATTGAGTTATTCCTTCAAGAATGGTCGATAAAAACGTTGAAGCAAATGTGACATCAGTCGAATCTACTCAGTGCTCATTTTACCGACCATTTAAGATATAAAAATAATTTTTCTAATGTTTTAAAAAAACAATCTTTTCTAATGAATTAAAACATTACTTGGATGTTGTTTGAACACGAAATTATTATATTATTGAGTAGTTGATTATTATTTCAAGAATTAGAATAAATTTTGATTAGCAATTCGTTTGAGGCAGGCACAACAGTTTTGGTTATATATAACTGAACTTTTCTTTTTTTGATTTTTACTAACCAATGACTCCAAGGCTGGAGTTGAGTTCGATACATTGATTCCTAATCTTAAAAATGAGTGTATTTGACTTGTTTTCGGTTTTAGATGTGATTATATTTCGTGTTTGTATTGTCTAGCTGGCCTTAGCCTTCTCAGTGCTTGTTTATCCTCTAATAGAATTAAGCTATACGAGAGTTTTATCACGAACGCCGCTCAATTCCCGAGGAAGTTGATAGTTTCAATTTTGTTCTATTTTATCGCCATCACAAAGTGTTATTCTTAATAGCTTTGAGAGTTATTTCGATTGTTGAGGTGATTGTTTTTGAATAAATGGATGAAGAGATTGACAAGTATTGGCGAAAAAAATGGAAGGGAAGTGGAAAGAAATGACAAATGAAGAAAGGAATAATAATATGTTGAGAAAATTAATCGAATCACAATTAATGAGAAGTATGTGACTTGGATGAGAAAGAACGAACGAAAGAAAAAAATGAAGCGAGGAAGGAGGGAAAAAAGAAAGAAAGAAACAAAGAAAAAGAATAAGAATAAAAAAGAAACAAAGAAATATTTAAAGAAAGAAAGAAAAAATATGTTGAATAATCGAAAGAAGTCACGTACTTCAGTCACATTTTATACAGCTTGATAAAAGCTGTCTTCCTGTCGCACAAACCGTGTAACATAGACTAATGAGTCATCAATTTCCTTACGATAAACTATATTTAGAATGTAGATAAAAGTAGAAAAATACGAGATACATATCAAAACTCACCGTAAAAAATTGTTCACGCTGTGAATCCTTTTAATCTATCATTTTGTCCTGGGGGTAGTGTTAGTTATAGTGTAGGGTAAAGTGTGATAGTAGCGTAGTGTACTTGTAGCACAGCACTGAGCAGCAACAACAGTAGCAACAGCTGCAGCAGAGGTAGCAGCAGCAGTAACAGTAGTATTAGTAGTAGTAGTAGTAGCAGCAGCAGCAGCAGCAGCAGTAGTAGTAGTAGTAGTAGTAGTAGTAGTAGTAGTAGTAGTAGCAGTAGCAGTAGCAGTAGCAGTAGCAGTAGCAGTAGCAGTAGCAGTAGCAGCAGCAGCAGCAGTAGCAGCAGCAGCAGCAGCAGCAGTAGCAGTAGCAGTAGCAGTAGCAGTAGCAGTAGCAGTAGCAGTAGCAGTAGCAGTAGCATTAGCAGTAGCAGTAGTAATAGCGAGCATTTTTAAAGACTCTCACTTAACGATTATGAATAATATTCAAAAATTACCAACAACAGCTCTGCACGCAAGCTACACTCTTTCATTAATGTTATCATTCAAATATCTGTCACTTTTTCAGATAATTAATTTAAACTGTCTCATACTAAAACGCTTAAAATTCGGTTTTTAATTTATGACATTGGACATCGCCTCAATTAAGATAGACTGTTGTTCTAAACATCGAATTATTTTTTAATTACACGGCAAATTTGTTAAATTACTTCTCTTTATTAACCTTTCTTTTATATCTTTTCATTTATCTTCAGTTATTGTTATTCATTTTCATTTTCTTTGCTATCGTGCAGGTTAGAGGCATCTAAACAAAGCACGAAGAAAACTATTTATTTTTAATTTTTAACTTCATCGCTCGTAGCACCTTGCACCTTGATATCAAGTTTTTGTTTTTTTTTTAGAATTTTTGAGTTACATTTTGACCTTTCATTTTATGGAAACTAACTGTGGAATTCCGCTACATTCAATGATTCGTTTTTTACCGAGCGTTATCGTTTTCTCTTTCGGAGTTTTAAAGGGGGGGTTGAAATCGGTAAGAGAGAAGAGAAGAGAAGAGAAGAGAAGAGAAGAGAAGAGAAGACTTTTTATTTCAAATAGTAATATTCAAAGCATATCTTGAGTCTAGTTGAATTAGCCCCAACCATGCAAAGATCAAATTCCTTATTCATGAGATACACCCACTTATTTGTATATCTCAAGAATATTAATGACAGCTCTTCAATTTTTTCCATCAAAACTTCGAGAAATACCTTAAAAAGCCTTTAAAAATGTGAAAATTTACAGATTTTAACCTCAATCATGGCTGGTTTCGTAGCCCGCCCTTGTAGCTCGCCAGTAACTTCAACCCTCGGGACTGAATTTCGAGTTTCATCGTCTGATGAAACACTAAATTACCAAATCTATTACTTTCGAGATAGCATAGAATGATAAGTTAGTGTCAATACATTTCCTCAGGAGTTCGTGATAGATTAGTCAATCAGGATATAAAAATAGACGAAAGGTCTTGAGGTATTTCGATTTTTCTCGATAAAAATGGACTCAAAGATGAAAGAAAAAAGATAATATGGAAAGGAAATGTAGATGTAGGAAAAAAAAAAAAAAAAAAAAGGAGACGGAGGAGAAAGAAAAAAAGTGGAAAGAAGGAAGAGCAAAAAGATGGGACAAAAAGGAAAGTAGGAAAGAAGTAGTAAGAAAAGAATGAAGCCATCAGAAAGAAAATAAAATATTTTCAAAAAAATATGAAAAAATTGAAATAAGAAGGAAGTAATCTTTTTAAAATGAAAAAGAAAATAGAAAATAACGAAAATAACGAAAATAGAATTAAAAAATAAATAAAAAAAAAACAAAACAAAAAAACGAAAATAACGAAAATGGAAAAGAAGGAACGAAAAAAGGGGAAAAAAAATAATATATGAAAAAATGTGGAAACAAAAACCTATAGTTTTTACAGAGCTTAGACTGATAATAAATAGCCTTGGACGAGCTTGCTGATGAAGGCTTGAGTTTGAAGCCTAAACATCCAAACTTTGTTAGATTTGAAGTCAGTGACAACTTTATCATTTTATTTTCATAATAACTGACTGCTCTTTTAACATTTTTAAAAACCCAGTTGTGTCTTAAAAGATGGAGGTACGCTTTATCAACTTTTTATGTAGCTAAAAATAAGCTCTAGAGATATTATTCTGCATATTCCAATAATAACACTTCTGGGTCCAGTATCCAGTCTGGCCCCAGGCATTTGTCTTATAAATTTGAAGAGCAACACTTCATACTATATAACTATTCACGTGGGCCGAGAAACATACTCTTAGTAGTCTGGTGTAATATTTGTCATATCACGTTTCTTCGTTAGTCTTTGTAGCTCGAGGAATAAGTCGGGTTTTTAGTAACTCACGTACAAGATTTTTTTAAATTTATTTTTTATTTTTTTTCAAAGATCAGAAATTACTCCTCTGGAGTTGAGATATCTCTAGCTTTTCAATATTTTGTCATCAATAAACCCCTAACCTCATGAAATTTTAACCTAAACTACCACAATCCTTTTCAAAATCTCTTTTCATATTAAAATGTTAAAACTCCTTTGAGAATACCAAGACAATAGTGAAAATTAGCACAACAAATAATGCTACTGAAAGGGATTCTGGAAGAGTAGGTATAGAAAGTCATCATGCTTGAGGCCTGTGCCAAAGAAGACCTCATCTTATTTAGAGAGAGATAGAGAGAGGGGTGTGCTATGAACTTGATCTTTGGAAGTCTTTTACGATATCCTACCCATTCGGTTTTGAAGGAGCTGTAAATTTAGGGAATATTAGAATTAGAATTATACTCGTAGCAAGAAAAAGAGAGAAAGAAAGAGGGAAAAAAGAGGGGAGAAATGGGCGGAAGAAATAAGAGGGGGAAAAAATGAAGAAACAAAGAAAGAAAGGAAAGGAAGAGAAAGGAATGGAACGTAAGGGAAGGGAAAGGAAAGGAAAGGAAGGCAACAGATGAGAAATAAAGCAAAAAGGAAGGCAAAGGAAAGGAAAGGAAAGGAAAGGAAAGGAAAGGAAAGGAAAGGAAAGGAAAGGAAAGGAAAGGAAAGGAAAGGAAAGGAAAGGAAAGGAAAGGAAAGGAAAGGAAAGGAAAGGAAAGGAAAGGAAAGGAAAGGAAAGGAAAGGAAAGGAAAGGAAAGGAAAGGAAAGGAAAAGAAAGGAAAGGAAAAAAGCGAAATGCATTCATTACTGACATCACACATCATTTTTTCCTAATGACATCAAACTACGAACAAACCGATTTCACTGCCGTCAAATAAGGCTCATTATCTTCGTTACGTCAGAGCATAAACTTACCAAAAATCGTCTGGAATAATCGTTTGTATGTTCCTCGTTCCCATTTACCTTGAGGACTTTACTATTATTTAGCCCAATTACAAACCTTCGAATATCTTAGTCAGAGCTTAAAAAAACTCTAAATGTTACGACACATTAATGCAAAAATATATGTACATAGCGCATCGTGTCTTGGATGAAAAAAAAAAAAAAAAAGAATCGTTGATTTGAAATCTACTAATGACTTTTTACAAGCAAAAATTTGGATATAATTGCTTTCAATTATTGGATAAATCTATAGGCTTCGTAAACAAGTTTCCTTCAAGAAAGGATTCATTAGGATCAAAATCTCTTTTCAGATGGTTTATTTTCTACCTATAAAAGTACGAAAGAAGAACATTAAAATATTTTTTTCAACATAAACCTCGTGTTGAAGCAAATTCATTTTAAGATTTTCATATTAGATGTGAGTATTTATATTAGAAATTACTCGAATGAAAGCTGTTTTTTCCCGAGGAATGAAGGATAAGTGACTTTAGACCACAATTACTTGACGAAATTTTGACTTTCATTTTGATCAATTTTTCGAAGAAACTTGACTATTTTAGTCACTGATTAGATTATTCTTCAAGAAATATAGGCTAAGGACTCTTCCGTGAGTGGCTTTAATCCACAATTTTGAAGTGAAATTACCATTTCAAAGCCTATACTTATCAAAAATTACCATTGATTAAGGAAAAAAAAAAAATTCAAAAGTTTTAAATTAGAAAAAATAAATTTAATTCAAAATTTTGAAATGTTAGATTTAATTTATACGGTAATGTTTTCCCTGAAATTTTTGATAATCAGCATGATAGTGGATGGACTTTTCATTCAGAGTAAGAATGAAATCTCTCAAGCCGTTTGCAGTATTTTGAACTCGTATTTCTTTGGAAATTTAACAGATGTGCCTGAGTGAACGTCAATCATTTCTGAATGATTCTTAGTAAATTTAAGATATTTTTTCGTGAATTCTTAATCGTCACTTAAGTTTAATATTCCTTCCTTTTTTTATGTTATTTCGTGCCGTGTTATTTGTTCCACACATATTTAATTATCTGTAAAAACTTCATTATAATTTTTCCTTTGTGGTTAACCATATTTTCCCCTGGTTTTGCTACTAGCTTCGTACGGTGATGAGTGGTTTATTGTCGTAGATTCGTACTCGCGACAGCTGACAGTAATTCATAATGTCATTAATGTTTGACAATGTTTGAGCGAAAAATATAGAATCATTAATGTTTACTAAGTGGAAGGCCGGGGAGGGCTGGTGACGGATCTGAAGGATGATGCGCGTGAGGCATTCTGGTCTATCTTGGGTACAAAACTCTTGTTTAAGCAAGAAAAATGACAAGGTGCATTGTGGTCTTGCTTGGGTAAAACCCTCCTGTTTATCCTAGTACTACAGTTTGAACCCAAGCTGGACCACAATGCACCTGGTCTTACAAGAAAAGTCACGAGGTGCATTGTGGTGTAGCTTGGGCAAAACCCTCTTGTTTATCCTAGTAATACAGTTTGAACCCAAGCTAGACCACAATGCACCTGAAAGTCACGAGGTGCATTGTGGTCTAGCTTGGGTACAAACAGTTTTAGCATATATTTGTACCCAAGCAAGACTAGAACGCACCTGTGCTAGCAAGGGAAGTCACAAGGCTGATGCATTCTGGTCTAGCTTGGGTACAAACCTCTAGCTACCCAGGCCATATTTTCTAACGTTTTTCTCGTTTTTCGTATCTTCTACAGCGTCATAAGTCTGCCGTATTTTAACCTAGATCCCAATTTAGATGTCAAATCATTACGTGCTGTTCGTGTATTGAGACCGTTAAAGTTAATATCTGGAATCCCTAGTAAGTAAATACAGCCAATCAGAGCGGGGAACGCCGTTTTATATTTACAGCTTTTTCAAAGAAAAGTTGGTGAAGGTTTTGTTGTACCAAGCTTGGAATTTTTGATATTCATTTAGAAATAAGGTAGCACAGAAGAAGATATACAAGAAAAACTTAATCTATCAATTTAATTGGCTTAAATCAAAGGAGACTATCTTGTAACGCGAATTTTCTTTTTCTTTTCTCTTCAGGTTTACAAGTAGTTATGAAGTCAATCGGAAGAGCGATGGTACCGCTGCTTCAGATCGCTTTACTAGTCCTCTTCGTTATTGTTATTTATGCTATTATTGGTTTAGAATTCCTCATGGATAGTTTTCATGACACCTGTTATGACCCTGTTACAAGTAAGTTAGAAACCATAGAGCTGTGACGTATTTCCGGGTCCAACTACTCAAAAATACCGCTAAAATAAAGCGAAAAACGTACCCAATGATTTGACCTTCACCTGAAACAATTAGAACTTTGGACACAAATTTTGTCATGAAGAAAAAGGAAGAAAAATCTTCATAGAAATGCTTTTCGTTTTGGACCCGGAAGTCGTTTTTCCATTCGATGACGTCACACGACAACATAGTTTTAGGGCAGGAAGCGAGCGCTGTTAATAATACAAGGCACTTTGCATCACCGCGCTTAAGGTGCGGTAATACGAGCAACAACTTGTTGCGCAACATTGCTGCATTGCAAGCTGCAGAGCGAATGTTGCTCGTATTACTACCCTGCGCGCAACAATGTAGAAATGGCTTCTACTTCTGCAACAAAGTCGCGCAATAAAATGTTGTTGTTGCACCGGGTTGGTAATACGAGTCACATTCACTCTGCAACTTGAAACCCAACAATGGACTGACTGACTGGCTTGCTCACTCTCTTTCTTAACTTTCCTTTCTTCAGAAAAATTAGAAGCCAAACCAAGACCCTGTGACAAAGAGCCGTATAACGGTATACGAGAGTATCTCCACGGGCGAGAGTGCCCCGCTAACATGGAGTGTGGCGGGAACTGGACGGGACCAGACAGTGGGATCACTACTTTCGATAATATCGCACTTAGTATGATAACTGTGTTCCAATGTATCACAATGGAAGGCTGGACAGATGTGATGTATAAGGTATGGGGCAAATGAATAAACGTTCCAGCGGTAGTACACTCGTCTTTCACCTCTGGGGTCTTAAGTTCGATTCCTGGACTTGGCATCACACAGTAGCGTAGGGCATAAGGCGGTCTTCTTTGATGTTCTTAGGCTCGGCTCATGAGGAGATCGACGTTTGACTTTAGTCATAAGCGTTTCCTGTGATCGATCAGCCGAGAGGTTGTTTCAGGGTTTGATTCTGAAAGAAGTACTATTTCTTTTTGTTTGTTTTCACATGACGTTTGGGAGGTAAAATGTCTTGAAAAAAGGACTAAATCATGTACCATTTCTTGTTGTTTTTTTTTACATAGGGCTTGAAATATATTGTTTTGAAATAGGAGCCATATTCCCTCCCCAAGGAAATTACGTACTGTCTTGGCTGTGAAAACATCACGCCCAAGGCCCACACTTCAAACATACTTTTCTGTTGTTGTTTCAGACGTTCCAGGCCATAGATAGACGAGGCTACTTGTATTCCGTATATTTTGTATCTCTGATTGTAATCGGCTCGTTTTTTATGTTAAACCTTGTACTTGGAGTTCTTAGTGGGTGAGTAGAAAAAAATGAACGAGATTATTAAACTATTTTACACGTGCGGTAAGGATTTTGGCTAACAAATGGCCTGACGATGATGATAATGATGACCACAGTGACATAATTATCGTGTTGGTGAATAGACCATTTCACGGTTGTCGTCGCTCAACCTCAGCCTCGATAGCGTGTAATTTATTCTTTAGAATTTGACTAAAGCCCTTATAAGTTTTAAATGTTTCAATATATATTTTTGAAAGCGCTCGTGCATCTCGAAAATGGTCTATTGTTTGGTAATGTGTACATTCCTTAAATTACCGTGAGCTGTAGTCAAATTCTAAAGAATATATTACACACTATCGAGGCTGAGGTTGAGCAAAGACAACCGTGAAATGGTCTATTGATGATGAGGATGACGGTGATGATGCTGAAGTTGATGGTGATGATGTTGATGGTAGTGGTGGTGATAATGATGATGATGATAATAAAGATGATGATGATGATGATGATGATGGAGATAACGATAGTGATGATAGTGGTGATGCATGATTATGACGATAGTGGAGGCAGTGAATGAATTGGCTGTCATAAAACGTTCTCATATCTTGTAACAATATCAATTGTCATTCTCTCAAATGTCCATGTTCTTACTCCTCAGAGAATTTGCAAAGGAGAGAGAAAGAGTTGAGACGAGAAGAGCGTTCTTCAAAGTTCGACGCCAACAGAAACTAGAAAGAGAAGTGGCTGGTTATATCGAGTGGATAACAAAAGCTGGTAAGAATGGCTAATATCAATGACTATTAATGATAATGATGATGATGATGATATATAATGATGATAATGATGATGATATATGACGATGGTGATGATGATGATGATGATATATGACGATGGTGATGATGATGATGATGATGATATATGACGATGTTGATGATGATGATATATGATGATGATGATGATATATGACGATGGTGATGATGATGATGATATATGATGATGATGATGATATATGACGATGGTGATGATGATATATGACGATGGTGATGATGATGATGATATATGATGATGATGATGATATATGATGATGATGATGATATATGACGATGGTGATGATGATATATGACGATGGTGATGATGATATATGATGATGATGATGATATATGACGATGGTGATGATGATATATGACGATGGTGATGATGATGATGATATATGATGATGAGGATGATATATGATGATGATGATGATATATGCGATGGTGATGATGATATATGACGGTGGTGATGATGATAATGACGATGGTGATGATGATGAGGCTGATATATGATGATGATGATGATATATGCGATGGTGATGATGATATATGACGATGGTGATGATGATAATGACGATGGTGATGATGATGATAATGATGATATATGATGATGGTGATGATGATGATATATGACGATGGTGATGATGATATGACGATGGTGATGATGATATATGACGATGGTGATGATGATATATGACGATGGTGATGATGATATATGACGATGGTGATGATGATATATGATGATGGTGATGATGATGATATATGACGATGGTGATGATGATATACGATGATAGTGATGATGATATATGACGATGGTGATGATGATAATGATGATAATAATGATGTATATCCACTAATCATCACGACTTTTCTTGTCTATTCGCACACAGAAGAAGCACTAAGTAAAGAACATGCTCGTAAAGATGGCAGTCGATCCATATCAGATACCACAGAATCACAAGCTCACGTAATTTGTAATGATCTTGTAATCAATCCAATGGCAGTGCTAACTAAACAAAATGGCAACGGCTACCGTCTTAATGTACCAGAAAAGTAAGTAAAATCTATCAAGAAGCAAGTGTGGCTTGGTTGGTTAGTGTGCTGCCGGCCAAGCAAGAGGTCCATAGTTTGATCCTCAGTTACCTCACACACTTGTTTTAAGGAGCAAGTGTCGCTTGGCTGGTTAGTGTGCTGCCTGCTAAGCAAGAGGTCCATAGTTCGATTATCAGTGACCTCACACACTTGTTTTAAGGAGCAAGTGTGGCTTGGTTAGTTAATGTGCTGTCTGCTAAGCAAGAGGTTCATAGTTTGATCCTCAGTGACCTCACACACTTGTTTTAAGGAGCAAGTGTGGCTTGGTTAGTTAATGTGCTGTCTGCTAAGCAAGAGGTTCATAGTTTGATCCTCAGTGACCTCACACACTTGTTTTAAGGAGCAAGTGTGGCTTGGTTAGTTAATGTGCTGTCTGCCAAGCAAGAGGTTCATAGTTTGATCCTCAGTGACATCACACACTTGTTTTAAGGAGCAAGTGTGGCTTGGTTGGTTAGTGTGCTGCCTGCTAAGCAAGAGGTCCATAGATTGATCAGTGACCTCATACACTTGTTTTAAGGAGCAAGTGTGGCTTGGTTGGTTAGTGTGCTGCCTGCTAAGCAAGAGGTCCATAGATTGATCAGTGACCTCATACACTTGTTTTAAGGAGCAAGTGTGGCTTGGTTGGTTAGTGTGCTGCCTGCTCATCAGAATATTTTTGTCATTTCTTGTTTCAGAAAAAGTTGTTTAGATACGCTTGCAATACTGGAAGTGAGGTTTCGTTTCTTTATCCGTAAGGCTGTCAAGTCTCAATGGTTCTACTGGGCCGTACTCATCTGTGTCTTTCTTAACACCGTTTCCTTGGCAACAGAACATTATAATCAGCCGATATGGCTTGATCATTTTCAAGGTAATGTTTTCACATCTTTTTCCCATTCGTTCTTTTTCACTTTTTATTTTCTCTTCCTTTCTTCTGTTTCTTTCTTTAAAGAACATAATTCCTTTACCGCAATTCACATCCATTCTTTTATTATATATATATATATATATATATATATATATATATATATATATATATATATATATATATATATATATATATATATATATATATATATATATATATATATATATATATTTTCCTCTGAAATATCAATGACTTTTCGTCGTCATTTCAATACTTTTTTTTCTGCGAACCAATTTTACAGTTGATTTTTCCTCATTTTAGGTCTCTTTCAATATTTCAACTTGTCTTTATTTTTATTTTCAGAATGGGCTGAAACAGTTTTCTTAGTAATTTTTACATTAGAAATGGTTTTAAAGATGTACTCACTTGGAATACGAATCTATTTTAGTTCAAGTTTTAACATTTTTGACTGCGTAGTAAGTATAGATTATATTCATATTGTTCCTCCTTCTACATCCATTCGCTTTTGTCGAACCGACTGACCGACTGACCGACTGACCGACTGACCGACTGACCGACTGACCGACTGACCGACTGACCGACTGACCGACTGACCGACTGACCGACTGACCGACTGACCGACTGACCGACTGACCGACTGACCGACTGACCGACTGACCGACTGACCGACTGACCGACTGACCGACTGACCGACTGACCGACTGACCGACTGACCGACTGACCGACTGACCGACTGACCGACTGACCGACTGACCGACTGACCGACTGACCGACTGACCGACTGACCGACTGACCGACTGACCGACTGACCGACTGACACTCCCTTTCGTCCTTTCTCCCATCCTAACTATTTCTCTATTCCTCCTTCCCTCATCCTCTTTCTTCCCTTTCTTTCTTCCCTTTCTCTCCCTTCCTCCCAATATCTCCCATTTTTCCTTCCTCCTCAATCCCACTTGCTGATTGGACATTTCGTCTCTTCCTTCCACAGGTAGTGTGTTCAGGTATTATTGAAGCTCTACTTGCAGCACTTTTACCTTTTCACTTAATTCTCGGTATAAGTGTTCTGCGGTGTATAAGACTGCTAAGGGTTTTTAAAGTCACAAGGTAAGACTTTCATAAAGCGTTGTCTGTGGGTTACCTGTGGTTTCACCACAGCCAGCCCAAAGTGTATTTCAATGTGTAAAACTGCCGCTTTAAAAGCGTAAATTTTATGCATAGATAACTTGATTTGTGTCAGTAATTTACAAATTACACTTGAAAATGCACGAAAACGAGGCGCTGAACCGTGACCGTGCCTTTGCCATGATCATGAAGTCTGATTGGCTTAGCAGAGTTATCAATCCCACATGCTTCTAATAATCACAAGAAATTTCACGGTTACTAAAAATAGATAACACAAACCTCTGTGGGATCGAAATACGGATAAACAATTTTAAAAATTGCTTCGTTTACAAGGAAAAGAAAATCAATATCAGTCAGAAAAACATACTTTTTCCACGAACTAAAAACAAGAAGACAACAAAACATTGCTGTAACATCAGTTTTATCATGTATTTTGGGCTTGGCTTGTCCGTATTTCAATCCCATAATGCATCATCGTGACGTCATCCGCGGAAAGCGCTATTAGATTGATTGTTTTAGTATGATATCAACCACGTGTATATTTGGTCCCTACAGACATTGGACGTCATTACGTAACCTAGCAACATCACTGGTCAGCAGTATCAAGTCTATTATGAGCTTGATATTCCTTCTCTTCTTGTTCATCCTGATTGCTGCTTTACTTGGAATGCAGTTCTTTGGAGGAAGGTACGTAGAAACTGGCATTTATTTATTCAGCTTCGCCATAAACTATTAAACATACACTTACCTGTAACATAAGATATGTTAATGTATCTTGTGATTTAAATAAAGTCATTATTATTATTATTATTATCATTATTATCATTATTACTATAATCATTATTATTATTATCATTATTACTATTATCATTATTATTATTATTATTACTATAATCATTATTATTATTATCATCATCATCATTATTATTATTATTATCATTATTATTATCATTATTATTATTATTATTACTATAATCATTATTATTATTATCATCATCATTATTATTATTATTATCATTATTATTATTATTATTATCATCATTATTATTATTATTATTATTATTATTATTATTATTATTATAATCAATATATAATAGCGATGCATAAGCATGGAAAAAAGACCTTTTTTAACACCTTGGACGAGCTTATCCACATGTCTCTATCATTGCAAGCTCACCGTTGGTTTTGTTTCGATGCAAATCGCCGCTTCATTTCGAGATGGCGCAGGGAACTGTGAAGGGGATTATTGTCTCACTATGATTTTATCACATGAGAAATGAAATTCTGAACGCACACAGCCAATCAAAAAGCAAGAAAGCACATGCCAGCCAATCACATTGCTCCATAAGATTGCCGCTTAACTCAAGCATTACTTTATTAATTCAATATTTTGTTTCTGATCTGTTATCGCAGATTTCGATTTAAGAAGACCCCGAGAACAAATTTCGACAACTTTCCGAATGCTATGTTGACAGTGTTCCAGGTAAATCCCTTTTTAAAACAATTAAAATTACCTGATTAATTCTCTTTAAGTAGAATCGATTTCTTGTCATTGAAAACATGACATAAGGTTATCATATGACCACTGCTTTGCCTTCGGAAACTGAGCAATCACTCCCTGTGCGATCGATGTAAAACACATATTTTTCTACACGAGAAGATAAGCTTCATATCTTGGCGCCACCGTAAAATTTTCTTTTTATCATATAGACACATTCACAAACAAAAACTATGCAACGCGCGTTAAAGTGAGCGGGAAAACATTGGAAGTGACGTCATCGATATCCTCACGTGTGGGATATGGAAAATATATCGGCTTAGGACCCGGATGTAGTTTTTATGAAAAATACGAGTGGCGTATTTCTCAGTAAAACACTAATGTCTATATGATAAAAAAGTCAGCGAATTCTGAATTTTTTTTAAGGTCAGGGAATTGTCAGGGAATACCGATTTTGGACAGTGAATTTTTGTAATTTACTAAAAACTCAGTGAAAAGTCAGGGAATTTCTGTCAAAAACTTCATATCTTCACATCACTGTGTGATATCTTCTATTAATTTCCTGTTTTCTTTAGATTCTGACAGGAGAGGACTGGAACGCCGTCATGAATAACGGTATTATCGCGTATGGCGGGCCTCACAGTGTTAAAGGAGTTGCAATCAGCTTGTACTTTGTCTTGTTAGTTATTGTTGGCAATTGTATCCTTTAATCGATCTAAAACTCCAGGAAAATCCTAAGAAATGTCATTCCATGTAGTATTATTTCAGGGTTCCCACGGTCAGGGAAAAGTCAGTGAATTCTCTTTTTTTTTTTTTCAAGGTCAGGGAATTGTCAGGGAATACCGATTTTGGTCAGGGAATTTTTTTGTAATTTACTCAAAAGTCAGTGAAAAGTCAGGGAATTTCTGTCAGTCTTCAAAAAAAAAAAAAAATTAAAGTTCGGAATTTTTAGTTGGGCTTCCTGTGGTCGAACTTCCATTTTTCATAAAATAAGTGCACATTGTGGACAGTAACAAATTCAGCCTTAACTGTATTCAGACACTCTTCTTAACGTCTTCTTGGCCATTGCTGTAGACAACTTGGCGAACGCTCAAATCTTAACCGAAGATGAAGAAAACGAAAAAAAGGAACGAGAAAGAAAGAAATCTGAAGCTCGGGAGAAATTTTCTATTAGACCTGAAAATAACAAAGAAAAGAGACAAAGCCATTGGAGGAAGACGAAGTCGATTCCTATGTTGATGGCGTTCAAGAAACTTGGGCGCAATAAGGACACGGAAGAGGAGATGTCTGAGAGCGAATATGGGATAAGGTAAGAACATCTCAAACTTTAATGTACAATATAGTTATATTAATAACATAATGTATGATAATCATATTGTTTTCATATAATGTCTAAACAAAAAAAAAACACGACCACATCAGCCATGCTGTAAAAACCCATCGTGTATAAATAAATATTATTATTATTATTATTATTATTATTATTTATTAACCCTCAATTTTAATACATTTGTTGAGAAAGTTGAAAGTAGAAAAGTTTTTAAAACATTAATTGAAAACCAGTTGAGACAGTTTTTGACGCAAATCGCTTGAAAAAGAAAAAGAAAGAAATGTAACGAAATTAATTAAATTTATTTATCTTTTTATTCTATTTTCAACAGAGGAAAGAATAAGACAGATAGACGGTGGTCTCAGGTAAGCAAGATGTTAAGCAATCTCTACTTCTCGCGCGACAAAGCAAATTTACCGCCACGCAACATTGCGCAAAACGTTGCAAGAGTTTTGGCCAATATTACCACACTTCGAGGACGCACATCGTAAGAGAACCAAAATAGAATATTCATTTAAAAAAAGTGTGGCGTCTTATTATTTTAAAGCTATCAAAATGAATTGTTTTACTCGCAGAACTTAGGGAAGAATATAGCGGCTTTTCGCCGCGAGGACAGCTTATATACAAACAAACCAAACGGCCAAGTCAAGGAAGGAGATGGAAATGCTTCTGATGACAGCCAAAGACCAGGAAAACGAAAAATCAAGACAAGAGAGAGAAGGAGAGGAGGGGGAAGATCGAGAGCCACTTCTGATGCAGAAGGAGGAAAGAAAGACGGTGGAAATGAGGAAGGTAATCATGTTACCAAAAATAGCAGATTTAGAGTCCCTCTGGGTATAAGTCTCGTAGCTGAATTGGTACCCTGTGTAAAGTCTTTTTATCTTAAACAAAACACATCGAAAAGAAATTCCAATAACTAACTATTGGAGTATATGTGAACTGGACTCTAATGTCTGTAGTCCGCGGACCTCAGTTATAGAATTTATTCATGGGTCAAAACCGTCAATCACGCACGATATCCAATCACAGCGGTTAGATACGGAAGCCATTTATGTGTCGAAACCATCAATCACACTTGCTATCCAATCACAGTGCTTTAATAAATACAAAAACCATTTATGTGTCGAAACCATCAATCACACTTGCTATCCAATCACAGTGCTTTAATAGATACGGAAGCCATTGATGTGTCGAAACCATCAATCACACTTGCTATTCAATCACAGTGCTTTAATAGATACAGAAGCCATTTATGTGTCGAAACCATCAATCACACTTGCTATCCAATCACAGTGCTTTAATAGATACGAAAGCCATTCATGTGTCGAAACCATCCACCACACTCGCTATCCAATCACCGTGCTTAGATACGGAAGCCATTCAAGTTTCAACACCACCAATCACTCTCACTATCCAATCACAGTGCTTTGATATGAAGCAATTTACTCAGACGTCAATTTTTTTTCCCAGATGAAGATGAAACAATCACTGCGAAGAACTTCATGAATGTGTTGAGGACCGGTCGCCTTGGCAACCGAAGAAGAAGAGGGCGCAAAGACGTGCCAATTATACGAACGAGGACGTTGTTTGTATTTGGGCCGGATAACGGGTATGGTTAAATGCGTTTTAGATTAGCTAAAAATTTTTCAGAAATAACAACGATGAAGCAGCATAGCACTAGTAAGAGTAAGGAGAAGAATGAAGGAATGAAGGAAGGAAGGAAGAAAGGAAGGAAGGAATAAAAGCGAGTGAGTGAATGAATAGATTAAAGAATAACCTGTTATATCTTTTTTTTTCAGGTTTCGTAAGTTGTGCCATCGTATCGTCAATCTGCCTCATTTCGATACCGTCATGTTGGTCGTCATCGTCTTCAGTAGTTTAGTCATTGCAATTGAAGATCCTGTTCATGATAACGCCCCAAGAAATCAGGTAGAAATGCTTGGAACAGTTCAAATGGTTTTGTAACGTTTTCCCCCGCACCCACGCACTTGTGACGGTGACCTTCACGTTAACGCACTCGTCGCGGTGACCACGTTCACGCACTCGTGACGGTGACCACGTTCACGCACTTGTCACGGTGACCCTCACGTTAACGCACTCGTCACGGTGACCATCACGTTCACGCACTGGTCACGGTGACCCTCACGTTAACGCACTCGTCACGGTGACCATCACGTTCACGCACTTGTCACGGTGACCCCCACGTTAACGCACTCGTCACGGTGACCATCACGTTCACGCACTGGTCACGGTGACCCTCACGTTAACGCACTCGTCACGGTGACCATCACGTTCACGCACTTGTCACGGTGACCCCCACGTTAACGCACTCGTCACGGTGACCATCACGTTCACGCACTGGTCACGGTGACCCTCACGTTAATGCACTCGTCACGGTGACCATCACGTTCACGCACTCGTCACGGGGACCATCACGTTCACGCACTCGTCACGGTGACCATCACGTTCACGCACTCGTCACGGTGACCCTCACGTTAACGCACTCGTCACGGTGACCATCACGTTCACGCACTCGTCACGGTGACCATCACGTTCACGCACTTGTCACGGTGACCATCACGTTCTCGCACTCGTGGCTAATTGTCATTTGCTAACGTTTTTATGTTTTATTCCTTTCAGGTTCTCTGGTATTTCGACTGTGTTTTTACAGCTATCTTTGCATTTGAAGTCGTCGTCAAGGTAATCTAGATCAGAATAAGGGGAGGTTTGTTGGGTACTCTAGACCCCCGTTCCGAAAGTCTTAGAACCCCCGACACCCCACCCCACCCCTGTAGGTTGGTATAGTAATGATTAACATGAACCAATGATGAATATTTTCCATGCGTGTTTAGGTCATCGACATGGGTCTTCTTCTACACAAAGGTGCCTACGTTCGCAGCATATGGAATAGTATCGATGGTGTGGTAGTCGTGTGCAACATAGCGTCTCTAGCTCTTGCGTAAGTGTGTCTTCGTTTGTCTTCTTTCTTCATAGATTAAAGGCCCATCTACACGCTGCGATTGTCTGCCCGATTCTTCGTCAGAATATTTCGGGAAGCAAATCGTGCGTGTATTTTAGGGCGCCGACGTGAGAAAATCTGTGACAGTGCTACAGTGAATCGGGCTCGCACGATTTGCTTCAAGATGGCGCAGAGAACTGTGAAGGGGACTATAACTGCAAGGGTTCTATTTATAGGACATCTGACATCCAGGATATCTGCCCTGTTTTGTTAGTTGTATATCATTTTTCACGACTTGAACATTCTATTTCAGGGAAGTCGAAGATAACAAAGACCGAATGGGCAGGACAGCTATTCGAGCGTTACGTGTAATGCGTGTGTTGAGACCGTTTAAAAGCGTCCACAAGATCAAGAAACTACAGGTAAAATGTGTGTGTAGGGTAGGGTGGTGTGTTTAGTGGGGGGAGGGGGGGATGGAGGAGGACGTACAGGGTACAGGTGCTTCCATTGAAAGCATTTTGTGACATATTTTTCCTGGTGGTTCACAGGCTGTTTTTACCCCCCCCCCCCCCCCCCCTTTCCCCTGGAAGCATTTTCTGACATATTTTTCTTCACAGGCTGTGTTTCGGTGCATGTGGTTCTCCGTCAAGAACGTAGCGAACATCCTCATGATCACTATGCTGTTCTTGTTTATTTTTGCCGTCATGGGTGTACAGTTATTCAATGGAAAGTTCTTCCACTGCAGCGATGAAGCTAAGCTGACAGAAAGCGTTTGCAAGTATGAAAAACATTTTAAAAAATCGTTTCTTTTCAATTCTCCAGCCGGTTTGCTCGAAAAGAACGCTGAAAATGGTCTGCCATTGTAGGCTGGTAATGAGATTCATGAGATTCATTCAGCTGATTGATACCAACCAATATATTACTCTCTGGTTGATAGCACATGACGGGCAGTGTTTGCCTGCCATTGTAGGCTGGTAATGAGATTCATGAGGTTCATGCACCTGATTGGTAACAAGCAATTAAAATGTCCTTTTTCAGAGGCCAATATATTCATTATCACTATGACGACGATGGGACTCAGGAAATGGACGCAGAGGTACGTTTCAAATTAAATTTATGGAAATCTATTCCATTTTCAAGGCATTCCCAGGCATGGGTGGCGTAGTGGTTTACTGCTCGCCTCTCACCGCTGTGGTCCGAGTTCGAGCCCCGGCTTGGGTCAGATCATATGTGAGTTGAGTTTGTTTGATGTGTTGTTCTCTCCTGTGCCACGAGGGTTTTCTCCGGGTTCTCCGGTTTCCTCCCTCCGTAAAAATCAACATGTGAGTTGAGAGTTGTATGCATAGAATATATAATGTAGTGGTAGTGTGTGTAAGAGACAGTGGGCCAAATTGGAAACCAGTATCATTAAGTTACTGAATTTGAATCCCACTATAAAAAAAGTAATTTATTTATTTATTTATAGGCAGGAGGAGGGGAAGGATGTTCACAGGCACCCCAGTATGCTTCTCTACATTATATAGCCTTCGTGGTAGCCTATTATTAGTTTGTATCATAACATTGGGTTCATTGCTCTTTATTACTTCCAGGTCAAGACAAGACAATGGGATAAACGAACACTTAACTTTGATACAGTCTACGAAGCCATGTTAACGCTCTACACATCATCTACAGGCGAAGGTTGGCCAGCGTAAGTCAGACTTTGTTATCTGAACAAATACACCCAACCCACTCCCCCATGGGATTCCCAATAATGCGGAGACTGCGCAGTCTTGAGGTGCTTGTGACGTCATAGCCGCCATGTTGGATGACTTGAACAGAAGATTTGGTCTTTGTTTCTTTTGTCATATCATCCAACATGGCGGCCATGTCTTTTGTCCTTAACTGTACATATGACTCAATAAATTTGTTATTGGTAAGGAGTTGCGCCTTCTAAAATACACCGTTTCCGAGATGCGCGAGCACTTTGAAAAACATCGCAGGCGCAGACATAAAAAGAGGCATTTTTGGGCAAGATTACGCGCGCTATTTACTCTGCCTACCTATTGTTTTGTCCTCCTAATTGAGCTGCATTCCGACGTGCTGCAAGAGGTCTATTCTTAATTTTTCTGATTATTTCTTGTTCCATTCTTCCAGAGCAATGCACCGTACAATGGATACTACGAAGAAAGATCATGGTCCAGTCCAGGACTACAGTACTGCCTATGCCATCTACTATGTCAGCTTTGTAGTGGTGTTTTCGTTTTTCTTTCTGAATATTTTCGTTGCTCTCATTATCTTGACTTTTCAAGATCTCGGGGAGAAGGAGATATCGAACTGTGAGCTGGATAGGAATCAGGTGGGTAGATATTTAGAAAGAAAGACGGATGGACGGACAGACAGACGAACCGGACGGACGGACAGACTTATAGACAGACAAACAGACAGGCAGAAAGAAAGAAAGATTGATTGAATGAACGAACGAACGAAAGAACGAACAAGTGAATGAATAAAAGAAACAAAAAACAAAACAAAGACAGACAGACACACCGAAAGACAGCCAGGCAGGCTGACAAACAGACAGATAAATAGAGAAATCTGGACAGACAGGTGAACACACAGACAAACAGCCAGACAGACAGACAGACAAGTAAGGTGTATATTTTGCCATACAGTATGATTTGTTGCTGCATTGTTAAAAACAGTGTCATCTTATTTCCTTCACAGAGAGACTGCATCCATTTTGCCCTGACGGCCAAACCTGGTCAGACATACATGCCGCGTAATCGAAAATCCATACAGTACAAGGTCTGGCAGTTAGTGACCTCAAAACCGTTCGATATTTTCATCATGGTGCTCATTTCATTAAATACCGTTGTCTTAATGATGCAGGTAGGTTTCAGAATAGGCGCGCAATGCGCTAGACTTAACCCAAAAGCGAACGTCGAAGTCGAGAGAGGTCCAGCGCATGTGATTCTGGTTGGTCTGCCTGTGCTTTTTTCAGCGCGCATTCATACGGAGACAAATGACTTTGCGAAAGTCTAGCAATGCGGTGTTGTTGAGTGATCCAAGAATCCAATCCTTCCTGGGTTACATAATGGTATTATTTTTTGATTGTTTCAACAGTATCACGACCAGCCTGCTGCGTACAAACAAGCATGCTCCTACATGAATATCGCTTTTACTGCCCTCTTCACTCTGGAAGCCGTTCTAAAGCTCATTGCGCTTAGACTGGTAAGAGTAAAAAGAGGGTCTTGGAGGGATAAAATGGGAGCTGGGATTCGCCTTTTTGGGGGCTGGGAAAATGAGATTTCATGCACTGTGACTGGGATTTAGCCATTACTGGGACTGGGATTTTGCAAAACTTTGGGCTGGGAAATGGGATTAAGACCCCCCTTCAGGACCCTCTAAAAAGTTCATTTGAACAACGTACGATTGTACGACAACTATCTTCCTGAAGGTCGGGGGTTCAAATCCCGCCAAGAGCTCAGAATATTTTTCCGAGAAAAATGTCCTTGAAGACCAAATTCACATCACCTAATGAATTTATCAAAAAACATCTAAAACTTTCTTGCTGTTGTTTTTCAATTTTGCTTTTCAAACATTCTACGTTTCAGAATTACTTTCGTGACTATTGGAACATGTTCGACTTCGTCATCGTGTTAGGAGGACTTTCGGACATCGCTGTTACGTATATAGCAGTAAGTCACGTGCTGTAGTCGTGTGAATGTGTTATCTTTTCTATTTGGATTATGAAAAATGGATGAGTGGGTGGATGATGAATGTATTGGTGGGTGGGTGGGTGGGTGCATGGATGGATGGGCGAGTGGGTGCATGGATGGATGGATGAATCGATGGATCGATCGAAGAAAGCAAACAATTTCAACCCATTTTCCCAACTTCTCTCCTTTTCTCTCTCTCTCTCTCTCCCTCTTTCTATTCCTTTCTAATACGAGAAACTGTACCTTCAGTTACAGCTAGGTAAGAACGAAGACTACATCCCCATCGATCCCAGCATGTTCCGGTTATTTCGAGCAGCTCGTCTCATCAAGCTTCTTCGACAAGGTTACACCATACGCATCCTCCTGTGGACGTTCTTCCGCTCGTTTAAGGTATGAAATATTACATTTGCTTTTACATGGCAAAATCATTGTTCAAGTCCCGCTGGGCTCGATGTATTATGTGAGTAGAGTTGTTTGTTGATTCTCTCTTGTGCTTCTCGGTTTTCCTCCATCCGCAAAAATCAACTTCTAAATTCCAATTAAATCCCGGGCTTGTTGTGAGTGTCCCACGCTGTGATACAACAGTCAAAGCATCATACATTGTTGGGTTCAAAATATAGAACGTAGAAGCTAAGACCGAAATGGTACTACATTGAACGTGTCTTGTACGCTGGAACCGAGAAAAAATAAATCCAAGCCAAACGGGTCCTACTCTATTTCCGGGTCCAGCTGCTCACAAAAACCACTAAAATAAAGCGAAAAATGTTCTTAATGATTTGACCTCCACCTGAAACAATTAGAACTTTGGACAACAAATCCAAATTTTTTTATAGATTTGCTTTTCGTTTTGGACCCAGTGGTTCATACGAGTGACGTCACGGCTTAAAAGCTTTATACCGAGTACTCATATTCTTTCTTTAAAGGGTGTTTTTGTTGATGTTCGAAGGGTCAATTCTATATGATAGTGCATTAAGAGTATTGTGTACGAAACCTAAACAAACGAGAAGGATGCAAAAAAATGTCCATGGACTGGAATTATATATTTAAGTAAAGAGCTGAACGAATACATTTGTTGTTTCAGGCTCTTCCATACGTTACTCTGCTCATCATGTTGATGTTCTTTATGTACGCCGTGATTGGTATGCAGGTAGGTAAACATGATGATGATGATGATGATGGCGATGATGATGATGATCATGATCATGATCATGATGATAGGTGATGCTGACGATGATGATTGTAATGGTGATGATGATGATGATGTTGGATACTGTTTGTGATGATCATGATGATGGTTATGATGATGATGATTGTAATGGTGATGATGATTGTAATGGTGATGATGATTGTAATGGTGATGATGATTGTAATGGTGATGATGATTGTAATGGTGATGATGATTGTAATGGTGATGATGATTGTAATGGTGATGATGATTGTGTAGTGATGATGACGGTGATGTTGGATAATGTTGACGACGATGAGGATTGTGATAGTGATGATGCTTTATATAATGCTTTATATTTCATTGTTTTTGCAGCTTTTCGGCAAGATTGCAAGAGATGATGACACTGAGCTGAATGGATACAACAATTTCAGAAATATGTTACAAGCTTTGCAAGTTCTCTTCAGGTAACGGTTGTTTGGCTGACTGAACTGATTGACTGACTGACCGACCGACCGACCGACCGACCGACCGACCGACCGACCGACCGACCGACCGACCGACCGACCGACCGACCGACCGACCGACCGACCGACCGACCGACCGACCGACCGACCGACCGACCGACCGACCGACCGACCGACCGAATGAATTAATGAATTAATGAATGAATAAACAATATGCCATCAATTTCTTACTGCAGGTCATCTACTGGTGAAAACTGGCATCTCGTCATGATTGCATGCTTCTCGTCTGCCAAGTGTGACCCCAGCATAGCTTCCCATGTGAATGAAACATGTGGTTCGACTCCTTTAGCTGTTATATATTTCTGCTCATTCATATTTCTTTGTATGTTCTTGGTGAGTTCTCATTGATACTGTTTTCATCATCATCATCATCATCATTATAATCACCATCACCACCATCATCACGTATTGTCATCACCATCATCATTTTCATCATTTTCATTATCATCATCATCACCACCTGCACCATATTATCATCATGTATCATCATCACCATCATCATTTTCATCATCATCTTCTTCATCATTTTCATTTTCATTATCATCATATTCATCATTATCATCATTTTCATTTATCATCATCACCATCATCATCTACATCATTATCATCATCATCATCATCATCATCATCATCATCTACATCATCATCATCATCATCATTATCATCACCATCATCATCTACATCATTATATCATCATCATCTTTATCTTCATCAACATCTTCACCATAATTTTTATCACCATCATCATCTTCATTGTCATCATCTTCACCATCATCATTGTTATTATTATTATTATTATTATTATTATCATTATCACCATCATCATCTTCATTGTCATCATCTTCACCATCATCATTGTTATTATTATTATTATTATTATTATTATCATCATCATCATTATTATTATTATTGTTATTATTATTATTATTATTATTATTATTATTATCATTATTATTATCATCATCATCATTATTATTATTATTGTTATTATTATTATCATTATTGTTATTATTATCATTATTATTATCATCATCATCATTATTATTATTATTGTTATTATTATTATCATTATTATTATCATCATCATCATTATTATTATCATTATTATTATTATTATCATTATTATTATCATCATCATCATTATTATTATCATTATTATTATTATTATCATTATTATTATCATCATCATCATTATTATTATCATTATTATTATTATTATCATTATTATTATCATCATCATCATTATTATTATTATTGTTATTATTATTATCATTATTATTATCATCATCATCATTATTATTATTATTGTTATTATTATTATTATCATTATTATTATCATCATCATCATTATTATTATTATTATTATTATTATCATTATTATTATCATCATCATCATTATTATTATTATTATTATCATTATTATTATCATCATCATCATTATTATTATTATTGTTATTATTATTATTATTATTATTATCATCATCATCATTATTATTATTGTTATTATTATTATTATCATTATTATTATTATTATTATTATCATTATTATTATCATCATCATCATTATTATTATTATTATTATAAAGGCGTGGTTGATATATCACGGGATTAGAATTAATCGATTAATACTTTTCTTTTTTTTATGTATTTATTCATTATTTATTTTTCATTGATAATAATTTACAATATATAATTATATAAAAGATTAATAATTTTCTATTCTTCAGATGTTAAATTTATTCGTGGCTGTTATAATGGACAACTTTGAGTACCTGACGAGAGACGAGTCGATCCTAGGCCCCCATCACTTGG
Organism: Anthopleura sola; assembly: GCA_023349425.1. Lineage (NCBI taxonomy): Eukaryota > Metazoa > Cnidaria > Anthozoa > Actiniaria > Actiniidae > Anthopleura > Anthopleura sola. Next base: position 1,978,634 of record JALHLI010000010.1, read on the forward strand.
ACGAGTTTGCCCGCGTGTGGTCTGAGTACGACCCTGGCGCAACGTATGTATCCATCAAACTGAACCGACCTATTTATATTTCTGACTTCAATCACTAGAAATAATTTAAAATAAGGGAGTTTAGTGCAAGATAATTTAGGCAACGTTTGGCAAGTCAGATGTAGGCAGGACACGGTTAAATAGAACCCTGAAACAACCCCTTGGCTGATCTGAGTCAGAGCACGGCTAACATACAGATCGGACTAGGATTGGAGCCGCACAGAAATGCACAACCAGTCTCCGGGGCTGCCAGACCTCTGTCCCCTCTTTGTACCACGTCCCCTCCCCACCACTTCCCAACCCCTTTTCTGATATTTATGTATTGTATAATTATGTTATTGTATTGTATAGTGGCAATATACATCATAAAGTGATCTACAAGATGATGTGTAGCATGTCACCTCCTGTTGGCTTCGGTAAAAAATGCCCAAGAATAGTTGGCTATAAGGTAATAAACTGGGATTTGCAACATGGGATTGCCCCAAGGTTCATCACTGGGACCAGGATTTAGGTCACTGGGAATGGGAAATAGAATCACCAACATGGGATTGCCCCAAGGTTCATCACTGGGACCGGGATTTAGGTCACTGGGAATGGGTAATAGCATCACCAACATGGGATTGCCCCAAGGTTCATCACTGGGACTGGGATTTAGGTGACTGGGAACGGGAAATAGAATCACCAACATGGGATTACCCCAAGGTTCATCACTGGGACCGGGATTTAGGTGACTGGGAACGGGAAATAGAATCACCAACATGGGATTACCCCAAGGTTCATCACTGGGACCGGGATTTAGGTGACTGGGAACGGGAAATAGAATCACCAACATGGGATTGCCCCAAGGTTCATCACTGGGACCGGGATTTAGGTGACTGGGAGTGGGAAATAGAATCACCAACATGGGATTACACCAAGGCTCATCAATAATGTTATTCATCTCTTCTCACACTACAGAGGTTGATCAAGATGAATATGCCAGTTAGTGAGAATGGAGATGTGACATTCCAAACGACGCTCTTCGCATTGATTCGAACATCACTCAACATCAAGCTACGAGGAAACATGAATGCTAATGACACCGAGCTGAGAAAAATCATGAAAAGACTCTGGCCTAACTCCACGTCTAATAAAATCTTGGACAAACTTATCCCTAAACAGTCCGGTAAGAGAAATTCTGCAGCAAATTATTTTGTTACGAGACAAGTTTGAACTCGGGAGGAAAACGCGCAGTATCGCTTTTCAAACTATGTAATTTTTTGGGCCAGTCAACAGTTCATCTCATGTAGAATATATTCTGAGAATATTGTGAGATGTGTCATAGGCACTTTAACAAGCTATTGTGTTTATGCAAAGTGCCCAACAAAGTTGAGAATAAGAAACCAGTATCTACCAACTTTTTCTTTTCTTTTGCTCTATAATGATTAGTTCTAAGCAGCCAGCAAATGACCATCGGAAAGATCTACTGTGCCAAGCTGATCCACGAGAACTACAAATACAGCCGGAAACGAGACGAAGAAGGAGAAAAACCCAAATCGGTGAGGAGTTACGTTAGATTATCAAGAGACTGGGATTTTGCATGACTGGCACTGGGATTTTGCACGAAGCAACATTTTGGGCTGGGAAATGGGATAAGGATTCCCTTTCAGGACCCCCTTTCATCGCTCTGAGATAGAAAGTATATGGTCCTGTCATTAACATGATCATCCGGGCCACGTGGAGCTCTAACCATTTGCAGATATTATTCCAAAGGCGCGCCTTCTTCTCAGTTATCTTAAGATCCTGAGTGTTGGTCCAGCCGGGGGTTGAATATGTTTTGAATGACCACAAAACAATGGCTCCAAGTCGAGGTTGGACATGATGTGTTTATACATTAACTGTATTTTATTACGTCCAACCTCGAAAGGAAACTTCTATTTATGGGATATATAGACCCCTTTCATGTGCCGTCAAACCAGCTCAATTTGGAAGACAAAACTAAAGAATTGCAATCTCCTGATAATTGGAACCTATTGTTTTGTTCTCCAAATTGAGTTGCATTCCGACGTCCTTCAAGGGGTCTATAACAGACATATGGTCAAACAGCTTATCCAACCCGATGACGGTCATTCCACGCCTGACTTGATGTGTTTTGATCTTCCTCGAAGGGTTTTCTACGTGTGGTCGGGTCTCTGCGAGGTCATGGCTACACGACTGATCATCTTGATGGACACCGTGAGAACAGTAACTACCTGACAGCCGCGCCAAGACCGAGAAGCAGGACGTTGGACTCTAGATTCAATTCAGAGCTAGAACCAAGGTAAAACCATCATCCATAACAGAATTTCCTGGACCTCCCTCGCGTACGATTGGCAGCCATTGATAGCCCTTTTAATCTCGCATTCAATACCTTCTTATGCGAATATAGACTCCTTAACCGTGACATCAAAGCAGCTCAATCTGTTGTTTTGTCCTCCAAATTGAGCGGCATTCCGACGTGCTGCAAGGGGTCTTTATTGTCATGGGGATAAACATGGCTGATACGCGAGAAATGTCCGAAGAATCTGTTCTTTGAAATAATTGTTAATGCGGTTATGTAAACATGAATTTGAAATGCGCTTCCGTACCATTTTCCATACATCGGTTCATTGGTCACACACAAAGCGTTCAACCGAGGCTGCAAGGTAGTTTCAAAGAATTATTTAATTTTGAACCTTCGACTGAATGCTTTGTGTTTGACCAGTGAACCGATGAATGGAAAGTTGTGAATTACCATCATTGAAAATGTAAGCTATCGTCACGTGATCAAAAACTAATGACGTCATTTCATTCTAGAACACCGCATACGTCATCACATGCCGATGGTAGAAACTTGAACTCCGTGGCACGGTCACGGAGCTGGAGTTCAAAAGCTAATGGTGATATAGAAATGATGGAACTCAAGGTATGAAAAGTATCTCATTAATCGTAGTATTCCATTTGAAGAGTGACTGAAAAAAAAAGAGGTTTTTGTCATAATTGCTCCAAGTCGGGACCACAGGACGTTCAAGTAGGACTCGCACCAAAACTGACGCGCGCGCTCTTCTCTCAGCGATGGCACTCTTTATAGAAGCTTTAAAGCTCAAGCTGCTTTCTTGCCGTCGACCTTTAAAACTGAGGACAATAAACGTGTGTTACCGTGGATGGTGAAGTTGAAGAAACAATAACGACAATAAATATAAAACGATATTGAAAGGTGATGGATGATGGTGAAAATGATGATGATAATGATACATGATGATGATGGATTATAATGGTAATGATGATGGTGTATGCTGTTGCTGCTGCTGCTGCTGCTGCTGGTGGTGGTAATGATGATGATGATGATAGTGGTGGTGGTAGTGGTGGTAGTGGTGGTAGTGGTTATGATGGTTGTGATGATGATACATGCTGATGAAGATGATGGGATACAGGATGATGATGGCATTGATTCTACTTGATGTTCTAACAATCAAATCATAATCACACTAAACATCTTAAAACATTAAAATTTCTTATCAAACTAAAAAACTAAAGTCATTATTAATGAATTATCAAAAAAAACACGCTCTTTCCTCATATGTTTCCTCTAAACCAGCCCGCATCAGCAAAACCTACTCCATTGAATGGAAGAGCAAGGACTTCGGACGAGGAATCTAAGCAACCAGCTTTACCGCTATCTTACTTAGCAGCAACTGCGGCACCACGAGGGAGATCAAATCGAAATAATAGTTATAGTATAGCAGTAGGTACGAGTATAAACACCTTTTAAAATCAAGTATATTTCTTGAATAATGAATGCTAAACAGGACTAAAAACGTAATTTTGTGCTATCATAAAATATGGAAAAAGGCCGATGTGAAGAAAGAAGTAATACTCAAGGGAATGACATGCGGTTTAATTAACTTTTATCACGTGGCGGCCATATTGGTTGAAACAGGTTTTGAATCGCCTGGGTCCCCTTGCCCTCGTTTTGAGGCGTTTACGACCGTTCCAAACAAAGGTTTTTTCTCTCATGGGAACAATCATGGCCACCGTGTGATAAAAGCCCGTAAGAATCGTGCCCAACTTACAGTGCTAATCCAGCGGAAAACTGTGAGCACCTAGAAATATTTCAAGACTCTTAACCAATCAGAAGCGTTATTATCTCTCTGTCATAATGTGGTGAGAGAGTCATTTCTGATTGGCCAAAGAATGATAGAACATTCCTGGAATATTTCTAGGTGCGCACGGTTTTCGATAAACACTGTAAAGGGTTCTGAGCTGTGCTACCTTAGAAATAAAAACTTAAAAGACGTATAAGTAATAACACAAGCGTATAAAAATTTAACCAATTTTAAAAGCTATCTATAATAGTAATGGTAACCATCATAAAGGCAATAGCGACTAACGAAATTAAAAGCCAACTTAAGTTAGACAAAAAAATTAATCATAAAATAAACTTCTTTTTTGTTTGTTTTGAAGATTTAGAACCACGTGAGAATGACGAAAACGACGATGAAACACGTGTAATCAATAGCCAATCACCAGGCGCAGAATCGAAAAGAACATCACGTGATTCGAAATATTATGACGAAATGATTTCACGTATCAATGAACAGCTTACTTCCGCTGTCGCGAGCGGGCAAAGTCCGTATGCCATATATGGTATGGAGGAAGATGACGAGAACGAATGGTGTTAAAGGAATTTTTAATGCGGAATTTTTAAAGAGTTCTCGTATTGACCCTCCTCGGGTATGACGACAATTTCTGGCTGCAATCACCGCTGTATTGAAATAGATCCCTTGCAGCACGTCAGAATGCAGCTCAATTTGAAGGACAAAACAATAGGTTCAAATTCTCAGGAGATTGGAAGTATTTTTTGTCCTCCAAACTGAGCTGCTTTGACGTCACGTGAAAGGGGTCTATATGGAAGCTTGAGAATAAGGTACAGAGGTTGAGTGGACATTATGGAAAGAATATATGAAGAAAAATGAAGAAAAAAGCGTGCTTCGAGCAAGGACTCGAGAAAGCAAAGGAACCCAGGATTGACTTGAAGCATATTTTCAAAAATATCCCTCCCAACTTGATGCTTTTAAAAAGCTTTGCAAATCATCATTATTTAACAATGAAGCAAACGATTTTAATCCAGAGAAATCATTCCTATTTCTCTTTCTTAATTTAAGACATTTCTATTGTTCTGGATCAGCATAAATTCGTTGATAAACGAAGCAAAGAAAGATAATATATTGAAATTCATCCCATTATTGGATGTTTTGAAAAACTCTATTTAAAAAAAGGATTGTCTTGTGAATACTGCGCATAGTGAATTGCAGCTCGAGTCGGTACGGTTAATTATAACGAGAGTCTTTTAGAAGCCCAAACCAGGCTAAACCAACATGTTTTACCTATTGTAGCAAATACATCTCTTTTTCTATCAATATACCGACCAATTTTTGCTGCTCAGTCGTATCCTTCACAGTACTCAGAAAGATAATCTTTTTTTGAAATAGTTATAAAACTGTTAGAAAAAAAAAAAAAATAATGCACTCGCAGATGTTTCAGGCTAGTCAGACGAGATTTGTTGAAACCACAAAATATTTGCGTAATGATTTGTGGTACTGATCGAGTTGCAATTTTGACATGTACTCAACCAGCTAAATTTGCAGCTTTTTCATTGGACAAGGGACTCCTTAAGAACGCCGTATATGGTAGTACTCCTAATATGGCATTCACTCCTTATTTGGTACTACTCCTAGTATGACAGTGACTCCTTATTTGGTAGTCATTCCTAATATGGCATTCACTCCTTATTTGGTAGTTATTCCTAATATGGCATTCATTCCTTATTTGGTACTACTCCTAGTATGACAGTGACTCCTTATTTGGTAGTCATTCCTAATATGGCAGTCACTCCTTATTTGGCAGTCACTCCTTATTTGGCAGTGACATAATTCTTATTGGATTTTTTTCCTGTCTGTCTGTCCATCATTCAATGAGATTTTATTCCACTAGTCTGACCGAAAGGTCAATCCCCAACTACACTCCATATAATCTATTCTCCCGACAGTAACCTCCAAGGCTATACATCTAATGATTGATATCAACAGTAATTTTAAGAGAACTATATTATTAGTTTATTTTATATCCAGTACGAATAGAGATTTTAAAGATAAAGACGACAATCGCTCGAAAAATTATATATTAATTATATTGGTTACTGGCGGTTTTTATATACAGTTGCTTTATAGGAAATAAAGATTATTAACACCATCGTATTTTCCATGAGATTAGCATGTTAGAATTCGTTTTGCACCTTTTGGCACGACCGCCTGACACATGAATGGGTTCCCATTGTTGACCAATCACAGAAGATGCCAACCATCCAATCAAATTGCTTGACTTTGGAAGCCATAAAATAGTTAGATATTTGTGCGTTTTTTCAATTAAAAGCGGCAAAGTTTACTCCAAAAATACTTCAATTCTCTCTTCAGCCACTTGGCAGTTTCTTACATTGCAGGTCTTTAACAGACACAGCAGGCCAAAGTCAGCGAGCTGAGAGTGGGTCTAGAAGCAGCATCAAGGTAAGTCGGGCAACAGGACTCAATGTATTGTATATGATGGTTTAATTGTATTGAGACAAGGACTCCACAATTCCCCGAGGAACCTTTAAGTGATCCCCCTGAATAGGTGTACCCTTTTCCTTAGGGATCCTCTGTACATCCCCAGGATATCCCTTGTATATCCCCAGTGACCCGCCCCTGAAGTTGTTTCAGGGTTCGATCTGTGAGTTAGCCATGCCCTGAATTAGATCAGCCCAGAGGTTGTTCCAGGGTTCGATCTGTGAGTTAGCCGTGCCCTGACTAATAAATCAGCCCAGAGGTAGTTTCATAGTCTTCTTATCGACCCTCGGTTGGGATTCGATCAGGATTCAAGGGGAGTAGATCATCCCAGAGGTTGCTTCAGGGTTCATTGAAATTGGGAATTTCAAAGACATTCACGACCACATTCAAAGTAAACTTGTATTGTATCTTATTACTATAGACTTATAACTACAGAACATCTACCCACTTAAACGAACTGAAATATCTTATCATAGAGTTCAAATTATATATTTGAATACTGACAAAACAACAGATTTTGTTACTCGTACCCCAGTACATAGTTATCCCTTTTAACGGTTAACGACCATCTTGAAATGCAACCTCGAGTAGCAAAAGATCTTTGTCCTATACCCCATGCACTTGAAAAGTTGCTTTTGTTCTACCTTGTCGAGGTTGGACTTGATGTTTTCATACATGTACTTCGTTTTATCAAGTCCAACCTCGACTTGGAGTCATTGCTTCGTGGTGATCACTCAAGCGAATACTCCAGTTTCGAGTTCTCTGTTGCTCAGGGTTAGCCTCGATTTTGTGTAGAATATTTTAAAACGTGTTCCAGTGAAGGCTCCGTGGAATTTCAAAGTGTTTATATTGTTGAAGTTGTGCATTCTTTACTTCACCGTTGGTATTTATGAATATTTTGATGCTGAAATGAGGCCATCCCTGAGTAAGCGAGCCTATAATCTGAAATTCGAAAATGGTCAGGTCTGAATAAGGACATGCAGTAATGATACTAGAAGTCATAGAAGCTATGAGTTATTCTTAGTTTTCGTCCCGGGCCACTAGACTTCGTGAAAGCGTGAAATTCGTCACGCAAGAAAATGAACAACAACCAATCACAATGCTCGAGCGAGTCCCGTGCCGTGGTTGTCCATCTAAAACGAAATCAACTGAAGGATACAAAGCAGATATTTCAGTTAACAAATAATTTCAAATAATTTTACCCTACAAGCCTCGTAGTGGTGATCGACCTCGTAGATTTTTTTAAAGAAAGCAAAGATATAGAATCTCAGCATAGCATAACTAACACCCTCATTTACTTAAAGGGGCATTTGGATGAAAACGCCCCATGTTTTGAAAGTCCGATTAGTTCAAGTATTTAAGAATAATATGACTCAATCATGAATATGAAAACCAGATTGGCAAAAATTTTAGCCTGGGAGCCACTCGCAGTTGAGAAATTTTGGTTTAAAAACTAAAAGAACAATAGGGTTGAGTAAATGACGTCATTTACTCACAATTTAGATGCTGAAAAATATATATAATTTTTATCCACAAATTTTGACTGTGAAGAAAATATGTTGCTTGGCTACTATTGGGCCATATAGATAAGTTTAACCAAGTTTCAAGGTATTTCCAATTTTCATCGATTTTTCATCCAAGTGCCCCTTTAATAGTTGTCAATCTTGGTCTGTGGAAGCGAATTTGACAAAGATTGAGGTCAGCATTGGTTTAATGTGTGATGACATTATTTAATTATTATGCAATTCATGATGGTAAACACATGACTTGTACCCATGGAACATGATCATTAGGTTATAGCAATCTCTATAGTTAGCTAATTAGTGCACTGAGAACCCATTGTCCACTGGCGGTGGTGTGGTGAGTGGCTACTTTCAATAGTCCCTTTCACAGTTCCCTGCACAATCTTGAAAGGTAGCTGTGCCTTTGCATAGAAGTGAAATATGAGGTGACCTTGCAATGATAGAGACCTTTTTTAACACCTTCATCGCTATCACTGCAAGGGCAACCTATGTCTGGCTTTGATACAAAGGCACAGTTACCTTTCAAGATGGTGCAGAGAACTGTGAAGGGGACTATTTGTCCAGTGATCAAAAACATAACATTTAATCAAGACTGCAGGGTACAAAATTTTGATCACCCTACATTGTAACCTCAATTGAATGCTTTGTGTTTGACCAGTAATCCAAGATGTCCAAAGCAGTCATTGCAGTGGGGTCCAGTTTCGAGCTTGCTTAAGACTTTAAGAAAAATTAAGATGACAGTTGGCAGTAGGGAGATTGCTATAACAATTACGATTAACTCTCTCTTCATTACTAGGTAGAGTGAAATCACTAAACCCATGAAATAAAAATTGCTTGTTCAAGTGTAATAGACAAATAGACAAAAAAAAAACAAGGGAATTAGGGTCTACTAAAGTGTATCAGTCTAATATCTTTTTCACAGGTTTAGTGACTTCACTCTAAAATGGGAATCAGAAGTATCCACTAATCATATATACTGAGATGTATTCCTAATTATAATCCCCTTGAGAAATAATAATGATATCTAATAGAAATAGTTCCTAGCGTCTTGATTTTGCTCAAACTGTACCATGGGTGTTAAGGGCTCAAAATAACAGCCAGTCATACGCCGGTCAAGATGTCGGCCAAACACATTTTTGACCAGTCATTGCCAATTTTTGGACAGTCAAAAATGATTAATAATTAAGCAATTGTAATTATAATTAAATTAATAATTATCACCGTGAAAAGGTCTGCAAATGCATGCCTGCTTTACCAAATAAAGTATTTTCAAATATGACCGGTCAACATGTCCATTTAAAACCGTATTTAACTAGTCAAGTACCAAATTTGGCCGGACATTCACCATTTACTGGCCATTATGTTGAGCCCTGAGTGCTACTCCTGATGCATTATGGTCCGGTTTGGGTACTAAGTAACTCTTTTTGTAAAAATCTATGGTAGGGAGGGAGGTTTTACTCTCTCCACTGACCCTTACATGATTACGGTAAGCAAATTGTAATAATTATCACCCATACTAGACCATGATGCATCATTTTTAAAGACAAGAAAAACAACCTACTGTGAGACTTAAAGGGGAGACGACACACCTCTAGGGGAGGTGCCCCCATAAAATGTAGAGTATACCCCCCTCCCCCCACCACTTTGATGTTTATTTTTTTCAGGTGATTTTATGTTGGTGTTATCTAGGCTAAGGGAATGTGAAGGTGTTGGTTTGTTTTAGCTTAGGTTTTTGTTAATTACATTGTAAAAGACTGTACAAGAGGATTGTGGATATATCAACAAGCACATTTGTCTTGATTGGGCTGTTGGTCTGTATTCAGGGAGTTAGCTGGTCGGCCTGTCATTGGTTTGTGTTGGACTCCTGATTCAGCGGCATTCAGATCCAAACTGAAGGAGAGAATAAAAAAATGAGCAAGGGCATTAATTACTGTTAAATACTAATCATTCTATTCTAGTCTCCCTTTCCCATCCCATTCCATCCCATCCCTCCATCTAATAATGTATCCCACCCCATCCCATCCCATCCCTCCATCTAATAATGTATCCCATCCCATCCCATCCCATCCCATTCCATTCCATCCCATCCCATCCCATCCCATCCCTCCATCTAATAATGTATATCTTTACAAGTGCAACATACCTTCCATCTTGGATATTTTGGTAAATCTTTTTAGCAGTTTCTAGGAAAGCATCTTCAACATTTTCACCTCTGAGGAAAAAATATACAGCAAGATAAAAGTTTAGTGAATGTGAAAAAATGATCCAAAATGCTTAAGAATCCAGTCAAACAAAAAACAAAACAACAAAAAAATGACTCACGTTTTGGCACTAGCTTCACAGAATAACAAACCTAGGGAGTTACAAACACAAGTATTAGATAATAAATACTGCAATGACAGCTGTATAGTCAACTCTCACCCTGAAGACACCCTGATATTGCAGCAGGGTTTGATATTCCCACAAGATAATTGGCTAAATGCGAGTTGAAAATTACAAATATTGAGTGAAAAGAAATTGAACTTGCATTTTCTAGCTAGTTAGATCTTTTAAGAAAATAATGGTATGCAAACTGGAAAGTAAAGTCTTTGTGTTTGCATTCAATCCATTTATCTTGTAGCTGTTCAATGCACAAGATAAGTTTATCTTGTCATTAAAAAATGAAATTCTAACCCTGTGCAAACAAGAGCAAATATGCCCTATGACACTATGACTCCTTGTTTACATATATTGGCTAGAATAATAGAAATTTAGTCTAAATCATAAATTAAGTCAGAAACCAACCATTTTCTTCTGCAAATTGTTTAGCTTCTTCATATGTGACATCTCTCTGAAAAATAGACACATTAATAACATTAATTTTAATTTCAGATCCTAAACATTCAAAGATATAAGCAAGTGTGTCTCTAGTTTATATCATAGAATCCTGGTTATAAATCCTGGGCTTATACTCATCCATAAAGGGTTTTTTGGTGGGCTTCTGACTCAGTGGGAGGGCTTACATTCAGGGAGGGGAGGGGGGGGGTTCACAAGTGTGAGGAAAAAGATCAAACTTTTATTTATTTCCATTATGTTCTAAGTAAATCTTTTATTCTGCATCAATAAAATAAACATTGGATCCCAGAGGTGGGCCTATAATGGGGGAGGGGGGACTAATAACTGGAAGGATATTATTTTGCATTAACAGCCTAGAGGGTTTATAGACCCCTTGCAGCACATCGGAATGCAGCTCAATTTGGAGGATAAAAGATTAGGTTCCAATTCTCAGGAGATTGAAATTCTTTTGTTTTGTCCTCCAAATTGAGCTGCTTTGACATCACGTGAAAGGGGTCTATAACCAGGAGGACTTATAACCAGGATTTTAGGGTAAATGGATATATACATACCTGTGCATCTAGGTCTGATTTGTTACCAATAAGAAATATAACCTGGATAGAAACAAAAACAGGTTACCATGGTGATGTGTTTTCATAGTGGAGGGTGACTGACATTAGAGCTCCCTCACAACAGGAAAATGTTCATCTAGGCCCTGCTGAGAAACCTGGAGAAAAACCCTCAAAGCACAGGAGAGAACCAACAAACGACTCTACTCTAACTCTACAACATACGATACCGAGCCCAAGAAGACTTGATCCCCTGTTCTCACTACTACATGCTTCTGTAAAGCACTAAATGCATGGTATAAAAGGTTGCTAGTTAAACTGCTATTGTTTACATACAGTGTTAGGATTGGTAAGGTTTCTTGCATCTGTTAACCAGCTACTCAGATGATTGTATGTACTTCTCCTGAAATAATTAACAAATCACACATTACAGTAGGAAGGTTAGGGGTGATACCAAGCCGAGGCACACTTGTGATTCACCAATTTTCATACATCGGTTCACTGGTCAAACACAAAGCATTCAGTAGAGGCTGCAAGGTTCAAATTTGAATAATCCTTTGAAACTACCTTGAAACCTCGCTTAAATGCTGTCTGTGACCAGTGAATTTTCATACGTCGGTTCACTCGTCAAACTCAAAACATTCAGTAGAGGCTGCAAGGTTCAAATTTGAATAATCCTTTGAAACTACCTTGAAACCTCGCTTAAATGCTGTCTGTGACCAGTGAACCGATGTATGGAAAATGGTAATTACCTATTCCAGGAATTGAGTCTGAGACCCAAGAAATGAGAGGTGAGTTCACTACTGCCACAGCACCCTAGATATCCTGATCACCACTAAAACTCTATTTATGTGACCCTGGGTGCAGGAGTTGGACCCAAGACCCCAGAGGTGAGAGGTGAATGCACTTCTGTACTGCTACACCACCCTTGATTCCCTGATCACCACTCAAACTCTATTTATGCGACCCTGGGCGCATGAATTGAACCCAAGACCCCAGAAGTGAGAGATGAATGTACTCCTGCTACACCACCCTTGATTTCCTGATTACCACTGGTCAAAGACATACTACCAAACATACCAACCTTGTGATATCATATACCATAAGTGCTCCAGCAGCACCTCTGTAATAGCTTCTTGTGACAGCTCTATAAAGAGAACAAAACAATAAATATAGGTAAAATATGTTAACATGGAGATGTGGTGCCCTAAACCTTCAAGATTTATCATTACCCTGAAACAATATCTGGGCAGATCAAAGTGAGGGCATGGCTAACTCACAGATCAAACCAGTATTTAGGATGCTTCCCCTTACAGTGTGGCTAGCGTGTCAGTCTTTTCAAGACTGGAGGTTTGAGGCCTGAGTTATGTTGCTGTAGTAACTATCAGAGCCCTCTTTACCCAATTTATCAAGTGTTGGATATCAGTAATCTGGGTACATGGATTTTCTAGGGGGGAGGGGGGCTGATCCCCTATGGACTACCCATCATAGGGGAGTTGATCATACACTGACTCCATACTTCTCGTGTTTTGGTTTCCATCAATCAAACTATTATAGGCTAAGCTATTTCCGATTACTAGCAATAAAAAAAAAATTCATGTGAAAAAGTCTGCCTTGTCACAGGAGTTTCCTTATTGCTCAACCTGTTGTACATGTAGTTTGATTGACAGAAACCAAAACGGCAGATGTCTGGAGTCGGTAAGTCTGCAGAATTATGAAAAGGACTGCAAAGGATACAGAAATAAAACTTTTGGCAAACCTGAATCGTTCTTGCCCAGCTGTGTCCCAGATCTGGAGTTTGATTTTTTGACCAGCAACTTCAATAATTCTTGTTCCAAACTCCACACCAATTGTATGAGGACAGTCAGCCATAACTGATCACCAAAAAAAATAGATAATTAATAAAAATAAATGAATACAAAATAAACAGACCCCATTCACATGACATCAAAGCAGCTCAATTTGGAGGAAAAAGAAAAAACAGAATTTCAATTTCAATAGGATTGGAAAACTATTGGTTTATCCTCGAAATTGAGCTGCATTCCAACAAGCTGCAAGACATCTATAGATTAAAATGATCACTCAAAAACGCCCTAATTCTCCTCTCTTTTCTCTAGAGCATGGAAAAATGGCAATCTTTTTTACAAAAAGAAATAATATTTTTATTTCTCTCCAGCACAACATTGTAGAGGATGATTATCACACTGAATATAGGACAAAATTTGAATGTAATTACAGGGCTCAAAATAACGGCCAGTCATAAGCTGGTCAAGATGTCCAGCCAAACACGTTTTTGACTGGTCACTGCCAATTTTTGAATGATCAAAAATGATTAATAATTAACCAATGGTAGATTTCATTAATTTTAATAATTTTCACTGTGGAAAGGTCTGCAAATGCATGCATTTGATAGCCTCAATATTGAGCTTATAAAATTTCACTAAAATCATTATTAATCACAATTATTGGCAACCTAAACGTTACTGCTGATTTTCATACACTTTGCATGTCCAAATAAGCCCTTGGCTGCCTGAAAATTAACCTGTATTACCAAATAAAGTATTTTCAAATATGAAATGACCATGACCATGACCAAATATGACCATTCAACATGTCCGTTCAAAACTCTATTTGATCAGTCAAGTGTACCAAATTTGGCTGGACATTGACCCTTGACCAGCCATTATTTTGAGCCCTGAATTAATAAACATTTCAAAAACAAGCTGACATAATTCAACATATTATAAGAATTCTCAAAATTCTCAGATGAAAATGTTTTAACACAATTATCTTTATCATCAATAACTATTGCTGTAAAAAGATACTAATTTTTTGGTTCTTCAAATTTAATTATTATTTGTTGTAGCCTTTTGTATGACTTACATTTCTTTTCTGTAAATTGATGGAGGAGGCAGGACTTTCCGACACCCATATCACCTAATGAACACAACGACAATGCATCAGAATTATTTATGTGACTAGATCATGAAATTAATCAGTAAATGTACAATATATACTACAACTTTCAAACACCCATATCACCTAATAAACACAACGACAATGCATCAGAACCGTTTATATAACTAGATCATGAAATTAATCAGTAAATGTACAATATATACTACAAGTTTCCAACAACCATGAAGAAATAGAAAACACGTGCGCGTGCTGTTTGCAGTTATGAAGCACGCAGGAATTGGCAGAACAGAAAGAAGCCCAACGCATAGCGGATGTAACTTCCCACAGCACAGCAAGCACGTTTTTTATTTCTTTTATAAAATACTATATGATAAATCAATAATACAAAATATAATATTCTAATCTTGATACAAAATGAAGTACAAATAAATTAATTATAAATAACATTTAGACAATTTCAACATTTTCTAAAGAATTAGATCCTAGTTAAATACATTTAGGCAAAGTTCACAATTCTATGGATCTTTGTGATGTAGGAAAAGATTTAAAAAGGGTAATAATTTGAAGTCGAAATATTATAATTTTAATAAATGTTCTACGACGTAAGTTACTTTGTACAGTCAGACCAGATTTTTGAGTAGTTTTCACATTCTTAGAAACGTTTCTTACCTATAATAATATATTTGAATATATAGGAGTAGTTGTACGGCCCTGTTGCTGCCATCTTTGCGACCTGTGGAGACGAATCATCGGAAGAAAAAACAATTTTTTTCGTACAAGTTTGTTCTTAATTCATTTGTGAAGTTCCAAACGTTGCTTCTTGTGATACAATATTTTTATTAATTCCTACTTATAGGGATCCTAAATGGACCAAAAAGGTTTGGGAATTAAAGGAGATATTGGGAAAAGAGGAGATCGAAGGTATGGTTTGGGAAAAGGGACGAAAAGTATAGTTTTCCACGTGTGATTTTCGCAAAATTTTCAGACGATGTCCCCTGTGGAAGTTACTCCTTGTACCCACCCCCTAGTACAGCAGAACATAGCAAATAAAAAACAGCTGAAACCAAACAAAGTAAAGGCACACAGCTCATAGAGACAGCTAGGTTAATGCGGAATGCTATTGATCAAAGCAAATTACTGCTCACCTGGAGAAGAATCGCAAACCAAAGATCAAATCCGGAAGACGAATACAAGAAAAGATGGCGGATCCCGTGATTCCTGCGATAACACCGATAACAATGCATTATGGGAGATTTATGATACCTTACGAAGAGGGTTCGGAAACCACTCGGGTTGCATTAGGTTTTTTCCAAAATTCCAAAGTTTCGTCTTCTTCAAAAGATAAAAACTAATGAAAAAAATTGACGGTTATTCAAGTATGAGGACAGCAACACAAAAGTAACTTTTTTAAGTTCACAAGAAAGTAGCGGTATTTTTTTTTTAAAGAGCTTAAAAGATAAAAAACCAAGAAAAAAGCTACTAATTTTGATAACTGTTTTGTAAAAAGAGTGTAAAACAAATAAGATGAGAACAGGAAAAAATGAATACACCTTTTAAGCGTTTTACGAATATTTAGCGGAAAATATTTACCGAATGTTTATCGACTGGTACGACGCAATATCGACTGCAGAATCCAGCCCTTTTAGAGTGGTTCCCAAGCCCGTGTTTTGAGGAAGGGTTCAAACATGGCGATCATAGCAAGGGAATTCTTCAGCCATCTTGATCACTATTCTTGCCATCTCCTCCTCTATCAACCATGACATCTGTGTGGAAGAAGCTTCAGAGGGTTGGCAAGAATGCCTCCAAGTTCCAGTTCACTGCGACTTTTGAGTCTATGACAGTTGAATGCTCTAAGAATGGAAAATGGTGAGGCATTCGATATATTTAACATAGGTTCAACATTCATTTTTGCTTTTAATCCTAATAGGAAGTCGATATAATAATCTTCTTTACCGTTGTCTTAACCAAAGCTACAAACCTTAACACTAAATCCTTACAAAATTAATTCGCTTCGTGACCTACTCGAAGCATTACAATAATTATTTACACTTCATTTTATTCATAAGTTTATATTAAGGCCTTGGTCCAAGTTTCATAACCTTTAATATTATGAAATTGTCTTACAGTTTTAGAATATATTTCCTTTCCTTTTTCACACTGTTGAATCGAAACCAAACCCTATCCTCTTCATCTCCAAACCTGACACTTAATGTCGTCTTTCACAAGGTTTAAATCGATAACATATTCTAATACTCCTAACATCTGTGCATAACTTTAGCTCAAAAGTAACCCTTCTAAATATAATTTTTTTTTAATTTTTCGTGACAAAATATACAGTACTCAAATCTGTATCTTCAATTTTTATTTAAACCACCCATTGATGCGTTCATGCGAGATTATTTATTATAATTGTCTGAGAATCCAACCGGAAAGGAGTTTGAATTTCTTAAATTATTGAAGGCAAACTCATTTTTCTTCTTTAACCTCATTGTTCTGAGGTGACAAAAGGAAATATTTATAGACTATGCCCAATATTTCTTTAGGTAACGTTTATTAAGACTTTGATATTTTTTTGTTTTTGTGATTATTTATAAACACCTAGAATCCCAATCACACCATAGTTATATCATCACACTAATTGTTTGTGTTCCCATAACACTCAAAGCTTATAAATAATTTTTATTTATTGTCACTGGAATGGCCAGCTTTTCCCATTTGTTGGTTCAAAATCAGATAAATGTCTCTTTCAACATCCCTTTTATGATGTCACAAGAGGGTTTTTAAAAAGTAAACATAGGAAGCTTTATTTATTGAGTACTTTGCAAGCAAGAACTTGTAAAATGCATAAAAATATTTGACCAATATAAAACTCTTCATTCCAAATTGATTTGATATTTGCTGATATTCCACTTGTAGAATTCAGGGCAAGATAGTTTATTATGTAACAGGGGCAGTTG
Source organism: Anthopleura sola (assembly GCA_023349425.1). Lineage (NCBI taxonomy): Eukaryota > Metazoa > Cnidaria > Anthozoa > Actiniaria > Actiniidae > Anthopleura > Anthopleura sola. The sequence continues at coordinate 1,996,054 of JALHLI010000010.1, forward strand.
TTTTCTGGGGGGAAAAACATTAGGACAATTCTCCCCCCCCCCCCCTCCCCCCAAATACAGTATATGTCAATCTAAGATATACCCCCTCTTCATCCTTATTTAGGAAAAACGTACCCTTATTAATGAATTATGTAAATGTAAAATTTCCAATTCTTATTTACAAAATAGAATTATCATTGTACAGGAATATACAGTATCTTACAGTAAGGATACTTTAAGTTATGGGAAAACACTTTTTATCTGAATTCTTTACATACAGTACATTAGATATATTTGACATTTAAGAATCATAGACATATACTTAGCTTATTTAAATTTGTCAATTCTTAGGGGAACCTTGTATGACATTTCACTTTTCCTGTTGAGGCATATTCTTTTTACATAATATTTGCTGAAGGGGAAAATAATATTTATAAATATTAATTTATATTTTATTAATATTTTACTTTCTAATTGTTTTCCAGGCAGCCAAATAAACTTTGTATTATATGGACAAGAAGAAAGAGAAGAAAATTCTCCAAAGTGAGTTGTAAGATAAGAATTTATTTACAGTAGCTATTCCAGGTATGAGGAAAAAACCAGGTCAAGTACTCGACATAGTGGTGCATTTTGAGACTGCCTTAGGGTACCAAATAGACACCCAGGGGTTTCAATAATATTTGAAGTAGACGGATGGGATTCAAATGTAGGCATCTGTTCCCAATAATTTTACTTCTTATTTATTGAGACTGATTTGTAAAATAGCCGGTGATATAAAGTTAAGTACCCGGCGATTGACCGCCGGTAGCCGCCTTCTATTGAAACCCCTGGACACCATCTAGGAAATATGTACATGTATAATAGTTTCAAACTTTAAACTTTAGTTTGATTTTCAAGAAATTAGAGATTTATAATAATAATTATAATCAAATTTATTTATATTGTGCAGGTTTGAACATTCATTTTCAAATGCGCATTACAATAAAAAAAGTAATTGAAAAGAGGGGGAAACTATGAGATATACGAATAAGTAAACTAAATAATTATAATTTGAATCTGAATGGTGGTTGTTTAATTGAGGCTGAAATATATGCCATGATCCTAGCCACACAACAGTGGATGTCAACTTTCACAAAGTCTGCCGCCCACTGAGTATCTCTACTCCATCGCTCTCTCGCTGCGCTCGCAAAGAGAGGTCAACTTGGGGCAAGTCTACAGTGGATGGTAATGACACAGATGTCTATTCGAGTCAGGTGGATACTATGAATCAAATGATACAAACTCTTTTCACTGTGGCCAAAAAAATTGTTCACATGAAACAGTCTACATGTAAATAATAATCCCAGACATATTTTAGGTGTTCACTATTTTCTTACAGTAGTTTGACCTTAAATTTTATATCTGTAGAATAATTGTTCCCTTTCTTTGACAGTTACATTCATGGAACCCCGGCATCACCAACCCATTCAGGGGAGTCATCGTATGGACAGAACCGGAGGAGATGGAGATTACCGTAACATTATACAAGGTTTGAATATTTGGTTCTGATACAGGCTAGGGGTGAAGAGAGGTCTTGATCATAGTGGGGGGCAATGTACTGATTTTTTTTCTTGTGCAATGTGCATGTTTTTTGAAATATTGCCTGGTCTAGCATACTTAGTCAGTGCCATGACTGTGCCGCACCGTGTTTGTGCTGAGTTTCATGCATTTGAGTGGATGAAGAAAGTGTGTGTGCCTTGTTACAACTGTGATGTTTTCTAGTTTTTTGATTGGATGACTTTTTTTCGCAATTGCGGTTGTATCATGACCTTTACACAGTCATCTGTTCTATCTCTAAAAATCTGTTCTATCTCTAAACTTATTCAGGATCCCAGACCAGGTAGTCCTTATGAGGACAAGGAATGGACTTTTATCATTGAAGATGTAAGTTATCAGTTTATCTAGTACATACACATGTATTCAGTCATGCAACTTTTTATGAATTCACTTGGATGATCACAAAACTATGGTTCCAAGTTGAGACTGAACTTGATAAACAAACAAACAAACAAACATACCAAATAATAAAAAAAGAATTTTGATCATAGCTTATTGTATTAAGAAAACTACTACAACAAAGACAATAACAACAACAACAATGACAATTTATTTGCACTCTAAGGAAAATGAAAATTACATTGTTAAATAATATATAAAAATTGTAAATTATTAAATAAATGCAGGAATCAACTACTGGCCGTAGAAAGCCAATAGCTCATGGAACTATAAATATGGTAGACTATGCAAGCCTGGGACTCAACGAGAAAGATGTCACGCTCAAGTTGAAACTGGCTTCTAAAAAGTTGGTCTATGCAAGCTTGGACTTCAAGATTTCTTGTATTCTTATTAAAGAGGGAAAGGCAACGTAAGAAATGAATTTTTTTACATACCATATTTACTCAAATAAGCCCCGTCCCCAAATAAGTGCCCCCCTCAAATAAGCACCGCATCTGAGGTGCGAAAAATTTGATAAGTCCCACTGCACTTATTCAAGTAAATAGGGTACTGTATTTAATATTTATTTGAAGTACAAAGTGGTAGTAATGGGGATGATGTTGGTCTTAATAAGTGTGACAATAATATTTATTTTGATGATGATGTTTATAAAGATGGCAATAATGATGCTGGTGTCGAAGATGACTGGTGATGGTGATGAAGATGATGATGCTGAAAATGATGAAGGTGATGGTGATGATGGTTATGATGATGCATGATGATGATGAAGATTGTGATGTTGATGTTAACGTGATAAAAATTACATGATTCTTCATTATTCTGGTATTAGACAAAGCAGCTCATTTACACTAATGGACAACACTGTCACTCTCATGAGGGAGGTCAAAAACCAAAACCATTATTTTTGTATGACGTAACTTAAGAACTTCTATTTTCTTTGTTTCCATGACAACAGCGATGAAGACATGATCAGTATTGGCAGTATGTTAAGTCTTAACGAAATTGGAAGCCTGAATGACTTTGATGTAGAGCCACAAGTTGCCACGCCCCAGCCAATGCGCCGATCTGGTCACAAACGTAACTTATCCCATGGAAATTCTTTACCAAGAGGTACATGTACTAGTGCGCCCGCTCCGGAGTATTTGAGTCGAGAAAACTGCATGTTATTATTATTTTATTATATTATTATTTCTCTTGATTTATTTATTGATTTATTTATATTATTTGTTATTTTTAATCTTATATCAGTGTCATATGAATTTTAGCATACATGTATTCTATTATTGTATATATTTAATTTTATAGTTGGTGTGATGCCCTTAGGCTTTACTAAATTAATAAAGATGATGATGTAGCTACACTGTACACATTTTTATTCGAACAGTTTTAATGCTGGGAATAAGTATTATTGTGTTCAATATGGTAAATTATGGATTTCCGAAGTGTTTCCAAATTCCCTTCGTATGAGGTTGTTTCAGAGTATGAATAAAGGTTGAAGATTTTTATAAGATAATAAACATGAGGGCCTTAATTTAACTTCATGATTGTACTTTTAGTGTTATCCAAGAAAGAAGATACTCCGTCATCTGCCGACACCACCCCAAAGAGTACACCATTGAGACCAAAAAGATCAAGGTCCAAGTCTACTACCCCAGCAGGTGATAAATACATGCTGCCTGGTGAAGAAGAAGCAGTTGATAGAAGGTACAACATGCTCATGAGATGGTGGGGTGGTGTCTCTCACCGCCATGTACAGTAATTTGTGCCTGGGGTTGTGGGTTCAATAGACCAGTTTCGCATTTGATGTAAACCAATGTTTTTGAAGACCACAGACTCATCTGCACAGGCTTAGCCTCATTTATAAGTCAGCTATTCAACGACATCATTAAAAGTCTGTGGGTATTGTTCAACTTACACATTTTTTTACATTACAGTTGACTTTTGCAAATCATTAGCCAACTGTAATTTAAAGAATGTGCAAGTTAAATAATACCAATCCCATGGACTTTTAATGGTGTATTTGAATAGATGACTCATAAACAAGGCTAAGTCTGTGATATGAGTCTGTGGTCTTCCAAAAACAGTGGTTTGCATTGAATGTGAAACTGGAGTATTCTCAACTGAATTGCATACATAAGTTGAGTTTGTTTGGTGTGTTGTTCTCTCCCTTTGGTAGCCACAAGGGTTTTTTCTCCAGGTTCTCTGGTTTTCCTCCCTCCGTAAAAATCAACATGTGAATTAAGTGTTGTTAGTGAATGTCATGGTAGTGAGTGTGGAGAACCTCGCAGAAGAGCCCTGTATGGGGAATAATGGTTGTAAAAATGTTTATTCAAAAGACTAGTATATAATATAGGTTAAACAGAATATATTCATTTTTTGTTGTTAGGTTAAGTGATACATCACAGGTGTCTTATGAAGCAGATGACACACCAGTAAGTTGGATAATCTTTCAATATATTATGGAAAATACCAGAATGTTCTAGAATAATCTTGTTAAAATTATTGATACAGTAAGTGCACTTTAGTGTAATCATTAAAATAAATTCTTTGTTCGATTTGCAGGAAGTTTTCAAAGATATAAGCAAAGCTGAAGGGGAAATGCTAAGTATGCTGCTGATGTAGATCAGGCCCATAAACAGGACTTTTTGTGGGGGTGGGTGCGGGAGGGGGGGGGGGGTGCGAGCTTGGTCAAAATGGACCACAGTGTATGCAATATTTGACTAGGCATAGCAAAAATTTGGACCTTTGGATCCCTTGCCGACGTGCACCTTATGCACCCCCTAGGTACGGGCATGTAGATCCATTTAGTTTGGGTCTTTTATTTTGCCACATTTCAGACCTTAAGTATTATTTCTTTGTTTATCAGTAACACTTAAGAACATGCATTATTATTTCGTCCAGTTCATGCACAAACTGACCAATCACAGCATGCTTCGATGCTTAGCCAAGTGGACCCTAGCTCAACTTTGCCATAGTCAAAGCAAATCTTTGCCACAGGCTTTCCATTTATGATCCCCATTTCATGAGATTCTTCTTCAAAAATAGAAATAAAATAAAATTTATAATTATTATTTATTTTTCAGAATGGTGCAAATCCTGCACAAAAACATACAAAGGAGTCAAAATAAAAAACACAACTACATCATGGCGAGATGGACTTGCCTTCTGTGCAATTCTACACCATTTCCATCCTGATCTTTTGTAAGTTGGAAAAAAATCTTTTTTCAGGGCGTGGTGAGGTGTTCATCATAGGGGGGCAATGCAGGGGCAGATCCAGGGGGTGTCTCCAGTGGTCAGCCAAGATAAGAGGTGCAAAAATACGGGGGGCCTTACTCCTTCGATACGACGCTGTTTTCTTTCCTTTTTATTTCCTTTCCTTTACTCATTGACTTGTTTTTTCACTTTTTTTTTTGTATCTTAGTGACTTTGATTCTTTGAGTCCCGAGAATATAAAAGAAAATAATAAATTGGTGAGTCAGTTTTTTTCGTTCATACTTGTTCGTACTTTGTTATTGTTGTCATTGACGCTGTTTTTAAATTTCTAGGCTTTCGACGAGTTCGAGAAACTAGGCATCCCACGACTGTTAGACCCAATGACTATGGCCATCTCATCCGTACCTGACAAACTATCTGTAATGACTTATCTCTTCCAAATAAAAACTCACTTTACTCAACCCAAACATCAAGCAACACCACATCGGAAACACAAAACGTTTAGCTTATTCAAAAAACATTCTTCAACGTTGGAAACTCCCAAGGAGAAAGAAGAAGATGAAAAATTTCGGATGAAACTCGAGGCAAGACTAAGTCAAAATCTCGAAGATTTTAATTTTCAAGAAATTGAAAAAGAGATTTTAACTGACAATGTCGAGGAATCGAAACGGAAATCTAAAGAAGTTAAAAAAACTGAGGCGTCAGGTGAAAACAAGGATCACGTGGGTCTTGAAGATGTTACAGCCGACTTAACGGAGCATGCGTCAAGCAAAGCTACCGCTGTACAGAAAGAATCGGATGCTGTAGTTATGAAACGAGTACCCAAAAGTATTGAGGTGAACGATGTTAAAAGAAAGTCAGGTTATAATCCTTTTGATGATGACGAACTTATTGCGTCTCCCACGGAAAGCCTTCCATCTTTTCCTGAAAGTAAAGCTACCAGTGAACCAGCATCAAAAACGGAAATTCCCGAGATAAAAAAAGATGATAGTTCGAAGATTAGTTTACCTCCTAAAGAATACAACCCTTTTGACGAAGATGAACCCGAGTCTCCCTCACAGGAGACCAATCGGCTAGCCGAGATAATTACCGAAAACAAGTCTACAACTGGTTATAACCCGTTTGATGAAGACAGTGATCAGGGGCCTGTTAGCCCCGTGGATAAACCAAGTACGGAGTCACAAACACAAACTAAAGCAGAAACAACGCGAAATGATAATACGTCACAATCGAGGACTGGGTATAACCCCTTTGAGGACGATGAAGACGAAGTTGTTGAACCCAGTAAGGAAAAATCTGCCGCACCAGGGTATAGTTACAACCCGTTTGAAGAAGACGACGACGAAGAAACGAATAAACAACCTAAAAAGAATGTTCCAGAAGGGACTAGTAAATCGGCGCAGTTTCAGAGAACACGGCTGACGGCAAGTGGAAGAAAAATAAAGCTTCCCGCGCCGAAGCCGAGAGGAGCTCCTTATCGACCTAAGCAAGAGCAACCTATCGCGGTAAGAAAATACCTCTTCCACGTGATGGCAAAGCAGCTCAATTTGGAGGAAAAAAGAAAAAGAATTTCCATCTCCCGAGAATTGGAAACCTATTGTTTTGTCCACCAAATTGAGCTGCATTCCAAAGTGGAACAAGGGGTCAATAACAATGCAAGATATAATACTCTTAGTCACTAGCCCCCTTTCTTCCCAACAGAAAAGCTTTTTGGTAGGTCTTTTGAGTTCAGTCATGTTAGATAATGAGACCAAGTAGTTTTCAAGATGACCGCAGTCACATGGAAATTTATGTGGACATTTTTATTTTAAAAACACAAGCTGATAAAAATATCGTAGTCCTGCGTTGGTTCGCAGTCAGCGGTCGTTCCTCACAACTGTCGCGCGCAACATGCTTACGCCAAGTTTTGTCTGCCATTTGCAGTCCTAAGCAAGTTGTACGGTCGATATACAAGAAACAATTCGAGTTAGTCGGTCATCAGCATGTTGCACGTGACGGCTTAAAGATTTTCTTTTTACGACACTCGGGCATATATATATATATTATAAATCCTCCTTAGGCTGGCCTTACACGGCAACAGACGAATTCTTAACCGTCCAAAAAGTTGTACGTTTAGGCGTTCTGTTGATACGGAACTGTGCTATCCGGACAAAAATTCAAACGCTTAAAGCTCCGACACACGGTGCAACATTGCGTGCAACATCACACTAAAATATAAAGAATTGAATCTCTGTTTTATTATTTTTATGTCATTTGTATATTATCCTTGTAAATTAAGTGGAAAAATCGAGATTTTCTCTGCTTTGGCTGCTGAAATAGTACTGTAATCATAATGTTGCAAGGAATGTTGCATGGAATGTTGCACCGTGTATCTGGGCCTTTAGCCGTGCAAAATTTGGGTCTTGGCTCCGTGTGAATAGTATGTACTGGTAGAATATTTGAACGGCTAAGAATTTGTCCAGCAATGGCTACCCTGAGGCGATTGTCAAACAATAATTATCTATTTTACGTTACTTTTCCAGCTTCCTAGAACCACTATTGCAACAAAGGAACCCCCCAAACAAGGTGATAGCGACAGTCCTTGGATGTCCAGAACATCAAATCAGGATTCACCAGTAAGTATTCTAATTCCTTTATGTCTATCGGGCTCCCTGTGGCAAACTGGGGAAACTTGAGGAGGGTAACCAGAACGTTTTCTCTGAGACCCTTCTTTAGCTGAACTGACCCTCCACAGGTAGCCCGTCATAATCATAGAATATCAAGAATATCTCCGTGAGAGAAAGAGTTAGAGAGAAAGTGACAGGGAGGGAGGGAGGGAGGAAAAAGGGGAGAGGGAGAGAGACGGAGAAGGTGAGTACAAGTCAAACGTTTTTCTTTTTTTAAAACAGAACCGTCGTCGTCTTCCTCGCGACCCAAAGCTTAAATCCACCAGACCAGCTCCTCGTCCACCTGGAGCGGCAGCAAAGCCATCAGCCAGGCCACCACCCATACCAACACTGGACCAATGGCGGAAAACCAAGGAAGGCCAAGGGATAAAAGACAGCCCAAGAAAGCTACCGCAGCCCAAACGACCTGCTCCAAAGCCACCGGGCGCGAAAAAGGAAGTGAAGGCTACAGAAAACAGTAAGGTTGTCACTGATAAAGTAGATGGTGAGAGTGACGAGGTGAAAGTTGAAGATAAAGAAGTTATAGAGAAAAAGATTGAAGAATCGAGGAGCGAGGAGAGTGAAACTGTGAACAACGAAGCGACAACATGTGATGACTTGAACCCAGAAGGCACCAAGGAAGTGGAAACCAAAGAGAATGCTGAAGAACAGAAATCTGAGGATCAAGAAGTGTTGAAGACAAAGGAAGAAGAAAAGACTGAAAAAGTGGAAGAAAATGAAGGAGAAGTAAACCAACCTAAAAAAGAAGAAAATACCGAAGAAAATAAACAAGATAAGGAAGACATAAGTTCTTCTGACAAAAGCAGTGATATTAAATTCCTTGCACGACAAGTTTTAATGGATGCGAGAAAGAAAGCAGGAGCGAGTACTGTGTTGCCAAGGGAACGAGTGGCTGACATCACTGTCACGCAAACCAAACAAGAAGAATGTATCAGTGATAAAGAAGGAAGTGAAGAGACCCAGACCACAGGAAGCCCAGAGCTATCCCCAAACACGAGTACTGCACTGGATAATGATGTGAATAAAGAAAAAGAAAATAAAAGACCGTCTATTGGCAAGAAACCTGTCGTAGGTCCAAAACCAAGTGGAGAAACTGTGCTGGAGAAACTGAAGGTTTGTTCAAAACTATTCAAATCCATATATTGCATCAGAATAGACCCCTTACAGCACGTCGGAATGCAGATCAGTTTGGAGTACAAAACAATAGGTTTCAGATTTCAGTTTTCGTTTTGTCCTCCAAAGTGAGCTCCTTTGAGGTCACGTAAAATGGGTCTATAGTCTTAACTAGAGTACCAACTAGTGTGACAACGGAAACATCAAATTCCAAATCTTGAAATTCAGTTTTGAAATTTTCATATTTCATGCAAGAGAACACGATATTGCTTACATTTCTGCCAATTTTAAGGATGTTATGAGCTGTAGAAATGGAGATATCCTACAAAAAGCTCCAAAAATCCCCATGCATTTTCTCTTATTTGGCACTGGAGCTAATCATTTTAGATCCAGCATAAAATATTTAAAAAATGCATGGGGTTATTCTTGCATAAAATTAGCAATATCTCAGCGGTTTTTAGCTCTATTTCTTTAGCATTCAGTTTCTAATAGTATCACCAAAATCCTAATTTAATCTTGCGACATCATCACTCTGGTACTCTATTCCTCTTATGAGAGAAAAAAGTCATTGTATTGACCACCCACTCCTCCACAAATGACTACTGCAACCACCTCCCAATAAAATAAATGTGTTCACCACCCACTACCCCCTTCCCCCCTCCCCCAGATACTACTGCCACCCATAAAGTACTAGTTAACAAGGACCAAGCTAACGGAGTGTAGGTGTTGGCCTGTCCCCCGGGAGTTATTTTTCTCCTTCGGCTGAAAAATTATTTGGATTTTCTTCAGGCTGAGAAAGAACGCCAGAAGAAACTGAACACAACAGCACGAGATGGTTTAGAAACAAGGAAGAAGAGAGATATAGATACCAAGGTATTCATGACCCAAAAATTCACACAACTCCTAGAAAAAACTTCCAAGTTACCCCGAGAAAAGACGTAATCAATTTTTCGCTAGGTTGATGGGGTTCCTGTGGACTTTTCGCGCCAAAATGCGCACGCGCGCGCCAAGTTCTGGGACTCTCGTTCCGCCAAATACAACAAACAAATTAGAAGAAACTGCTTTTTATATTTTTGAACTGAAAATATTTTTTATATTCTTCATAGAGCGAAGACACAAGACAGCGACAGAAGGTCAACAGTTTGATAAGTCACTCCCTCCAAACGGCCAGACAAAAAGAGTCATCTAATGAATCACTAAGCGGCGAAGCCAAAACGACTACAGACAAAGAAGACGAAGAACCCAAAATCCCCGAAAGAAAGACAAGTCATGTTATGGAACACCGACCCTTGAAATTCAAATTCCAAAAAGAATTAGAAAGAGACAACGAGAACCAAAACACCTCAGAAAAAACTGAAAAACACGAATTTGAAGAAAGCGAGAAAATCAAGCGCTTACGAGCGGTTTTGAATGACGGTAAGGAGTCTAGAGAAAGCGATGGCTCAGAGTCTGAGACTGAACGAAGAAGGTCAAAATATTCAAGTTCTGATGCCGAATCTCCTAAACCTGCGAAACGATCGAGTCGATCTCTTGAACAAAACCGACGATCTCGGCTTTCGAGTTCTGATAATGATTCCCCTAAAGTCTTAAGGCGGTCAAGTCAGTTAACAGAGAAAGTAAGACCGGAAAAACAAAAAGAAGAATATAAGGAACCGATGATTCAAGATGAAGACAAACTCGACGAAGACAGAACTAAAGATACGGGAGTTAAAACGTCTTCGGAACCGACTGACATCCCAAAAAGAAAAGATTCGAAAGATACTGAAATAGGAAGTCCAAAGAAAGCCTACGTCAGCCCGACAGCCGCGGCGCAAGCTTACGCTGTAACTAGAAAAATGAATTTTGATAATTTTGAGTTGCCTGTTGTTGCGCAACCACCACCCAAACCACCGAGGACTATGGTACACCATGATGAGGACGAAAAAGATGACGATAAGAAAATTAATGGTAAGGTTTCCACCAGAAACTAATTCGTATGTCCGTAAAAACCATACCTGTAAAACGGCACGGCACGGTACAGTTTTCACCGGCGATTTCCTTTGAACCAATCACTGCGCGCGAGATCATTGCTTAGCCAATCAGAATGCTCAGACAAGCTACCGTCTTGGTCACGGCACGGCACTTTGAAGTTTTTCACGATCATGATTGACTATTTTTAGCTTATGTATCGATAACATTTTCCCATTTCAGACCATGTGTCATTTCCTAAAGTATCCTTTCTTTGTTTAACGGTTGCGCATGAGAAGACACAAACAAAGAATCTCATTCTCAAAGGGATGACACGTGGTCCGAAAAAAAAAAAAAGAAAATTTCGCCAAACCAAAAAATCCGCAAAAAACCTAACCAAAAATCCCTCTTTTTCCCTAAAAAAGTGAAATTTGCCTTAAAAAGTAGGAGGCTCAGCCCCCCAAAATCTAAAGTGGGGTGGGGGCTCTATCCCCTTTGCCCCCTCCCCCTCCCCCTGATGGTAACCATCATTTCATTTAATGAGGTCTACTGTTCTAATTCACATTTTTATGTTAGCTGCAGAAAATTCTGTGGAATCTGTTGAGAATGAGAAGGAAGATATTAGCGATGATCTTGAAGATGCTCTGGTGAGTAGAAGACGGCTTACTTCCCAGTGGACATTTTACCGATACGGCGGCCATCTTGAATTCTATTGTTTTAAGTAAGACATTATTGGATGCCGAGGGGGCAATTATTATATAATTTAACGTTATCCAATGACAAACACATCTAAAAACCAATAGAGTTTGCTGTAGTTGGAGCGATTGTGAAACACCAAACCAATTATTTGAGAAAGCAACCCCACCACTCTATGCTTTAGAAATATTTCCACTTTTGCCCCCCTTGGCATCCCATGATTCAAGATGGCTGCCATACGTGTAGAAAGGTCTTTTTCTATGGATGCATTCAAATAAATCTGTATAAAAATCTATCTGTATATAAATCAATATAAATCTGCTTAGCTCAAAGATGTTTCCTTCTTTTCATCACGATACAGAGTAATCCATTTGAAGACGAGTTTGAACGATCCCTGGAGAACGAGACCTCGGTAAGGATTACCTAATCCATACGTAGCGGAAGGGCATAAAAACTGGAGGGGGGGGGGGGCTGTTATCGCCAAAATTGCAAAGAAAAGAAAAAAAACAAAAACAAAAAAATCGCGGAAGCAAAAATAAAAAGGAAGATGCCCATGGGGGGATTCAGAATAACCCTTAAACAATGGGGCGTGCTCAGCTCTAGCAATCAGGCCCACCACAGCGTGCCGCCTATGTAATCCTCACAACACAAACACGAGCATGCATAAGAAACATATATAAGTAGCTGTGATCAACATTGCGCTAGCGAATTTTTCCGGCGATCTTGGTCATAGACAAAAATGGTAAAAGATTAACCTCTAAAGTCTTATTCAGGACACCAACATTACATGGACAAATGTCTCTAATTGGAAAAAAAAATTGTAGGTGCTATTTTCGTTTTAAAATAGTGCTGTATACCTTGAAAAATGACCACTGGTGAGTAGGCCTTGTGACGTCATTTTGTTTGCAACGCTTACGCTATACCAAGATTCAAAAACTGTTCTTGGTTCTTTTAATCGTGATTTTCATAGCGGAATCGAATTCAGCACCTCTCGTACTTTTAGAAAAAAATTTCATGTCATGCATTTTAACTTCGAGTCATGCATTTGTGTTTGTAGTGGCCTAACTTAGTCTCAGTTTATTGTCCAGACTTTGAGGTTTCTTGTTTTGTCCCCAGGAATTCCAAGACACAACAGAATACGTCAAACAGGAGTTAATCGCACTATCCATGGAACAAGAAGCGCTGGATAAAGTTGCTGATAAACTAGAAAAAGAATTACGGGAAGCTATGAAACGAAAAGGTTGGTATGGCTGTTGCAGTGGCACAAACGAAGTGCATCCTTGACTGTAGATTTGACAAGCCGTTCCGAGGTTGAGAAAAAAAACTGGGTTGAGTTGCCATTACAGTGTATCGTGGGACTGCATGATATATGGGTAACGCCATATATGGTGTCCCTTGTCGAACTAGTCCAGTTGTTCGGTTGCGCCTTTTTAGTTATTTTGGTGTGAGCAAACGACTTGCATTCTGGTCTAGCATGGGTAGAAGAACCGTTCAGCATTCCTTATATGGCATGCTTAACCCAAACTAGACCAGAATGCACCTTGTTTGTCTTAGGTTAGAATGTCATTGACAATCGTTTCTGACTTCACAGGATGCGAAGAAGAAGAGGAGAAGCTCCTACAAGAATGGTTTATCCTCGTGAACAAGAAGAACGAGCTGGTCCGACGACAAACAGAACTCAGCTTACTGTAAGATGATATTTACGTAGTGAAAGGGGTTGGAAAGCGGGATTTGGCCTCAGACCTATTTACTGGGGGCGTAATATTTTCCTATTTCATACCACGCCGTATTCCACTGAGTTTATTTCTTTGTCGGGAACAATGGAGAAAATAGATTATATGGAGTATTCTTTGTTATAGAGAAAAAGAAGACGATTTGGAGCGAAGATTCGAGATGCTGAATAGAGAGCTGAGAGCACTGTTGGCTAAAGATGGTGAGGATTTATCAGCATCAACAAAGATAATAACATATCACGATCATATGTCTAATGGTTTGCAGGATTTTCATCATCATCGGCATGACTCACTGTTATCATCAGCTTTAGTAGTTATCGTGTTCATGATTGTCATCGCTATGAACATCAACATTATCTTCATCACCACCACCACCATCATCACCACCATCATCACCACCATCATCATCACCATCATCATCACCATCCTTATCAACACCATCATCGTCACCATCATCACCACCATCATCATCATCATCATCATCACCACCACCACCATCATCATCATCACCATCATCATCATCCTTATCAACACCATCATCGTCATCATTACCATCATCATCATCGCCACCACCATCATCAAAACCATCATCATCCTTATCAACACCATCATCATCATCATCACCATCATCATCATCATCACCATCATCATCGAAACCATTATCAACAACACCATCACTGTATTTGTTTTCCGATCATAGACAACCATCGTATTCGAGTTTTTTTTGTTTTGTTTTGTTTCGTAGACTGGGAGAAAACTGGAGAAGAAAAAGAACGAGAAGACAATCTACTAGCAGAACTAGTAACACTAGTGAACAAACGAGATCAACTGGTCCAGATTGAAGACACTCAGATACAACAGTAAGTCAACCATACCTGTACTATAGATATCAAAGCCGAAACGAGGGCCCGGTACAGGATTGTTAGCCACTGGGTATTAAGTGCTACCCTCATAAAACTAGGACAATTTAACAATGTTTACTGACCATGGTTTAGTTACACAAAACCGTATTTACATTTTAGATCTATAAAATAAAACATTTACCATATGACCTATTTTTTATTCAATTTCAGAGCCGAACGTGACGAACAACATATCCTGCGTGTGATGCAAACGGTGCAATTCCCTCGGGAAAAGAGTGCCGAATGTGTCCTGCAGTAATGGCACAGCTATTTGATGGTTGCACGAGGAACCAAAAGAAGGACAAAAACATCTCTTCTCCGAGAGTTATTATTATGCATCCAGATGTAGCAATTCAAGATATCACACCACATCCACACACCAGGCTTGTATCACGTCTGCTTCAATTGAATCCCATTGAATTTCATTTAAAAAGGCTTTGAATTCGGCTAATTCCGTCCATCAAAGAAAGCTCAAAATTCATCCATCTTGATTGACTTGAGAAAAAAAAAGTTGGCCTTTTTTCTTTTGTTGTTGTTGTCATGTCAACCAACATGGCAGTCATGTGCTTTGTCTTCATGCATGTGACGTCATAGCCGCCATTTTGGTTAATTTGTACAAACGATTTGGTCTTGGTTTCTATTGTTACGTCAACCAGCATGACGGCCACGTCTTTTGTGTCCTTTTATTTTCATGAGGGATGCACGCCAACGAATATACCAAATACTCAAGAAGGATATTCGTTACAATTAAAAATTATATTCCAATCGGCAGAGTGAAATAGTAATCATGTTGGCAATTTTTTAGAAAAGCTTCAAAGATCTTTTCTAGTGAGTTTGGACTGTTTATGGGACAGAAAATTATAAAACTCTTCTTCTTAGATTTTGCTGTTTTTTGGGGAAGACAGTATCAATGCAAAATAGCTTCCTGTTAGCGAAGACGACAACGCTTTACCTTACGTCTTGCGATGACGATTCTTTTCTGCTTTGAGTATTTCATGGAACAATCCATGTAGTCTCATTCGCAGCCGTCATTAGTTCGGTCCCAGATCCTCCAAGGACTGAAACTCTGGCTGCGAAGGAGACTAGATACGATATTCTTTGAAAAATTATTTTACGCTTAAAATTCTGTATTATCAACATGCATGCCGTATGGATACTATCTAAAATTCTTTTTAAATTAGTAAAACAAAAATATCGTTTTACACTTCGAAGTAAGAAAGAAGAATATTATATTTTAAATTACAGAACGAAGAAAAGTTAGTTAATATTTACAAGAACAAGATTGCTCGAAAATACAAAAACAAAATTTCGTGCTTTCTTTATAAAGCTGCCTAACTTTCCGAAATTAATTTAGCTATATATGTTATTATACTAAATTAAATAGAAATTGTTATTTCAAATATTGAATATTAAAGAATATTAAAGATAATCACTAGATTTGAGAATAGTATGAAGGGCTTCCAGGAGAGGCCATTTTGAAAGATTTCCACATATGGACATGCTTTCAAAAAGGCTTCTACATATGGACACGCCTATTGCCGATCACCATTTTGAATGATTTTCATATATGGTCATACTTTCGAGACGATTTCCTTATGTGGGCATACTTTTGGAACGATTTCCTTATATAGGCATACTTTCGAGACGATTTCCTTATGTGGGCATACTTTTGGAACGATTTCCTTATATAGGCATACTTTCGAGACGATTTCCTTATATGGTCATACTTTTGAAACGATTTCCTTATATAGGCATACTTTCGAGACGATTTCCTTATATGGGCATACTTTTGAAATGATTTCATCATGTAGATGGCGATGGCTTTAAAGGCAGTCGCCTTTTTGAATGATTCAAGGTATACCATTATGGGCATTTTTAGGCGCCATTTAAAAAAAATTCTTAACCAAATGTAGGGTAGTTTTTTTTACCTCGATAGTTCTCCTTTAAATCTTTTCAGATCAATATGAATGCAGTGGTGGGTCCTGAATGGGGGGTATTTAGCCTCCATCCCAGACGTCCTTAGTGTCGTCACGCAACGTTTCTCTCTCCACTCGTGGGGAGAGAAGCGTGGCGTGACGACCCTAAGAACGTCTGCGTAGGAGGCTAGGGAGTATTGATCACGGACAATTTTTTCATGAATTCACGAATCACGAAAATACTTTTAATAAATAACGTTGATACAAGGATTCAGGGTGTATACAATTTTTTACGAGCCACGCTCTTAGAAATAAGCAGATCACGGGGTTGGGACTGGAATTCACGAATCAGGAACTTATTTTTTTTTTAGGTTTTTCGTTATTCTCTATTTTTAATATTTTTCAACTCAACCTAATTCAACCCCTCGGAATCAGCCCTTAAAATAAATATATTTTAGCTTGTCTCTGAGCAATGTCGGCTTGCAAAGCTAAAAGCATAATTAAAACGCATATGTATACCGAGGCCCAAATTCAGTACTCTCGGAATTGATTCTACATGAAGTAATAAGAATAGCAATGTTGATTGGTGAAATATTTCGTGATTTGAGCGTTGCGTCTTTAAGTTAGAAAGGTTTTTACTTCCGATTTGGTAATGACCGTGACGTTGCTTTGGGATACCTGTGGAGCACAGTGTAAGTGGTTCATTAAAATGCAAATGTATTCAAGTTACCGGTGTCCAGCGGAAGTCATCGTGTAGTCAAGAGGAAGTGAACAAGTTCGTAGCATGTAGTCATGTAGTAAGCTAAAAAACCGTTCAAAAAACCCTTACAAAAAAAGCTTCGATGTTTGCTAAACTCAAACAGAAGATCGCCGAGGAGGAGACCTCTTCAGATGGCACTACATCACAGCCTCAAAGTCCCCAAACTCGGCGATCTAGGACTTCGAAACCAAAGATCAATGGATGGTCAGAAAATAAGTGGGAAAAAAGACGACTTAGTACTGCAAGTTTATACGAATCTAAGGAATCTGTGTTCAGTGAATTTTCTTCTACTCCTGGTTATGGCCGAAGGAGGACTTCATTCTCGAGTAGAGCTTCTTCTGTCACTCCTACATGGGCTCCTTCGCCTAGTGATTCTTCGAATGCTTCGGTAAGTTTGAGTGCAAAACGAGTCTGTGTTTTGTGATTACAGTCAGTCATTTATTTTTAATACCATGCATGGCTTCGAAGTGACTGAGACTTCTTAAGTGCAGTGGTATTATCATAAGAACCTTAATCCTTCCTTGTAAACCCTTCCATTTAGTCAAACAGATATATTTTACGGCGTAGTTTTGAAGAGAAAAGACAACAGCTTAAAATTGTTCAACGTATCAAAATAAATCTCTTTGATTACTTATTGTTCATTTAATTTAAGATTTGAATTTAAATTAAGTCACATAAGTCAACGAAAATACCTCTAAAACATCTATTCTTTGTGGATTTAAGTTTAAGATAGTATTTTCTAACTTTTTTATATGTATTCGTGAGGTTTATTACGTCTGAATCGCTTGTTCAAGGAAGCAAAAAAGAAAATTTTATGGTATTTGAATCTCGTTAATAAATAATAAGCCAGTGTTGTGGAACGATTTGTTAAGAAATTCTCCAACTAAACAAAAAGATTATCATAAAACCATGATATAATTTTGAGATAAGATTATTTACAAACTATGTTAAAAACCTTTTAGTGTAATAAGTTTGTTTGAATATCATTTGAATATTATTTATTTTCGTAACGCTACACGTTAACATTTTTCCATGAATTAACTTAATTTCGAATCTTTTAAAATTCTTATTAAATTGCAACATTATTTAAAAAGATTTATGAAAGATGCGATTCAAAAAACCTGTCTTAGGACATAGACCTCTATTCTAAAAGCTTTGCTGTAAAATTATTTTTACAAAATTATTGAAAATTTTCTGCAAAAAGCAAAAAGATTTTGAAATTACACTATTATAATGAAGTAGACACACAGTGCAACAGTGCACACAACATTGCATAATGAAACATGGCTCGCAGCATTGATTGCCTGCAACATTGCGTGCAATGTTGCACCATGTGTCTGTCATAACTTAATGCATTTGAGAGCCTTCCAGGTTATACAATAAGTTTCTTTGTAGATGCATGTGTTGTGTTTGCAGTACGTAGCATAATATATTATAAATTTTGAAATGAATATTCTACAGTAATGTGTGGTATGCTATACTGCAGGCTAGGGAACAGTATTCTATGCATTACTATGAACAGTCTTTGATCTCAGATCTAGGATGATTTCAAGGGGGTGGCTGTTTTTGGTACCTAATAAAGCCATATAGCTTTCTCTGATCCCTAGACAATGTAGATGAATTTCTTTTCTCTATTTCCCCTGAATCTGCAGTTGAAACTGGATGTTGTGATTTCAAGCTACAAGCTAATTTTATTTACATGTCAGATATATCTCACACCTTAAGTTTTACAGCCTGTTGAATTATTTTATTGATTCTCTGTTGAAGGGTGGTTCAGGAGCATCTCGGGAAGAAATCCTTGCAATGCTTGCCGAGAAGACTGAACAAGTTGCAAGACTGGAGGGAAAGATTCAAGGTATGTATTATCAACACCTATTCTCATCAGAGCCTTCTTGTTCTGCTTGGAAGTTGCATAGTTTAGGGCTTATATAGGCCCTTTTAACAAACCCCTCAATGCTATATTTTCCACCCTTGATGTCATATTTATTCTTTTCAATTTCATTCAAAAGAAAAAATTTCAAAATAATAAATTTGACGTCAAACATGGAAAATAAACCATTGTAGGATTCATTAAAAGGATCTATAGACCCCTTGCAACACTTTGGAATGTTGCTCAATTTGGAGGACAAGACAATAGGCTCCAATTCTCTGGAGATAGAAATTCTTTTGTTTTGCCCATTAAATTGAGCTGCTTTAACGTCTTGTGCAAGGGCTCTATATGATACTGTTTCAAAAAGGTTGATGGAGCCATAAAGGATGTACCGGGTAGGTGATAGGGGATAATCAAGAGGTAGTAGAGTATCTATAAGTCCCAAGGGCAGCATGAATATACAAATTGTTTTATTTCATTGCATTGTCAAGTAAACTATGCATGCCTGCAGCCCCACTGGACAAATACTTTCCGTGGATATAGTTCTGCAACAATACAATAAATTTTCTAAGCCTCTCTCCAAGAAGCTCCAGCAGATCAACAATATATCTCATGAAATATAGAAATAGCCGGAATGACTGGAGTTTCATCTTATTGATAATTTTGAGATGTGTGGATGAAGTTGACAAACTTAAGCTATTTAGACACCTTAAATAATAGTATTTCAATACATGCCCAGAATTCCTTATCACCACTATCTCTGTTGTTTCTCACAACATTTAAAAAAAAGATAGGTGTATACTGTATATTCTAATGGTAATTGTTGAGTATTAGTATATTCTCTACTGCTTGGAAAATCCTGACATTACAGGGGCGGATCCATTATTTTCTTCAGGGAGGGGTGCTGCGCACAAAGTCAAACCAGCTAGGAGGAATGCACCCCTTAGAATCAAAGACAAAAAAAAAACATTATTTTGGATTGATTATCTTCCAAGTAGGGGCAAAAAGTTAACTCAGGGGGTGCATCTGTTGCACTCCTCCACTGGATCTGCACCTTCATTACCATAATACACTTCTAGTACAGACCTGCAGCTATAACCCACACATCTATTCAGTGTTTTCTGACAACATTTTTCTAGGGATGGCAAGTTTAATCAAAGAAAACAACAGAACTAAAGATATGTTAGAAGATAAACTAGAAAAGCAGCAAAAAGGTACTGTATATTAAATGATAATATTCAGGTGTGGGGGAGGGGTGCAACCACACTTGCCACGCCCCTGGGGCATTGGGCTTGTGACATTATCCGATGAAGATTAATAGACCTTTTCAGCTTGGGAGTAATGTTTTCCCATTTCCGACCACAGCTCTGTCATTCTCTTGAGAATATGATTCTTTGTTTGGGTTGTATCCATATTTATGAATCTTCTCAAATGTTGCCAGTAAACAAAGAAATGATACTCAAGGGAATGAAACATGGTCTGAATTATGACTTAGCTGAATGTCTTCATACCTCCATTATGTCAAAATATTTTAAAAACTATTAAAAACACAACCTTATGATGAACAATGCTTGTTACTAAAAATAGAATCTAGCAGAAAACTACAAGACCTTGATGACGAGTGTCAACAAAGAATAACGAAAATAAAAACTGACCATGAAAAAGCATTAAAACAAAAATCTCAAGTAAGTTCAAACACAGTTCTAATAAGACTAAAATAAAATTTAAAATCCATGGTTTAAGTTATCTAAAAAAGTGTCATTTCTAGGTGACAAGGTTTTGGAGACCACAACACTTTTCTTTTCTTTTATTTCTCCTTACTTATCCTCCTCTTCTCCTCAATGGAGACATCCTGTTGCCGCCTGCTCAGGCACTGCAGAGCATAGTTTTGACTGGGGGGGGGGGGGGGCTAGTCTGGGGGAATGCCCCTCACCCCCTAAACATTTGGAAATTGGGGCTCTTGGAAATTCAATTTCCAGTGCCTCAGTTTTGAGAGCCAACTGCAACATATTTATTGCATCAAAGTCAGGTCAACACTTTAGGCAACTCATAACAGAAAATCAGTTTTGGCTAAAAACATGTGGGGGCTATGCCCAGCACCTCTGCAGTGCCTGCTGATGCATCAATCCTCGAACTCTGTCCTTCTTGTGTTCCATGTTCCATTCCTATTTTTTTCACCTTTCATTCAATCCTTTTGAAAGCTAGATTTGTCACTGCCTAAACATTTTCTTAATTACTGACTGTATAACAAAAATTTCTAAATTAGAACTTTAAAAAAACTTAAAAAAATTAAAATAGGGTCAAAAGTTTTCCAAGCAAACTCACCTTAAATCTATCTCAGTTGACATGCATCCTTTCGGCTTGAGAATAAAACTGCGGACAAGAGACATGGCTGCCATGTTGGTGGACGTGAACACTGAAAGAAACCAAGACCAAATATTTTGTTCAAGTCATCCAACATGGCGGCTATGACGTCACATGCACAAGGACAAGAGACATGGCTGCCATGTTGGTTCTCATGACAAAAAAAAAACCAAGACCAAATCTTTTGGATTTTGCTTTAAATATATATTTTTTGGTTTTCAAAACCGGCGCTTTTCACTACTAGAGGTCTATCACTAATAGACCCCTAGTAGCTCAGCCAATCACAGGGCTCGATTGGTGATAGACCATTAGTAGGTTTTTTCTAATGTAGTTTAGCCTGCAGTCAAAAATAATTTTGTTTTTCAAGTCTAACCGGATCAATACAACGAAAACCGCTGGCAGCCTTGATCTTTGCTATTGATTTTATGTAATATGCAGTTTTGGTTGAGAAGTTTGCTAATTTGCTTTTGCGCTTAACCCTTTAGGAACTGAGCGATAAAGTCAAAGCGCATTCAGCGGTAAGCAGCCTTTAAAGACATTTTTTCACTATCTCATGTTCTATATCTCAACACTATATACCGGGACTGCAGATTGCTCTTAATAGTGCGCTACATACACTATAACGATCTTTTTTTTTTTTTGCTTAAAAATTAAGGTAAAACGTTGAAAATGCATACGCGCGCCTCTGTACTGTGATATAAACACGCTGGGAGCTGCAGAGCAAAGTGTATACGCACACTTGCTTTGTGACTGCTGAACAGGATCCAGAATATTTATTTCACGGTACTGAAATGCACGCTGTTTTATATGATTCTTATAAAATATTTGGATCTGTCCCTATCCACTGATATAAACACGGTAGCCAGCCAATTAGCCGCGCGTTATATCTCGAATATTTTATATAAACTACACAAAAAACTCCGCCGATACTGTGTGTATGAACAGCAGGAGTTGAGATTTTTTAATGCTTACTAAATATTAGGAAAGCAATCGGAATGGAGATTTGCGCGAGCTTCACCACTTACAAGAAGAAGAACTGACAAAAATGAAATCATTGGTATGTCACAAACTTGTTAAGATAAAAGTCGTTAAAAATGCTTTTGCAAAACCAAGAAATCCTGGGGTAGATTTAAAGTGAGTTTGCTCTGATTTTATAATAAAAAAGAAATGAAATTCAAAAGAAATTGTGTCATCGTTGACGTATTAAATGCTGACGTAACACTATGACGTCATAGATTAAATTTTTATTATATAATAAAATGTTATTCTAAATTATTATTTTTTAAATTAGTTTATTCAATATCAAACTGACGCTACTCGGAAAGCTGCTGAAATACTTGAAAAGAGTAAGGTAAATCAATAAAAACTAAAACAAATAAGCAAACAAAATGAGATAAAATATAAATATTTTAGGCAGATAAAATATTAGAGGCTTTGATACCCTGGTATGATCTAAACTCGTGATGGTCATGAAGATAACAGTGGTGATGATTATGAAGGGGGTGAAGGTGATGATGGTGCCGTTAGATGATGATTATAGTGATGATGACAATGATGATGATGACGATAGTGGCGATGATGATAATGAGATGATGATTATGATGATGATGGTAGTGGTGATGATGATGATGATGATGATAATGATGGTGATGATGATGATGGCAATCACTCCAGTTTTGGTGGTATGATGATGGCGATGCAGAAAAAGCCTCCCTTGATAAAAGCATTAACATTATTTTCTATGATGATGATATACACAGCAACTTGACGACCTTGATAAAGAATACGCCAAACAGAAGTCAGAACTCGCATCTTTGCAAGACCGCCTCGATGATCTAGCGAGAGAAAGGTACCCTGATCACTATCAAAGTCGATTTTTACCAGTGTCAAATCCTAACAGGAAAATACAAAGCATCACCTCAAATTCTCCTGCAAAAAAAAAAATGATTCCTTTTGTCTTTTCCTGTTGGTTTAGTTGTTAGAATATGTTTGAGTAGTCAGAATTTTACAATATAGATAACTTTTTTACCAGGAAAAGTCTAGCAAAGATTTTCATAACTTTGACATTTGTGTGCTTCTGCAAATAGGTTTATCGGGGCAGAATTGTGTAGGAAGGGATGGAAGAGGAGGAGGCATACTCCTTCCCCCTCCTTCTTCCTTCCTTCCTCTTCTTCATTCTTCTAAAGATACTTACCACCAGGTAGATTTTATTTGAAGGTAACATCTGGTCATTTTTCACAGAACGAAATACGATGCGCGGGAAAAACAGCTTCAAACCAAAGTCACTAGTACAGAAAAAGAAAACACGTCATTACGAGACGAGCTGAACAGAACAGTCAGCGAGCTAACACAGGTATGGATAGACTTTCTCGAAGTCTATTTTGCTGCTGCTCGGTTGTTGCTGCTGCTGTTGTTGTTGTTGTTGTTGCTGCTCGGTTGTTGCTGCTGCTTTTGTTGTTGTTGCTGTTGTTGTTGTTGTTGTTGTTGTTGTTGCTGTTGTTGCTGTTGTTGTTGCTGTTGCTGTTATTGTTGCTGTTGCTGTTGAGGCTCCTACTGGTTTTTTTACCGGAATTTTCTACTTGGTTCTTCATGCATATTTTTTCTTTTCGTTCTTTCATTTTTCCTTTAAAATGTGATTCCATTTCATTCCAGAAATCACTCCAACTTTCCCGAACTGAAAAGTCAATGGAAGACGCACAGAGTGAGTTGGCAAGCTTGAGACAGTCCTACAATTTCTACAAGAACCAGGTAAGACTGAACTAAGAGTAGAACTAAAATGAAACCTAAGTATAATATTTTTGATTTTTTGGTCATTTGTAGACATCTACAGAGCTGCATGAAAAACAGGTTAAAATCGAAAATCTAGAGGAAAGAAATGGAGATCTTGAACGCAGGTATATAATAAAACTTATCAGACCCAGTCAGGGTTTTTGGTTATATTGGTATCAGGGACACGACTGAAAAACGCACTGCGCATGCTCGGAAGTTCGTCGTGTTTACAAAGAAAACCATTGGAGATTTACCGGCGTTTAGTAAATCTCTAAAGTTAAGGCCGTTCGTGGAAAGTTAGTGCTTATTTTTTCCTGACACATTACTCAATTTATTTTCTTTCCCTGGTCAAATAATACAAGAGAATGTAAATCTCCAATGGTTTTCTTTGTAAACTCGACTTGTCTATGAATTTTATGCCGAACTTCCGAGCATGCGCAGTGCGTTTTTCACCCGTGTTGGTATAAGGGCATTTTATACCTCGGTATTGGGTTATTCCCGATGATATTTATGGAATATAGTATCTCGTGTTTGGAATTTTTGAGTATTTGATCTCAGACTGAATTTCTGGGTATATTGGTATCGTGGACGGAAAAAAGCGGGCATATTGGTATCTTCCACCCCTGGTCGGATCTGACTAGTGTCTCCCTTTTCTTGAGCCCAGAGTCTTCTGGTTTTCTGGTCAGCGGATCTCTTTTCTTAGTCGATTCAGTCCCTCTCGACCAAAGTATTATAGACACAGGTAGCCAACCAATAGGGAATACAGAAGAAATGTATCTCAGACAAATGGGCTTTTATCACACGACGGCCATGTTTATTCCCATGTGAGCAAAACCTTTGTTTAAAACGTTCTGAAACACCTCAAAGCGAGGGCAACCAATATGGCCGCCGGGTGATAAAAACGAATTGGCGCCTTTTTTCAAAACAGCAACTGCAAGCTACCCTCACTTAACAAGACTTATTGAATATATTCCTTACTAGGTTACAAGACTGTAAGCTGTCAGGAAATGATAAATACGGGGCTCTGGAGAGAGAAGTAAGTTCTGTTACTTTATCCCACTCGTTGAAAATTTGCTCCCCTTAAAATGTAATTAACACAGGGCACGGCTAACTCACACATCGAATTCGAATTTAGTGTGTAAGGTTTCGCGGAGGGAGAGAACCGGAAAACCCGGAGAAAAACCCTCGAATCACGGGAGAGATCTAACAAACTCTACTCTCATGTGTTGGTGAGCTCAGGAATCCAACCCGAGACTCCAGAGGTGAGGGGTGAGTGTACTACCCCTGCCCTACCCTTGATTCTTCAATATTCATGTTCTTGATTTGATTCACCAGCGACAAACACTCGAGGAACGGCTATCAGAAGCAAGGAAACAGCTGAGTGAATCTAGAGCTGGGTCTAATGATAGAATCAATACTCTTGGCTCACTGGTTAGTTATTTTTCTACATATATTATCCATAATTTACTTACAATTTTAGGTTATAAGACTGTAAGCTGTCAAGAACAATAAATACGGGCTCTGGAGACTTATTTCATGATTCAATGACTCAGAAAATTTCATACTAGATTTTGGCTGCATGCCAACTACCGAATTTCCAACGCTCTCAGTAAAGGCGCCGAAATAGGTATACGAACAACAAAATCGTGCACTTTGTCACGAAATATTGTTGCGTTAATTGCAAGTTGCAGAGTGAATGTTCCTCCTATTACCATCCAGTACAAGGACAATTTTTTTTTGCAAATAGCGCAACTTTGTTGCAAAAGTAGAAGATCTTTCTACTCTCTGCAACAAAGAAAATTCGTTGCCCCCTGAATCCGCCACCACTACCCCCACCACCACCCTTGTCGTATGTTGATTTACTGATTGATGTATTATTTAAGGTGAGCACTCTGAACGAACGGCTGGAGCGAAAAGAAACCGCGCTGGCAGAAAGTAAACGAATGCATGAAATAGAAACAGCTTCATTAAAGGACAAGGTAGGTCCAGATAACTGGTAACACAGGGATCCCACCACCATTTTTCAAAAAAAAATATTAACCAAAGCAAAAATTGTCGATAGGGAATAATAGGTTGGGGATTGTATTTATTGACTCGGTAGGCAATTTTCATTTACTGCCTTCTTGACCCAAGCCCCCGCGCAGGGCAAACCCATGACACAGGCAACCCGCGCGATGAAAACCATTTTCGGCCAGATCGATTTATTGATAACGTCGATATTATTTTAGATATCAAATTTAGAAGAACGGCTGGCCAGTTCAAATCATCTCCTTCAAGATAAGTCCAGCGAATCTGAAAAAATGCAGGCACTGATACAAAAGGTAACTATGGCAGCGTTACTATACAGATGAAGGGATGTTTCTTGTAGTTGATGAATGGTTGTTTTTGTTGGTAATTTTAGAATGAGCAACTTGAGCGGGATCTTGAGAGAGCTCGACAAAATATGAATTGCACGAGTAAATCAGCTGATGAACAAATATCCAATATGGAGTCTGAGGTAGGGATTCTGTTTATGCATCCATTCATCTATCCATCCATTCCACCATTTGTTCATTCATTCATTCATCCGTTTATTTGTCCATCCATTCATCTATGCATCTGTCCATCAATTCATGTATACATCCATCCATCCATTTATTCATTTATTCATACATCAATCTATTCATCCATTCATCCTTCCATCCATCCATCCATTAAGTCATCCATCAATTCATTCGTTCATTCATTCATTCATTCATTTTCACAGATCAATCGATTAGAAGAGTTACGCATACAGGAACATGATGAAGTACAAACGAAAATGGTCAGTTAACTATTCTCACTATTTATTCTTCCATTTTATATAACAAAATTATTTTCTATTTATTTTCCATTCATTTATTCCCATTTATTTATCTAACTATGTTGCTTATTCTTTGCTCATGATATTCTTATTTTCTAGGGTCGTTTGAGTGAAATAGAAAAAGAATATTCCGTACGAGTGGACCAGTATAAGCAACGCATCGCTGACCTTGAAGAAGAGAAAGAACAGCTACAGGTATAACCGAACATATACTCGTATGTTAACCTCTCCCTTCCTATCCGGCCCATATCCCTCTTCCCTTATTTCTCACCCTGCAGCATACAACACGACAGAGCAGAAAAAAACCGTTTTTGGTCCCCGTTTTAAGCACAGCTATACGTTTTTAAACTCAATATTTTTGTAAACGCGTTCTTTTGGGGCAAAAGAACAAAAAATCAAATATGCGACCAAAATTTAGTGAATGCGTTTTAAAGATATTAATAGCGCCTTATACTCTTGGAGAGGTGATATTTTGATCAGCAGAAAAATTTACATTTGTGTAAATATCACCAAGGAGCTTTACTATAGTGCGACAGGATTTTGGACACAAGTTTGGAGAATCAGTGACAAAAATGAAACGCTTATAGTTTTGGCGCCGGGATCTCTGTCAGTTATAGTATCAA
This sequence comes from Anthopleura sola, assembly GCA_023349425.1. Classification (NCBI taxonomy): domain Eukaryota; kingdom Metazoa; phylum Cnidaria; class Anthozoa; order Actiniaria; family Actiniidae; genus Anthopleura; species Anthopleura sola. The sequence continues at coordinate 2,023,442 of JALHLI010000010.1, forward strand.
TATCCGTGAAAGTAGCAACCTTGTCGGTCACGCTACGAAAAATAACGCAATCCGCTGAAAAAAAGGTGTATTTATTTTCAGGATGAGTTGGACTCTCAGACAGAGGAACTTCGACAAGTATCGCTGTGTCTGGAAGATGCGATGACTCGAACAAATGAGCTGAAGAGTCAGGTATGATTGCTAAGGTGATGTCATGTGGTTGCAACAGTCGTGGAAAAAATGTTCAATACTAGCTCTAAATACAAATACATAATAACAATAATAAAAATGATGGTTCCTTTAATATTCACGCAAGTGAATGAGAAAATTAATGAAACATAGAATTGCAGACTAAATTTATGAACTTTAAACACTTAAAAAATATATTTAGTTATACTACTATTAAATTAATCAAAATCGTTTAAAATGTTGCTTCTAGATTGCTAACTTTGAACAAAATCTAAAAGAAAAGGATGGAATGTTAAACTGTGGAAAAGATTCTAAGGTAAAAACAAAATCCATTTTCTCCTCTCCTCTCCTCTCCTCTCCTCATGTTATATTTTGGGAAACTCTTCTCAATAATTCGATAAAACTTTCTTTCTACAATTCATTTAAGAAAGACTATGAAATTGAAAAATACCTAGATGTGATTCGTGATTTTGATCAAAGAAGGCAGTTCACTAAATTAAGAATAAGTAACCACAAACTCGCTATAGAAGCAGGGCGTTATCATAAATTACATATTCCCACAGATCAACGTCTCTGCACACTATGTAATAAAAACGAAATAGAAAATGAGTTACACATGATTTTAAACTGTCACCTTTATAATAACCTAAGAAATGATTTCTCTAATTTAATTAAAAATGAAATTTCCACAACTAACAAAATAAATCAAGAAAAAGAATATATTTGCTCGCTAATGACGTCGAAGAACAACAACGTTATATACTATTTTACCAAATATATCTTAAAATGTATGGAACTAAGACAGTCGAAATGTTAATAATCAAAATTATCAAATTATTCAATATACCATAATTAGCTTCAATAATACCTTGATTTGTAAATTATATGAATATATATATATATATATACCCATATCTTATTGATTTGTAAAAGCCATTGTAAAATAATTTTATATTAAGTTACTGTTACATGCTTTAGCAATACCTGTAATCAGCAAGGTCATGCCAATAAAGTACATTCTAACCTAACCTCTCCTCTCCTCTCCTCTCCTCTCCTCTCCTCTCCTCTCCTCTCCTCTCCTCTCCTCTCCTCTCCTCTCCTCTCCTCTCCTCTCCTCTCCTCTCCTCTCCTCTCCTCTCCTCTCTCCCGCATGGAACGCTCTCTTCTTTTCAGCTGGAGAGATCTAATATTCTGTGTATAATGATTTTTTTTTCTGATACAGACAGAGCCTTCTGATATCCACTACGGGTCCATATCAAGTGTAGACGCTGTTAATGCTTTACGAGAAGATCTGGATAGTACCAGAGTAAGAAACTACTTAAAAATATACGATGACCTCCCCCATCCCCACCTCCCATAAACCCTACCACGCCCATCTCAAAATACACATTTTTAATATTAAATTTTAATTTTGTTTTTAAAATTATTTTTCTAGTTGAGATGTAAGAGGTCTGAAGACGTCCTTTTTGAAAGGTAAACATTTAAAATACTGATTGATAAAAGTTCATGCCAAATTTGTGTAGTGGGTAGCATGGATGGCGTACGTTGATAACGCGTCGTCTTTCACCGCGTCGTGGTTCCAAAGGTTCAAGTCACTATTCCGGACCCTGCGGACACCATATATGGGGATTGAGTTTTTTTAATGTATTAGCCAGTTCACAGTTTAATAATCGTTTTCAGTGCGCATGCGATTTTATCCCGAATTTCTCACCTTCTTTTCTTTAAACCTTCTTTGGTTTTTAATTAAACAAAAAAAGGTGAGAAAATCGGGATAAAATCGCATGCGCACTGAAAATTATTATTAAACTGTGAACTGGCTTATTGTTCTCTCCTATGCAATGAGGGTTTTCTCCAGTTTCCTCCCTCCGTAAAAATCAACATGCGAGTTGAGAATTGTGTGGATAGAATATCGAATGTAGTGGTAGTGTGTGTGAGTGAAACTATCAACATGTGAGAGAGCATTGTGTGCATAGAATATTGAATGTAGTGGTAGTGTGTGTGAGTGAAAAGAGTCCCCAATTAGTGCGAAAGCGTAAGAACAACTAGACACCTGAAGAGATTTTTTAAAAATAATCTACGCTGCTCTCTTCTTGTTATCAGAGAAAAGACAATTCTACAGCTAAGAAACAAAATGAAGGACAAGGAAGATAACATGATTCGTCTGTCTACAAGGGTAATTTATTTATTCCATACACGAATAAGATTGGTTGATGAGAAATATCAAAATTAGTTTTAGCTATAGACCCCTTGCAGCACTTCGGAATGCAGCTCAATTTGGAGGACAAAACAATAGGTTCCAATCTCTCAGGAGATTGAAATTCTTTTGTTTTGTCTTCCAAATTGAGCTACTCTGATATCTAGATCTGCTATTGATGGTTTGCAAGCATCTTTCCAGAGGCTCAAGTGACATGATCACGACGGCCTTGTTGGCAAGAATGTGATATGATATACCTCCAACATTGCCGCTATCGCAAATTAACGTAGAATTTGTAGTCATATATGTAGTCAATATGATAGATAATTTAAAAAAATGTATTTTAATTAGTAAGTTTTTTTCTGCAGCTCAAGCAGTACGAGGAAAATAACCGGTTTGTCAGGAATGACAGGATTTACGCCTCGGATGCACGAGGTCAGTGAAAACAAGCCCCATCTCCCTTTCTTACCTCTCATACCATTTTCCATTATTTCTCTTTTTCTTTCTTACATGCTCTTTCTCGTTCAAATTTCATTTCCCTCTGCCTCTGCCTCTGCCTCTGCCTCTCCCTCTCCCTCTCCCTCTCCCTCTGCCTCTCCCTCTCCCTCTCCCTCTCCCTCTCCCTCTCCATCTCCATCTCCATCTCCATCTCCATCTCCATCTCCTTCTCGTTTTCGTCCTTTTCCTTATTTCTCTTCCATTTCGTCTTTTTCTTTCTCAGTTTTTTTTTCGTTCTTTCTTTCCACAGATAGTCATAAAGTTATTGCAGCGTTAAGACAACAAATAAAAGAGCTACAACAACAATCAAGTGAACGAGAGGTAAAACCAACAAATACTTTACCACCGCATATCAAAACAAAGATGATCATTATAGACCCCTCGCATGTGACGTCAAAGCTATTTGGAGGACAAAACAAAAGAATTTCAATCTCCTGCGAATTAGAAAGCTATTGTTTTGTCCTTCAAATTGAGCTGCATTCCGACGTGCTGCAAGGGGTCGATACATTGCAATTTCACGACAACTATGTTGTAGGACAGGAACATTGCAATATGGCATATCAAGGGATTTAATTTCCAAAAGAGAATATTTCTATACCATTATTGTCAAAATTATCGGGTTGTTCACCTTGCATAGTGTCTTATGTGCATGTGTGGCGACGTTTAGGTGTAGCTTAGTCTATATCGTTTTACCATGGAATGGCTGCCGTGAAACAACTCTGTGTTGGTAATCTGCTAAAGATTTTACCATTTTTAACGGATTATTTGTGTTAGGGGGGAGTAAACCTCTCCACCTTCCCCTCCCCCCAATATAAAAGGGAATCCCTGGATATGCCTCTGCATATGGATGACAAAGTCTACATTCTCTTTTTTATCCTTTTTGCGTCTCGTTGCGGTTGAGTTAGTAATATTTGTTTTCTGCCACAGATGCTGCAATTGGACGAAAATGAAGTAAGTATAAAGTATAATTATTTTCTGTTTGTACTTAAAATGATTTGATGAATAAATGAATGAGTGAATAAAGGGATGAATAAAAGGATGGATGGATGGATGCAGGGATGGATGGATAAATGGATGGGTGCATTAATGAATGGATGAATGAATGAATGGATGGATTAATGAATGGATGGACGAATGGATGGATGGATGGATAAATGAATGAACGAATGAGTGCATTGTAGTAGAAGGGGAAGGAGAGACGAATGTCCATTGAATAAATGTGCAATCTACAGTTCAATTCACCCAACCCACGTACAAGATGAATCTATTAACCACATGTAAACACCTCATACCAACAGCTCAAAGAATTAAGACAAGACAGTACACGACAAGAAAAAGAACTGCAAGAAAAAGAGAAAGTAAGCTAGTCATTCCCAGTCATCTGATTTGCATTTTTAAGTTTTGAACCTGTCTATCTCTGAAATGAGAAGTCCACCTCCTGTAAAACTGTGCCATCGTCTTATACCCCACATGTAGAAGTGATTTATAAACTAGACCGTCAAATAAATACTGAGCTGTTTTGATATTTTTTGATTCCTGTTTGTTTAGAAAATCAAACTATTGCAGTCGAAACTCGCCGAACTAAAGAAAGCGTTTCAAAGAGAATTGGTGAGTGATGTTGTAGTTGTTGTGGTTGAACGAGGTATTATGAGAATGTAGCCGACGATGATGATGATAAGGATTACGCGAAATGATGTTAAACGTTGCTGTAATTTTCATAATGGCGACGACGGTGATGTTGGTGGTAGTAGTGATTATTGTTATGCCAATTGGGTGATTTTGATAATGTTACTGATGTTGAAGATGATCGATGATGATGGCCATGGTGATGATGACGGTGATCAGGTTTGATGATGATGTTGATGGTGATGGTGGAGACGATGGTGGTGATGACGACGTTGTAGTGATGGCGATGGTGATGTTGGTGATGATGCATGGTGGTGGTCGTGATCAGATGATGATGACGATGGTGATGGTGATGATATGGTATTGATGATGATGATGACGATATTCATGATTTTGACGTCGATGACAATGATGAAGGCAATGGTGATGATGATGACGACGACGACGATGATTATGATGATTATGATGATGATGATAATGGTCGTTGTGGTGATGACGACAATCACTAGTTTTGGTGGTATCATGATGGCAATGCAGAAAAAGCCTCCCTCGATAACGTGTGATAAAAGCATTATCATTTTTTCTATGATGATGATGATTGTCACAGCAACTTTAATGTCTATTCTTGTAGAAGCTACCGCTGCCAGGAGAAGAGAGTGGTATCCCCGACACTCCAGAAACACCTCCATCAGAGTCAACGAGTCGAACCGACAGAGAACGAATGGAATATCTCGATATGAACTTTAAGTATCCTTGCCTTCCCTAGTCATTAGAGTAGACTGATTTAGCACCAAGACGCGGACGCCAAAGACGACTGCGGGAGCGCATTTTTATTTTTATTTTCGCGCCGTCCTTCGGCAACTTGGACGTACGCCATAGGACGTTTAAACACTGTACACGGCACGGCACTGACATGGTCACGGTCACGGCAATGCGCGGTCCGTGCCGTACGTTTTTCATAGTCATGCGAAAGCTGCTCTAAATGCCATTATGCTTTTGATAGAATGTTATTTTTTTAATTTTACACGCCTGCCTCCAAGTCGACCTCTCTGAGACTCCGGAGTCATGAGCGAAGCAAGTGAAAGAATAAAAAAGAAAAAAAACAAACGTCGTAGTCGCGAGAGGTCGGTCCTTCGTCCAGCACTTGTGATCCTAATTATTATTGGGCCGCCTGTGGTTTATTCAGCGCGCATAATGACATCGTGATGTTGCGGTAACAGTACACGCCTTGTGATCTGATTGGCTCAACAGTTATTTTGAACTCTGTGATTGGTTGAACTCATGTCGTGAAATTCGTACCGTTACCGTGTCTTGTGCTGTTAGTCTTCACTTCAGCTCTAGGTTTCAGGTAGACTCTTTTTTCAATGGAATAGTTGTTTCCTTAACTTTTGTTTTACAGATACCTGAAACACGTGGTTCTAAAGTTCATGTGCAGCGATAACAAACAGGTGAATAATGAATGAATGGAAAAGTGAATAAATGAGCGAACATATGGAAGAAAGAAAAAATGAATGAATAGTAGACTACTTCGATATACGGCGGCCATCTTGGTAGGGGGGCCGGGCAAATAAACAAAGCATTTTTACAGTGATGGTGTTGATTAACATTAACAATTCACCACAAGACAATTTGACAAGAGATGAATTATAAAGATGGACAAGAAAGAATGCAAATAAACGAATATCTTTATATTTGCCATATTTGTTTTGTTTTGCCCCCTGGACACCCCATTAATGCCTTGCGATTCAAGATGGCCGCCGTTTCGTCGAAGTAGTCCTTTAAATGAATCAATCATTGAATGAGTGAGTAAATGATTGTGTAAGTGATTGAATGAATAAATGAATGAACAAGGTGAATAAATGAATGGATGAGTGAATGGATAAATGTATAAAGGAAAAAATGATTGAATAAGGGACGAATGAATGAATGATAATTCCATACATTATTGTCGTGATATTCAATATCTTTTTTTTCTGTAGTCTCGACAGCTCTTGAATGTCATAGCACACATGCTAAACTTCACTTCCAAGGAACAAAAATGTGTGCGAGATGCATTTGAATGGAAGGTATGTGTTGTTTGGTAAGGTAAATCTCCAATAGTTTTATTTGTAAAACGAAAACAAGACTCGTCTATGAATTTCCTGCCCAACTTCCGAGCATGCGCAGTAGGTTTTTACCCGTGTTATGCGTCGGTTAAGTTCGGTTATCTATGCAGTTGTGTATCGGTATTCCTCCATCGTTTGTGCATCGGTCATCCATCGGGTAGGCATCGGCATATATCGGGTGTGCATCGGTCATCCCAAAAAGATATGTGACTTTTACTATTTATCATTATCATATTCATTACTAATTCATTAGGGTGAGACCACGTAAAGCTCTGCTAATTAGTATTCTATATCGGATTTACTGTATACTAATTAGGCTAATTAGTATTCTATAAATCGGATACAGAATACTAATTACCCTAATTAGTATTCTGGAAGTCTGATATAGAATACTCGCCTCGGGCTCGTGATTGTATATCCCATACAACATTGCTACGAATATTGTATCTATTACTAAAATTACTACGAAAAACTATCTTCACAAATCCTACAATTATGACTTAGTAATTGATAAAACAATTTTTATTTCAGCTACCCATCGAGTGACAGAGATAGAACAAGAGCTACTGAAAGGTATGCCAACACATAAATAGGTGTTTTTTAAATCGTGTTTTGAATAATAAAAACCCTTTGAAACCCTGTGGGGAATGCGGTAAAATAATCATTCCCTCCATGCCGCTTGAATATGGTGCTAATTAACACCATATTTTATCATAACAAAAACAATAACTCTAGGGAACTATCTTAACAAAAACAATTATCCTGGTGACAAACACTATTTTCTGTCAACAAACAATTCTCCAGCAACAATAACTATGGAAACCAGCAATCAACAGGCATCGGCACTAGCAACAGTAGCTATGAACTATCAAAAAAAATCTGCCCTATTCGACCAGCTATTAACAAACATTTCCCTAGCAACAATAACTATGAAAAACAGGCAATCAACAGGCATCGGCCCTAGCAACAGTAGCTATGAACTATCAACAAACATCTGCCCTATTCGACCAGCTATTAACAAACACTTTCCTAGCAACAATAACTATGGAAACCAGCAATCAACAGGCGTCGGCACTAGCAACAGTAGCTATAGCTATGAACTATCAAAAAACATCTGCCCTATTCGACCAGCTATTAACAAACACTTCCCTAGCAACAATAACTATGGAAACCAGTAATCAACAGGCGTCGGCACTAGCAACAGTAGCTATAGCTATGAACTATCAAAAAACATCTGCCTTATTCGACAAGCTTTTAACAAACACTTCCCTAGCAACAATAACTATGGAAACCAGCAATCAACAGGCATCGGCCCTAGCAACAGTAGCTATGAACTATCAACAAACATCTGCCCTATTCGACCAGCTATTAACAAACACTTCCCTAGCAACAATAACTATGGAAACCAGCAATCAACAGGCATCGGCCCTAGCAACAGTAGCTATGAACTATCAACAAACATCTGCCCTATTCGACCAGCTATTAACAAACAGTTGCCGTAGCAACGGTAGCTATATCAAAAATTCATGTTTTTCAACTGTTTTTTAACTCCTTAAAGTGATCACTGACAGAAAGAATAGAAATAAGCCAGGCCAGGCGTAAAATTATCCGCAGACGTAATGACATAGATATCCTTGATACTCAAACCGCCATCCTAGACGGTCGGCAATTATCCCCTAATTGCTACAGCGATTGCCTTTTCCTTGTTGTGACAAAAGGGATTAACTATGCAATTAGGGTTATAGCCAAGGAATGAATCTTAAAGAATTAACCAATCACGATGAAGGAAATTATGGGTTACTTTTCTGTAGCAGATGGTATAAAAGGTTATGTCGTTACTTGTAGCTGCCAGTTTATGGTGCAAATGAGAGAAACACTATCAGAATATGGATAAACCAAATCTGGAAAATCTTTCCATGTTAGAGCTGTGTGAATATTACAGAAAGCGACATGAAGAAATCTTCTTTGGGACTCGCTTAGCTAGGTCTAGTGGTGAAGAATCTAAGGCCCGTGGGTGTAACTCTGAACAAGGTTTTTCGGTGAGACGACAAGAAGAACGTCAAGATGGATTGTCGCAAGCCTCGAGTTTTAATGTGACGAAAGAACAAATAAAGAAGGGGAAAAAGGTTGACTTTACTTGTCAAATGACGGGCAGTATGAATGGGCAGTGGGTAGTGCCGAGAGCGTGCCAAATGGATCCAGGCAAACAACAGTTGCAAAGCCAAGCGATAACTGAATGCCAGCATCCAAGTTCCAATACTGTCAACAAGAGTACGAGGAGAGTAACATCAAGACCACGCGAAAGACAAAACCTAGCTGAAAGTCAAGGTACTCTCCAGTTTTATTCAGCTACGCCACAGAGGACGTCCCAAAACGGACAACGAGGACCTACGAGGCAATCGGTGCGATTTGAGCCTGAAAGCAATTATCAAAGGGCGACGCCAAGAGTACACGAAAGACAAAATCTAGCTGAAAGTCAAGGTACTCTCCAGTTTTATTCAGCTACGCCACAGAGGACATGCCAAAACGGACAACGAGGACCTACGAGGCAATCGGTGCGATTTGAGCCTGAAAGCAGTTATCAAAGGGTGGGTTCAACAGCACACGAAAGACAAAACCTAGCTGAAAGTCAAGGTACTCTCCAGTTTTATTCAGCTACGCCACAGAGGACGTGCCAAAACGGACAACGAGGACCTACGAGGCAATCGGTGCGATTTGAGCCTGAAAGCAATTATCAAAGGGTGGGTTCAACAGCACACGAAAGACAAAACCTTGCTGAAAGTCAAGGTACTCTCCAGTTTTATTCAGCTGCGCCACAAAGGACGTCCCAAAACGGACAACGAGGACCTACGAGGCAATCGGTGCGATTTGAGCCTGAAAGCAATTATCAAAGGGTGGGTTCAACAGCACACGAAAGACAAAACCTAGCTGAAAGTCAAAGTACTCTCCAGTTTTATTCAGCTACGCCACAGAGGACGTGTCAAAACGGACAACGAGGACCTACGAGGCAATCGGTGCGATTTGAACCTGAAAGCAATTATCAAAGGGTGGGTTCAACAGCACACGAAAGACAAAACCTAGCTGAAAGTCAAAGTACTCTCCAGTTTTATTCAGCTACGCCACAGAGGACGTGTCAAAACGGACAACGAGGACCGACGAGGCAATCGGTGCGATTTGAGCCCGAAAGCAATTATCAAAGGGTGGGTTCAACAGCACACGAAAGACAAAACCTAGCTGAAAGTCAAAGTACTCTCCAGTTTTATTCAGCTACGCCACAGAGGACGTGTCAAAACGGACAACGAGGACCGACGAGGCAATTGGTGCGATTTGAGCCTGAAAGCAAGTATCAAAGGGCGGCGCCAAGAGCACACGAAAGACAAAACCTTGCTGAAAGTCAAGGTACTCTCCAGTTTTATTCAGCTGCGCCACAAAGGACGTCCCAAAACGGACAACGAGGACCTACGTGGCAATCGCAAGCTGAACCCGAAAGCCAGTACCTAAGGGCAGCGCCAAGAACATACCAGGGACACTTTATGGATCAAACTGGTTGGAGATATTGATACTTTTCTTCAAAGACCAGAAAACGATCCTAAAAGCATCGTGAAAAATCACCGAATATAAAATACACTATTTTCCAATTACGTGAAATACTGCTGCGTCCTAGATTCATTTACTCAGGGTTAGCCTCATTTCAGCGTCAGAATATTCACATATACCAAAGGTAAAGTAAAAAACCGACAATTTTAACTATACAAACCCTTTCAACCCACTGAAACACAGATATTTTACAGAAATCCAGGCTAAATAAATGGCTGAGTGAATGAGAATTTGAAACTGTAGAATTTCTCATCGGCTACCTTTCGGCAACAGCAAAGGTTTTTCAACATAATTAAAGCCCATTCCAACATAGTGAGAGAAGAAAATAGTCAGCTAGAAGAAAATAATACATGTCCTTTCACCTTCACCTTCAACTATCCTCCTCGCGCCTCGTGACACATAGGGCCTTACATAACATTTCACCTGCACCTCCACCTATCCTCATCGCGCCTCGTGACACAGGGCGTTACATATCCTTTAATAATACCCAAGAATTGTGTACATATCTTGTTATTACGTCTTGATGCCGCTAATTGCAGAATTCTTTTCGTATAACTTGCTACTCTCAAAGAAGTTAAAACCTTTGAACATATACATAAAGTTAGTCACCAGAAAAGCTAGAAAGCTGAGACCGGCAAGGATCATGGGTAGATATATTTTACTAACTTATTTCATAGCTATTGATGGACTTGAGATATTTTACCTGTTATAATTTCACTTCCTGTGGACATCCTCAAGCTGATGATTTTACTAAAAACCTTTACTTGTTGGATATAAGATGTTTCCAATGATCCTCAGCAGTGTCATCTTTGTAGGATTTTGGTGACTAACTTTATTGAAATAACAGAAATTCGAATAAGATTCTGGTTAAGTGGAATCAAGACGTAATAAGAGGAACAAAAATTGTTAGACCACTGCTATGACGACAAGATTCTGACGTCACTGTTACCATGACAGCAAGAAGAACTCTTTTGTAGTTGTAGGGTTGATTTACGCGACGCAATTCGTGTTGTAACATTAAAAACATTCATGTATGTTACCATAGCAACCGCTGTATATTACGCTTTTTACTGCATAATGCTGTGTGTAAGGACTTAGCATGACGCATCTGTGTGGGGAACTGATGAATGCAATGGTAGTTTGTCAGTTTCTTGACCGCATACGAGAAGAATCTAATATGATTTCATTTCTGTGTACTGTAATAAAATGAAATGCTGCCTTTTGGGTCATTTAAATAAAGTAATAATTATTAGTGATTAATGTGCGTTTTAATTCCTTAATTCTTATTTCCTTCCTTCTTCTTGCCTCCATTGCTTGCTTCCCTTTTTCTAGCTTCCTTCCTCCTTAATTGGTTCTTCCTACTTCGTCCTTGCTTGCTTGCTTGCTTGACTACTTGATTGACTGATTGCTTCCATCCTTTCTTCTATCCTTCCTCCCTTTCTTTCATCCTTCCTCCCTTGCTTACACGTTTCATCCTTGGTTTTTGCTTGTTTGCTTCCTCCCTTCTTCCCTTCCTTCCTCCCTTGCATACCTCGCTAGCTTGGTTGCCTCCTTGTTTATTTCTTTAATTCATTTATCTTATTTTTGTATATATAAATAGCCTCACCAGGACTGTACAATATTATAAGGAAACTAATGAGCGAATGTCTTTTAGGTTATAGAGGATCCCTTCCTCACTAAACCACATGTGACGCGGTGCACCCCACGCAATTTCGCCATAAATAGCGTTACAGTCACGCTCCGTGGTATTCCAAAGCATGATGACTAGACCAATCTGCGTCACGTAATCTGGCACCAGAGATAGCGTTACATTCAAAAAGATGAACATTCAAAAGAACTAACTGCAACAGTATCCGAGAGGACTCATTCAGGCGAATATAGATGGTCACGCATTCCAGCCGTGAAAAAGCTACTTGTCACGTGACGTATGACGTCAAGAGAAAAGGAAAAGAAAAAAATCAATAAATTTTAAAATATTTTAAACGCGCAGGGATTTTATTGTGTATTTATGAGAAGGCATTGTATGTCTTTATTTATTTATCAGTGTTATAAGTCAAATGTCATAATTGTCTAAGAAGGTAGATATTTAGATGGTAGATATTGTGTCAAATGAGGAAGAAAATTGATATTTATGAATTTATTTATTTATACAGTACATTGAGACTAGGTCTCAGCATTGCAGAAGGACTGCAGTAGCTATATATTGTGTATAAAGCTTTTTAAATTACAAAACAGAATTAAAAAAGGAAGTTATTGCTAGACAGTATTTCAATTTATCCTTCCTTCCTTCCTTCCTTCCTTCCTTCCTTCCTTCCTTCCTTCCTTCCTTCCTTCCTTCGTTCCTTCCTTCCTTCGTTCCTTCCTTCCTTCCTTCCTTCCCTCCCTCCTTCCTTCCTTCCCTTCTTCCTTCCTTCCTTCCTTCCCTCCCTTCTCCTCTTTTCTTCCCCTTTTTTGTTCATTTTTAGTTCATCTAGCTTATCTGGAATCTGGCATTAGAAAAAATATCAACCTTAAAAAATTCAAGTTTAATTTTTAATGTAGTTTAAAAATATAAGCACCATCTTATGTTAAGAGCAATCAAAAATATGTATCTTTGGAAAGTTTGATAGCTAGCTATCAACACAAGTCCAATGATCGATCAAGTTATTTGGAATCAAAATGGGTAGAGAAGTTTATGTGTTCAATCAACTGAAGACTGGGTAGCCTCGTTCTGGTGTTTTTTTCCCTCAGTTATAAATCTCATAACGTCTCGAGAATATGATATTGTTACCTCACACTTTTTAGCTTTGATGATGTTATTCTAAATTATGATAATAATATACGGTTTTTAGAAATATTATTATGGCGGCCACATTCGCACTCGGTCTATTTGCCGTTCCGAGGTTGAAGAGAAAACTTGTGGGTCGAGTTTGCATTGCAGTGCATTGTAGAACTGTTTCAGCGGAGATATTTCCAAGATGGCGTCTATTTCGTCCCCTCAAACAGCGATGCCAACTCGTCCGAGTTTATTCTTCTTCTTCGAAACGGCTAATGGGTAGTGTGAGGGGCATATGAATATCAATGAACAAAATTCAGTGTTTGGGATTCCTGTGGTAAGGATTTCGTCACCCAGCCGTCCGCCATTTTGAATACTTACAGACAGCCCAAAGATCAACTCGGCGAAACTTTCTCGTTTTTAACACAGAGAAAATGTCTTTAAAAGCAGCCATAAGAAAACGTAAGTACTCAATACAGTCAGAATTAAATATACTATACTTCAAGCTAGCAAATTTCTAATGCTTTTGCTTCTTTTTTTCCTTTTGAAAAACAAGAAATAGTCGAGACAGTTTTTCGTCCACTTTACAGAGAAGGCGAATGGAAAGTAAGAATTTTGTATCTAAAAAGTTTAATCACTGTAAAATGGTTAAAAGTTTAACATTATATTATTGGGCACTTGTTATTTTAATGTCTTGAAGGTGCTGGTTTTGGATTATTTGGGTAAAAAGATCATATCTTCGTGTATGAAGATGCATGAGATAGTAGACCATGGAATCACAAGTAAGTCGAGAATAGCGAAATTTGTAAGAAAAATTGAACTAAAGTTTGTGGTTATTTGATATTTTTATCTTGGGTAACCCCAAATGATTAATGTTTTCATTTCAAAGCTCTTTCTTTGAGCTACATTGGATAGTATTTCAAGTGTTAACTGTAAAGACAACAATAATGCTCAAAGAAATGACAAGTGATCTGAAATTTGAAAACAGACCAAATCGGCTAACGCAATGTTGTACCCAATTCAAATATTTTTCTTTGTCTCTTATATTCACATATCATATCCATGTCAATACTTCATTGATGAGGAAATACAATAAACAAATCATCTTATTTCTAGTAGATTTGAATAGAACTTTTTACCGATACAGCAGCCAGCTTTCATCATATTGGCAGGGCTATTTTCTCAAATGTTTTTACGCTTTGGCGTTTCAAATATCGCTCCAACTACCAGCAAATTCGATTGGTTTTCAAATGTTTTTCATTGGGTAGCACAAAGTTATATAAAAAAGACGTTCTGACAGCTGTACATACTTAAAGTTCTCTCCAAAAATTGCCCCCTCGGCTTCCCTACTGAAAAACAATAGAATCCAAGATGGCCGCCGTATCTGTAAAAAGGTCATATTAATATTGGGTACGACATCACGTCGCCTAAAGTAGACTTATAAAGTTTCTTGATAGTTCTTTATTCACTGGTATAGATATTGCTATTAAAATAAGTTTGGATGTAGTTGTAGAAAACCTAGAGAAACAAAGACAACCTATTCCAATGATTGAAGCTGTGTATTTGCTGACTCCCGATGAAATGGTAAGGATTGAACAGATTAAGGGACAAGTTCAAAACAGTTGTCCAAAATAGAGACCCAATTTAATTGATTTAGGTGGTAGGTACCTGTAAGTACCCCATCCCCCTCAGAGACCAGTCGAAATGCTCGATAATGGGTATCCGTAGTAACTATTTCTATCCACAAATACGTTGTTTAGCATATATGAGAACAGTCGGTACATTCATTTCTGTGATTTGACTTTTAGTGCTGGAGATATTTAAGGACAAAATCCAGGATTTCATTACCAGAGGTGGTGGGTACCGGATAACCCCACCCCTCCCCCCTGATTCGGGTACCGTAAAATGACAATTGTTTTGACCTTATCCCTAATATTTATGCCTTTTAAACTTGCCTGTGGCGGATTCAAGGGGTGGTCACAGGATGCCCGTGTCCCTCCGATCCCTCTCTAGCTAGGAATAAGTGGGTTAGTATAGCAAAAGGTGCATCTCTAAAATTTTGTGCCCCCCCCCCCTCCTTAAGAAAAGCGAAAGTTTAAGTCTTTTTTTGATGTTTATTTTCCTCGTAACAGTCTATCCAAAGTATCGTGGCAGACTTTGAAGAAGGTCGTCCACTTCGTTACAAAGCAGCTCACATCTTCTTCACAGAAGGTAACCAAGAAAATATGATCACTCATTCACTCATTCACTCATTTACTCATTCATTCATTCATTCATTCATTCCTTTATTCTTTCATTCATTCATTCATTCATTTATTCCTTCGTTTATTCTTTCATTCATTACTTCGTCCATTTATTCGTTCGTTCGTCTATTCATTCATTCATTCTTTCTTTCATTCATTCATTCATTCATTCATTCATTCATTCATTCTTTCTTTCTTTCATTCATTCATCTATTCATTCATTCATTCATTCATCTATTCATTCTTTCATTCACTTATTCTTGTTTGCTAGTTTACTTTTACATTATAACCGTAACTTGTTTTTGTGTTTGTTTGTTTGTTTGTTTGTTTGCTCATTTCATTCCTACTCCTTTTGAGCTTTTTAATCTCATTCTACTAATATCTAATCTTTCATCCTTTTACTTTCTTTCTTTCTTTCTTTCTTTCTTTCTTTCTTTCTTTTTTTCTTCCTTTCTTTCTTTCTTTCTTTCATTCTTTCTTCTTCTTTCTTCTTCCTCTCGTTTTATCCTTCCAGTTTTGCTGTTGTGCTTATCATATTTTTTCCCATTCCAGTTTGTCCCGATCACTTACTAGCGCCTTTCAGAATGATGAGACCATGTAAGTGACCACTGTCTGTCAATCATGTGCAAACCCTTACATTATTTTGATATTCTTAACCAATCAAAATGCACAAATATTCTCTTCCACCAATCACGATGCCGAAATCTATAGAAGCCATTTGAATGTCAAACTCCGTTACGTTGTCCATTCATAAAAAAAACCCAAGCTTTTGTACGAGTTGAAAATGTTACCTCTATTCATCTCTATCTTATAATTAATATATATCCCTTGCGTTATTTCCCAAACTTGGGGCCAAAACAAAACACTTTACTTCTCTTGAAGATTCAAATTGAAAAGTTTTGTATATTTAATAGAGCCTCCAATGACATCACACTCATTAACATATTGGAAACATAAACCTTGATATCTCCAACATGCATAACTCAAATCATATTTTACCATTCAACTATTCACTTTAGTTAGAATCAATACTAAAAATATTCCCCCCAGGTAGGGCCGGGATAAAGTTCAAGGGTTTATACCCTATACCCAATGAATGACTAATAAAAATTATATTTTGTAAACTTGAATGATAGATATAAAAACCCTGAAGGAGATTGACATTGCTTTCGTCCCTCGAGAAAAGCAGGTTTGTGCGCCTACTGTAGCTTCTAATACCACTGCAAATTCACAAAATGTCATGGTTTAATATTTATTTTCTTAAAGGTTTTTTCTCTTGATTGTCCATGGGCGTTCAAGAAGTTTTATAGCACGACTGTGCGTAACGCAGACCGCATGGATAACATGGAGGTAATGAATCATAAAGCACCATCACTAGGGTTCGTTTCCTACACCTCACCGCTCATTCCTCATAGCGAAAGTGTGGTATTTTAGATCTAAATACATTTTTACAAAACACGCTTTTCCAGACGATCAGATAGTGTTTTAGATTGAGTTGTACAAAATATGCTTGCTCAGCCAATCACAGCTTACCGCTTTGTATATAGTAATGCTTATCACGTAACGTTATGGTAAATTTATCATTTTTTATAGAAAATGGCTGAACAGCTAGCAACGTTATGCGCAAGTCTTGGGGAATACCCTAGTGTTAGATACAGACAGTAAGTAGTGTCACGCACAAGTAGTAAAGTAGGTAGTGTCACGCAAGCAATTAGTGACACGCACAAGGAATAAAGTAAGTGGTATGTCACAGAAGCAATTAGTGTCACGCACAAGCAGTAAAATAGGTAGTGTCACGCGAGAAAATAGTGTCACGCACAAGCAGTCTTAATTTTCAACAGGAGCCAGGAGAAACATGGATACGAATACAAATCAAACAAAGAATCTTATTCTCAAGAAAGTGCCACGTGGTCTGAATGGGAAAACATTACACCCAGGACAAAAAGCACCAAAAAAAGTCACTCTATTACACACTGTTTTCTTTATGGTTTGCTTTGTTTTCCAGTGAGAGCTCCAGACTTGGTGAGTTTGCTCGATTTTTGAAGGACAAACTTGATATTTACAAGCTCGATGACCCAACAATGGGCGAGGTAGGTAATCGTACTTATTAGCCATCCCGAGGTTAAAGGGAAAAACTGCGTCGAATCGGTATTACAGTGCATTGTAGGACTATTATATGAGGCATATTTCAAAGATGGCGTCTATTTTGCCCCCTCCCCCTAAACAGTCCCACAATGCACTGCAATGTAAACTCGATCCAATTTTCTCCTTAACCTCAGATTAGCTAATAGCACTTCTAGTAACTTTATCATCAATATATTCGAACTGCATGGATTAAGCTTCTAGCTTTCTCTTCACTTCAATATGAAATCAAATCTCGATAGACCTTTTGCAGCACTTCGGAATGCAGCTCAATTTGGAGGATAAAACAATAGGTTTTCAGGAGTTTTTAATTCTAATGTGTTCTCCTCCACGTCACGTGCAAGGGGTCCGTTAGAAAAGCTGCTAGTGGTAGTAAAGGTATCTTCGAGTAATGCTTTTTTTCGTTCATCAGGGTAGCCCACAGAAGAGCAAATCACAGCTACTTTTACTCGATAGGTAAAGGAGTCTGTTCATACATATTCCTAGTACTAGTACTTTGTAATAGAAAGCATTTTGATTACTCTTTTGGATTCATACGAACCTGCGCACTCTTAATAAAACTTCAGTGCATCATCATCATCATCATCATCATGATCATGATCATCATCATTATCATCATCATGATTATCATCGTCGTCGTCGTCGTCGTCATCATCATCATCAGCCCAACCAACCTATAATGTATCTTAATTATCTGTTTGTTTTGGTGTCATTTCCAGAGGTTTTGATCCGGTGTCTCCATTACTCCACGCGCTTACTTATCAGGTAAATGAGAAAAGTGGGAAAAGAAAAAAAATTATCTGGAAAGAAATATATAAGTTGTGATTTAACATTTGTTGCTGACTGTTGATAGGCCATGGCTTACGATTTGCTGGATATCCAAAATGATGTCTTCAGATACCAGTGAGTTGATATTTGCTTTACTTACTGATTGATAGTCCGGAGCTGGACCCACCTTTATCGATGCGCGCACGGCGAAGACAAGCTGAGTAGTGGAAAAATACTGATAAGAATTGTAGCAAAAAAAAGTGGGCCCAGAGACGTTTGTCTGTGAGTACAGTTTCATATACTAATTGGCTAAGAGACGACTGACTGACTGACTTACAGAATGAATGAATTAATGAATGTATGGACGGATGGATGGATTAATG
This sequence comes from Anthopleura sola, assembly GCA_023349425.1. Taxonomy (NCBI): domain Eukaryota; kingdom Metazoa; phylum Cnidaria; class Anthozoa; order Actiniaria; family Actiniidae; genus Anthopleura; species Anthopleura sola. Next base: position 2,041,921 of record JALHLI010000010.1, read on the forward strand.
AATGAATGACAGACTGACTAACAGAATGAATGAATAAAGTCTTTTAAATTATCAGATCCAGTTCAGAGTCTCAAGAAGAAAATTATAAAGAAGCAATACTTGATGGTAATATTTTATTATCTTTACATATTTTTCACATATTCCCATTTTCGTCATGTCTTGTTCATCTTTTCCTTCCGGTTTTCAGAGGATGATGAATTATGGGTAAACCTTCGTCATTTGCACATTGCTGACGTCACAAGGTAAAATCATTGTTTCAATGCGCATCCCACATGGGGTAAGGCCGACATATAAACTTAATCATCGCAGAGGCATTTTAGAAGCGGCCGCGTGTCATAGCAAGGGGTTCATCTTGCAAGGTCTAGTGGCTGACTAACCTTTCCCTTGAAACATGTGAGCCAATCTTTGAAATCAAACTTCATTAAGGCTTTTTTTATTCAAATTTTAGAAAAATTCGCGAGGATATTAAGAATTTTTCCGAGAAGGAGAGAATTCCAGTGTCTGATGATAAGGTATTTTTCCAACAATCCATCCATCCATGTATTCATACTTCTATCTACCAACCCACCCAATGCCCCATCCTTGCATCTATCCACCCATTCAATAATCCATCCTTTCACCTACCCACCTACCCAAAGATTCATCCTTCCGTCTACCCACCCAATCAACGATCCATCCTTCCAACTACCCACCCACCCATCCATCCATCTATCCATCCTTCTATTCATGCAACTGTATTCATCCATTTGCGTGTATACGCTCTTATTTTTTGTCATTCTATTTTCAGTTGACAGATTTACGGGATCTTCTGAAGAAAGCACCAGAATACCAAAACCAAGTCCGAAAGGTAACAACCACATGAGGCTGAAATATTCTTATTTTTTTCGATATCTCTTCTTTCATTATCTAATCAATATATCACTACGTTTTCTGATTTCCTTAGTTTTTAGTTCACTTCACAATTGCTGAAAACTGCATGAATTTATACATGGAAATAGTGGACAAGCTGTGTGGGGTGGAGCAGGTACGCTTACTGCGTTTTTTAGCATCACCCTATTTATATCAGGTGCTATCCCTTTTCTTCTTTTTTCTTCTTCTTTATATATTATATATATTCTAGCATTCTATTCTAGGATTATAGAAGCAAGCTAAATAGAAGAGAATTGGATTGTTTGTTTATTAGCGTCCTTTGTTGTTTATTCTTGGTAGGATTTGGCAACAGGAGAGGACAAAGAGGGAGAACCCCTGAAAGAACCAGTTGTTAGGCATATCATGCCGATATTACTGAACCCTAAAGTGAGGTGAGTACTGGTGGTAATGATGATGATGACAGTGAGGTGAGTACTGGTGGTAATGATGATGATGACAGTGAGGTGAGTACTGGTGGAAATGATGATGATGACAGTGAGGTGAGTATTGATGGTAATGATGATGATGACCGTGAGGTGAGTACTGGTGGAAATGATGATGATGACAGTGAGGTGAGTATTGATGGTAATGATGATGATGACCGTGAGGTGAGTACTGGTGGAAATGATAATGATGACCGTGAGGTGAGTACTGATGGTAATGATGATGATGACCGTGAGGTGAGTACTGATGGTAATGATGATGATGACCGTGAGGTGAGTACTGGTGGTAATGATGATGATGACCGTGAGGTGAGTACTGGTGGTAATGATAATGATGATGACAGTGAGGTGGGTACTGATGGTAATGATGATGATGACAGTGAGGTGGGTACTGGTTGTAATGATGATGATGACAGTGAGGATCTTATGGTGGTGATGATGACAAAGATGAAATATGATGACATTGATGACGATGCAGGGACATGGCTAGGACATTTTGGCAAGTACGCACAAGTCTGCATGACCTCAAACCTCATGACCTATGAACCCTCTATAGTCATCTATCCTACCTACGGGCAAAAAAAAAAGACAAATCTTTCTTTCTGTTTCATGATTCATTTGCTCCACAGCTCGAATAATAGAGTCAGAGTCATCTTGCTGTACATTTTGTTAAGGAATGGTAGGTCTGCTCTTTCATGTGGTGTTAATCAGTGCAGTGGATTCTATCTGCTTGTTTCTTTCATCTATTCAGCCATTCATTTTTGTCAGGGTGGGTTTGCAATGATAGAGACCTTTTTGAACACCTTGGACTATTATTCACATGTCTCTATCATTGCAAGCTCAATGTTCGTCTTGCTTCAATTCAAAGGCACAGCTACCTTTCAAGATGGCCCAGGGAACTGTGAAGGGGACTATTGCAAGAAAGTTATCATATAAAAAAGCAAATTACAAAAACAAAAACAAAAAAGAGGATTGATTAGCATTGTAAGCTTACCTGAGCAATAATTCATATTTGGTGAGGTATTCTGCTAATTTAATTTGAGGACATTTTTGCAATTAGCTGTATATCTGTTATTGCACTTTTCCATGTACTAGGGGTCAGCGAGGAGAATTTCAACAAACTTTGTGAACACGCTCAAATATCTATGGCAGACCGGTTAGTTTATTGATTACGATCCATATTCTCCATCCTTGACTTTTCCTACATACCTAGTCGTAACTGTCCATCCACACAACCATCCACTTACCTATATACCAAGCCAAACTATCAACCTACCCCGGGCCTACCCCCTGCCACTAGCCTACCTAACTAACTACCTACCTATATCCACCTACCTACCTATACCGACCTACCTACCTATACCCACCTACCTACCTAACTACCTACATACCTATACCGACCTACCTACCTATACCCACCTACCTACCTACCCACCTACCTACCTACCTACCTACCTACCTACCTATATCCACCTACCTACCTATACCCACCTACCTACCTAACTACCTACCTACCTACCTATACCCACCTACCTACCTATATCCACCTACCTACCTATATCCACCTACCTACCTATACCCACCTACCTACCTAACTACCTACCTACCTATACCCACCTACCTACCTATACCCATCTACCTATCTATACCCAACTACCTACCTAACTACCTACCTACCTATACCCACCTACCTACCTATACCCACCTACCTACCTATATCCACCTACCTACCTACCTACCTACCTACCTATACCCACCTACCTACCTATACCCACCTACCTACCTAACTACCTACCTACCTACCTACCTATACCCACCTACCTACCTATACCCACCTACCTACCTATACCCACCTACCTACCTATACCCACCTACCTACCTATATCCACCTACCTACCTACCTACCTACCTACCTATACCCACCTACCTACCTATACCTATACCTACCTACCTACCTACCTACCTACCTATACCCACCTACCTACCTAACTACCTACATACCTATACCCACCTTCCTACCTATACCCATCTACCTATCTATACCCAACTACCTACCTAACTACCTACTTGCCTACCTTTCCTTTTTTTCTCTTCCTTCGTTTTTCTTCGTTTACCATCTTTCTTTTTTTCCCTACAGAACTGCCATACTGAACATGGTCCATCTTGGTCTTCCAATCACTCTGGAGGTATTTTTTGTCAATACATTTTAATTCAACCTAAATTGTATCTGTATCTCTAACAGTTCACATCATATCGTACTAGACTAGCTCTAGAAAGGTTCGAGTCAAACGTAAAGAACGAACAGAGACCTTCTACTTAACATCTCGTTGGGTTCCCTATGTTAAAGACCTGATAGAGGTAACTATAGAAACACCTTATTAATATGCACCCTTTCTCTTCTAAATAAATATATGGGAATTAACAGTGGATTCCCCAGAGTGCCTCTTCTTCCACTGGAATTGGAACTTTTAAGTTGATTTTTGCGCAGGGAGGAAAAATCGGAGAACCCGGAGAAAAACCGGAGAACCCGGATCGTATTCGTGAGAGGAGAGCGCTCTCACCTCTACGCAACCTTTGTTTTCCCTTGTTTTCCCGGTATTCTTCTAGTATAGCTTGGGTCCCTTCGCATGTTGTATTATATTGTGCTTGTACTTTTGTTGAAGTGGAATTTTTTTGAGGGTCTTTAGGATGTTATTGATGGTAAACTAAGTGACAGACTGTACCCTTACTTAATAAAAAGATCCATTGATTCATCAGGTACGGAAAATATTGTTATTGATCATTATTAGCCTACGCATCGCTATCACTTGTATCGTTACCATTATCTTTATCAGCACCACCTCTATTATCATTATCAATAGCCAATTCGATTAGTTATCACCAACTGACCCCACTAAAACCACCAACACCATCATCATCATGATTACCGCCATCATCGTCATCATCATCATCATCATCACCATCATTACCATCACCATCATCATCACCACCATCTTCATCATCACCACCATCTTCATCATCATCATCATCATCTCCATCATAATCATCATCATCATATTAATCTTTATCATCATAGTCGTCGTTGTCATCATCATAACGCATTGGCTATTATCAACACCATAATGTATTTCAGTTGTAAGTAAATCAATAATGACATAGCAACTAACGTTCTCTTTTTACTCACCAGCACCGTCTCCTATTGTAAGGTAAACTAGTTTAAATCCTCTATTATTATTCTCCGATGTTCCTTCTACATGCGTTTTCCCCGGAGATAACCCTATTTTTTTGTTTCTTTCCAGCGCACGGCGGGCAACGCCAGCCAAGGTAGAAAAGGTCAGTTTATCCACATGTCTTTTATAGTGTCGCTTAATTTGTTACACCTATTTTCATAATTACGTGATCAGCACAGCCCAAGAAATAGTATAGCTCAGATCGTAACATTTGATTGACGGAAGAAAGAGTTCAAAATTATAGCGTGTTGTCTGGGTCGCTTAATTATTGGCTTTGGTTTTGATTTAACAGGCATCTAGTGAGACACGTGATGTGCCACGCCTTATCGTCTTCATCATGGGTGGTGTCAGCTACTCAGAAACCAGAGCGGCTTATGAGGTAAATATGTGTAAAGCCTTCACATTTTATCGAACTCTGAAACAAACTCTGGGCTAATCACAGTCAGGGCACGGCTAACTCACAGATCGAATTTGAATCTAGCGCTGTTGAATTTTGCGGAGGGAGGAAAACTGGAGAACCCGGGGGAAAACATCGAATCATATCAAGGAAGAGACCTAACAAATTCTACTCACAAGTGAATGAAATGTATTCATTAATAGATACGATATCGCAGGTTCGAGAAACATACTGTACTGCACGTGGGAGTAAATTAATATTGCAATGAAGCATTCTGATTGGTTGGCGTAAAATTAGTAGTTACGTATCGCTTGAACACGGAACCTCAACGTAAATGCTCTTTCTTTTAATTTCATTATTTATTTTTTTAGGTAGCCACCTCGAATAGTGGATGGGAGATACTCATTGGTATGTTGCTTTCGAAATTTATAATTTATTATAAACGTTTGCAACAAATCCCTTCTCATACTCATCTTATTGCATGCATTCAATCAACATAACTATCCCATTCATCCATTCATTCATTCATTCATTCTTCATTCATTCATTCATTTATTCATTCATCTATTCATCCATTTACTTTGCATCCATACATCAATTTATCTATCCACCCATTCATTGATTCATTCATTGATTATTTCATTCATTCATGCATTCATTCATCTATCCATCCATCCATCAATTTATCCATCCACCCAATCATTGATTCATTCATTGATTCATTCATTGATTATTTCATTCATTCATGCATTCATTCATCTATCCATCCATCCATCCATCCATCCATCCATCCATTCATCCATCCATCCATCCATCCATCCATCCATCCATCCATCCATTCATTCATTCATTCATTCATTCATTCATTCATTCATTCATTCATTTTCTATTTTCCCAGGCTCTGATAACATCTTAACACCAGAGACATTCCTCGAAAATCTACGAACCTTAAATAGAAAATGATATCTATTTTCAATTAGTAGATTAACCAAAAAGATACCCTTTTTCTGGTTATTCTCCTGCTCTCTAAAACACAGTTTGCTTGCTTCCTTACCGGGTTTTAAATTTAAATTTTTTTCCGATTTCTATTAATTTCATCGAAAGCTTTTCATTTATTCTTATCACACATCCATTCTTGAGATATTTAATGAATTACTATTTCATATAGCTTTAATACTCTTACACATAACCAATTAAGAATTGTTTTCCCAGAAATAGTGCGTTTTCATCATTTTTTGCCAAAAAGATTAGACATTTTTACAACTTTTGGAAAAACATGAATTACTTACGAAGGATGCAAAATAGCTCATATTCATTGATTTTGGAGAGAAAAGAAGAGACCATATACCCCACGGTTTTGGTCGATTATAGGCCATTTTCATACCTTTTGGAAAGAAATGCATTATTTTTTGAAGAATGACTTAAATTATGAAGCACATGTGGAAGTAATTTTATCAAAATTGTCCAAGGGCATTCACCACTTTCCATACATCGGTTCACTGGTCACGCACAAAGTCTTCAGTCGAGGCTGCAAGGTTCAAATTTGAATAATTCTTTGAAAATACCTTGAAGCCTCGACTGCATTCTTTGTCTGTGACCAGTGAACCGATGTATGGAAAATGGTGAATACACCAGTTTCGCATTCGATGCAAACCGCTGTTTTTGAAGACCATGGCCTCATTTGCTCAGACTATTCAATGACATCATTAAAAGTCTGTGGGATTTCAAAACATTGGTATTGTTCAACTTACACATTCTTTACATTACAGTTGACTTTAGCAAATCATTAGCCACAGCCAACTGGACCTTTTTGCTCCAACACTATTTTTGACTTCGTGGACTCTAGAAACAATAGGTGAGATCAAAGATTGTACGGAATTTGAACATCTTTAGAATTTGAACAAAAGATGTTTGTATTTCATTGTTGTAATTAACAACGAGTCAGGCCACACCAATGCACAACACTTACGTATGTTGAAATTATGACCTGACTACAACTATTGTATTCAATATCAATGAAATACAAAAACCTTTTGTTCAAATTCTAAATATTTTCAACTACGAAAGAATGCGCAAGGTAAATAATACCAATCCCACGGACTTTTATTGATGTCGCTGAAAAAAACCCAGCGATTTGCATCGAATGATAAACTGGTGTATTGGTCTTCTGCGAAGGATCACAAAGATTCACAAGGAGAGATCTACTACAACACCATTCGTTACGCTTCTCCTGTTTGGTCATCATGTTTCTCGGACAGCCTCAACACACTATTACGTCTTCAAATTGGGGCCGCAAGGATCATTACAGAAGCCAATACAAAATCTATAGACTTATTTACATCAAGAAACACTCATCACTACAGGTCGATCAAGTACGAACGCTGATATACATAAAAGGTGAGAAATAGATTTTAGATAGTAGAACTTTTGCTGCGAAAGCATTTGAATCTTGGACTGCCTGAAGAAGGTTATATTCAATGTATTTATAGGGTTTCAAGAAAGTTCAAATTAATCCATACACTTTCATTTTATTTCATTTTATTTATTTATTTATTTATGTATTTATTTAATTATTTATCACAGTATGTCTTGTCTATGCTGCATAACAGTGCTCGATACACAGAAGTGTAGAGCATAAATATAGTATAGTCTAGATTAAAGAAGAGACATGTTCTCTGTTACTCCGAGTTTCATGCTTGCGCACTCATCAGACAGACTTTAATGACTCTGATGAGTGCGCAAGCATGAAACTCGGAGTAACAGAGAACATGTCTCTTCTTTAATCTAGACTGTACTATATTTAATTATTTATATATTTATCTATTTATTCATTTATTTATTTATATACCATATATCATTTAAGAAATAAAACATTTTCTCAGTGCCTTCATAGCCTGGTGAAAACCGAGGCTACGCGTTTGGGAGAATTCGAGAGCAGATCAGTAAAAACCCGAGACGAAGTCGTACTATCTTAAGTATTTTATATATATATATATATTCATTCAATTATTCATTTATTTATTTATTCAATTATTCATTTATTTAATTATCTATTTATCTATTTATTCATTTATTTTTGTTTAACACAAAAAGAACTCAGACACAAGTTTAAGATAAACAAATGGAAACTAGAGGAGAATGAAACAGGGAACACTTTTGGTAATGATACGTCATGAGGCTAATATAAAGGTAATGCAGCTATTAAACAATTATTGGATGAGGTTGAACATGTTATCGTAAATTATCAAGACCAAGGCCGTGTTATCTGCCGAAGCCGTAGGCTGAGGCCGATAAAACGGTCGAGGTATTGATATTTACGATATCATGTGTAAACCTATTTAAATAATTGTTTTGTTATACATTTTGTAAACTAAGAATAAAGATTTAATTCTGCTTTCGAAAAAATAGCAAACGTATTTCCATTTTCATAATTGTGACCTTTGAACTCGATATCAGGGATTGGCTGAGGGCTCTTGGCCAATCAGAAGCGAGATAGTGAGTAACATGTATAATAAAACGCTTTAAGGCACTAGCCAGTCCACAGACCATATCTACTTGACGAATGAGAACAAATCAAAATAATCTAGTTCATCCAGTTGTTCATCGTTCAAAACTTTGAAAGACATAAATGTAACGTCTGCTTTTTTATCTTCTGTGTTTTACTTGTACCATCAGGTTCTCCCACTTTCCGTTATTTTTAAAGAAATGTCTAAATATTATGCACTTATTGACTGAGTGGGAGGTCCGAACGGGAAAATATTTGGCTCGAGGTCCTGAAGTACGGAACGAGCGCAGCGAGTTCCGTGCCAAGGACCGAGAGCCAAATATTTTCCCGTTCGGACCGACCTTAACTCAGTCAATAAGCATTTTATCATATGACCACATATAAAAAATCGATTTCAAAGCGTTTTTAATAAATGCGAATCAAAATGAGCAGCGAGTCCGAACGGCGAGTCCGAACAGGAAATTATTATACTTTTCGGAAAAGCGTACTTTTTTTGCTGACGCCATTTTCCCCAAAGGTTTTTTTTAGAATCACGCGTACAGTGAAATACGGTCATATGATAAATTAAAGGAATGGCCGTTCACTAAAGTTTATTGACTTGAAATTCTTTACAATGTATTTTTATTGTTAAACTATGAAATGGCAACGCTTCGCTGATCGATCGCGAGCAGTCACAACATTTTAATGTCGTATTCGAAGAAGCCTTTTCTATGACCTATGACCAAATATTGTGAGGCAGTGTTTTACTTTGGTCACTAATGTTTTCTCGAAACTATATGGATAAGGGATAATACTGTATATATCCTCTAACAAGGCCCAATACAGTTTAACTGAATCTTTACTGACGCGCTTGAATAATTTTGAATAATTTAATAATTTCAATATTTATTGATTTTAATATTTGCTAAGTACAAACGCCGGGAATGGAATATGTCTTCCCTTTTACCTGCATACTTGTCACTAATTTAAGCCTGCATTATAAGACGTGACCTTCTAATTCAACGCCGACAGGGAATGGAATATGTCTTCCCTTTTACCTGCATATTTGTGACTAATTTATTCTGCATTACAAGACGTGACCTTCTCATTCATGCTTTAGACAGTTTTTTTGTAAAGCGCCTTTGGACATGTTTTTTTTTTTTTTTTTTTTTTTTTTTGGAGATGAGCGCTATAGAAATAAACTTTATTATTTCCGCGATGTCCCACAAACTCACTGAATTCATCTGGAATATCTCAAAATTAAAAAAAATTAATCGCATAAATATTATTGTAAGCTCAAGACATGTTGAATAGGTATATATGGTCTATTGAGTAACCAAATATTGCAAGCCATCTCGAAAAATCTAGCTATTCAGGGTTCCCGACTCAGACAATAACGAACCAAGGCACAGTAACAGAGGTTTTCCAGTTATAAACATGTAGACTCCTTGCAGTACATCAGAATGCAGCTCAATTCGGAGGACAAAACGATGGTTTCCAAATCTCAGGAGATTGAAATTCTTTCGTTTTGTCCTCCAAATTGAGCAGCTATGACGTCACGTGAAAGGGGTCTATAACAAACTCTTATTTTAAATAGCTGCGAATGTTTTTATTATTCATAATTTATAAGCATCATCAGTGTAGGAACATCACGAGAAAGCCAGGTTCTAATCATAATCAGGTCAAGATATTTTCGAAGCTGAATCGAATTTTCGGAAGATAATTTTCATTCGGTTGATCACGTTTTGCCATCGGGCACATTCAAACAAAATCTTCAAAGCAAATTTTAATTAATCAATCTCAAAAGCATCGAAGCAAAAATTCTGAGAAAAGACAGGGATTTCATATACTTTCGTACAAAAATTGTTCTTGAATACGTATGAGGCTTTTTGACATGTTTACAGCTGATTTAATTAATGTTCCTTGTTTACTCTTTATTTCCCAACAAGAAGAGCACTGAAACATATATATGTCTACTGATCGCTAAAATGTTAAAGTTTTAGAGATTTGGTCTACATGTTTAAGGAATATAAAACGCGCGTTTCTGTACAGTGATATGAGGCGTAGCCTAGTTTTACTCTTGCTTATCGAGTGTTCTATGGCTTCCAGAGGGTTTACATCAAAATACAGAGACATAAGCAGCTGTCTTACATTGCTTTTATAAATTTTTTTGAAGGATTTCGAGATTTGGAAATGTTATATGTCTCAAAATGATGTTAAGACAAGTTGAGACAAGTTTTTTTGGTCTATTGAGTAACTAGATAATAATACCAGATGATAATTGAAGTACGAATTCTGAGTATTATATTTTTTGTAAACATTTCATCAAAGCGGAATGTGCTGATATGCACTTTTTTTTGTTCCACGCCAATTGCTTGGAGACCGTCTTCGTTTAAAATAATCAATGATTATTTATGACTTTCATACTTTCCATTCTAGGTTAGCAAATTCATAGCTAGATCCAAATGAACCTAGACCTGAAACCCAACAAAATGCAGCTCTGTACATCGTTCAGGTCCCTTCAACTATTATAGAAAATGTTTTTAAACATTAAGAATTAAATTTTCTAAACTTCATAATTACTTCTCTCATCAAAAATTTTGTAGCCTGAAGCTAGTTCTTTTGTCGGCGGGTTAACGACACAGTGGGTTTCATATTTTCAACATGACATCAGCAGCCATGCATTATTGCACCACATCTCTGAGATCGTGGGGATAATTTTATATTTGATTTAAAATATTTATTTTCTTTTTTTTACTGACATAAACACTGTTTAAAGCTCGTATAATGAAAAAACATATGAAACCATATTTGAAAAAAAATGTTTGCACAACTGACACTCTGTCGGTGCTGTCATGGCCTGTTGTGGTATTACGTGACGTTTGAACAATCAGAGTCAACAATACCACTTCACTGGATGGCAATGTAGCTTTCAAATACAATCAGCAGTTCTTATACATTAGCAACCAAGCGTTAATATTTGGGGGGTTTCGTCCGGGCCTACTTACCAATGTAGCTTTCAAATACAATCAGCAGTTCTTATACATTAGCAACCAAGCGTTAATATTTGGGGGGTTTCGTCCGGGCCTACTTACCAATGGAGCTTTCAAATACAATCAGCAGTTCTTATACATTAGCAACCAAGCATTAATATTTGGGGGGTTTCGTCCGGGCCTACTTACCAATGGAGCTTTCAAATACAATCAGCAGTTTTTTCAAAAATAAGCAACTAAACGATTATTTCCAGGGCTCCGTCTAGGCATATCTACTTGCCACGTGACACTTATTGACGAATCAAAATACATCTTTAAAAGGTGTGGAAATCAATAATATGAAAAGCATTGAAGCACTAATTCTAAGAAATTCTATTTTTACAACTTCACTGGATGGCAATGTAGCTTTCAAATACAATCAGCAGGTTTTTCAAAAATAAGCAACTAAGCGTTAATTTCCGGGGTTCCGTCTGGGCCTATCTACATACCACGTGACACTTATTGACGAATCAAAATACATCTTCGAAAGGTGTGGCAATTAATAAAAGTTCTAGAATTAGGAAAGCTTCCATCAGACTTGCAGCTCTTCGAAGAGATGCACAGCATTTACTTCTGCTAAGGTCTGAATACAAACAAATTTGTTTGATTCAATCTTTTCCAAGTCAGACATGAAGCCATTTTTCATATTAGTTTGTGTCCTGCTTGCTGTGTTCTTTGTTGGTGAGGTTCAGTCCTCGCATTACAGAGGAGGTACAATTTCCTACAGGCCAAACTCAAGCTCGCCATACTCGGTAATGTCAAAATTCTGTCTACTAGATTAACAAAGTTACTGCTTGGTTTTAAGCAAGTGACGGCTAATCAAACATGGCAATTACTAACCTGAAATCCATATGGATTCTTTTTTTACCAGATTGACTTCACATTCAGGCTTTCCTTTCGCCGAAGTTCCGTATATTGTGACAGTAGTAGAGTCGCGAGCAGAAGCCTTGCATCCACGTCGTTTTCCAATAGATGGCAAGTAACAAGGCATTACTGGTCATATTACACAAGTTCCTCTAGTGGAAGTGCAAACATTTATTGCACTGACTTTAACGTTGAAGAAGACTGGAGCGAAGGAAATAATACATTTACATATGTGGGAAGCTATAACGATAACTGGTGGAATGTAAGGTATGTCAAATAGTAAAAAATAATATAGTCAATTCTAGACCAAAACTTTGTAAAAATACCAGTTTCGAATTCTTAAAGCTGATTGGCCCAGACTGTTTTCGTTCGAATGTCATTGTTTTTAGGTGTTATCTTGGTCAGTTTTCTTCCCGGTTAGTGTGTTCATACTGTAAAACTGCCGCCTACAGAGGAGGCCACTGAACCGGTTAATCGTTGGCTCGATTTTAATAACGAAAGTGGTTGATCTTGACCCTCTTAACAAAAACATTTTCTGAAACCGCACGTTTGCTTGTTTAAAACTATGAAAATATTGGTCAAAATACTGCGGGATAAAAATATTTCATAGAAAGTTAAAGGGGAGGGGGAGGGGGTAAAATGAGCACACTTTCGGCCTCAAGTTTATCAGTAACACTTAAGTTAACTGTCACGAGTTACCAACGTTATATAAAGACCAGATCTACCCTTACCTTAACTTTTTATGAACTTCTAAATAATATATTTTTGAATTTTCTACATTACATTTAGATTTTTTTTGAAACATTATTTTCCTTTTTATACCTCTACTCACAAATTTTTCATGTTGTTCACTTTATTGGGCAAGCTGTCATTTGATGTTTCAATAAAATCATTTACTCATTTGTTCATTTGTTTACCTCTTTTACTAAGAATAACTGACGGTGGAAATTGGATTCATGGAATCACACATTCCAATTCTTACAACTACATGCATCTGGACGCAAGGTTCAATAGAACCGTCGGCGGTGCCTTCAATAACTCTTCACCAGTCACTAATCTTCCACTGACGGTCTACGTAGTTCAAGGTATCCCATCAGTCATTAGAATTCCTGTTGAAGATCCTGATGGTGACATAGTGCGTTGTCGTTATGCAAGCTACCAGGAGTGTTACAGAGGAATGTGTACTTACTTTCCTCATGGAGTACTAGATGAGGTAAGTTAACAGCAGGAATGTTACAGAGGAATGTGTACTTACTTTCCTCATGGAGTACTAGACGAGGTAAGCTACCGGCAGGAATGCTACAGAGGAATGTGTACTTACTTTCCTCACGGAGTACTAGACGAGGTAAGCTACCGGCAGGAATGTTACCGAGGAATGTGTACTTACTTTCCTCACGGAGTACTAGACGAGGTAAGCTACCGGCAGGAATGTTACAGAGGAATGTGTACTAACTTTCCTCATGGAGTACTAGACGAGGTAAGCTACCGGCAGGAATGTTACAGAGGAATGTGTACTTACTTTCCTCATGGAGTACTAGACGAAGTAAGCTACCGGCAGGAATATTACAGAGGAATGTGTACTTACTTTCCTTATGATCATTTTCAGGGAACTTGTACTCTCAGTTATAATGGCGCTGGTTCGGTAGGTCAACTCTTCCCAATCATCTTGAAGCTTGAAGATTTTCCTTCAGGGACGACGCAGTTCGATTCGTCTAACAGTTTGGGCTCAGTGGATCTGCAGTTTGTAGTACACATCAACTTAAAAAGTAATTTTCAAATAACGGTCATGAAGTTTATTATACATTTACAGCGCTCAGTCGCCAAGATAAAGAAACCCAACAAACACTTAAAACTATTTTTTTTTTTTTTACATTCATTTCTGCGATTTGACTTTTAATTTTGGAGATATTTGAGGACAAAATCCAGGATTTCACTTCCAGAGGTGGTGGGTAGCTGGTAACACCACCCCTCCCCCTGAATTGGGTACCGTAAGCAATTGTTTTGACCTTATCCCTAGCGTAACCCTGTCTAAGATTAAACATGTAATGAATGCTAAAGCTAAGCGACTCTATTTCACATAACTTTCAAAAGTGATCATTTTACTAATTTGAAAATATCTTCATCAAGCATGCAGTAACTACACCGTGCTGAATACATCAGACCGAGCAGCAAGCTATCAGGGAATAACGTACAAGTGTGATTGGTACGATACCACCAAGGGATGGTACCGATTCATGGGAGATGCTGGGAATGCCATAGCAACATCGTGTGTTGACAGGCAGCACTGCGGAACTTCTTACACCGGATGGATGCAAGGTTCTCATCCAACTCAAGCAGAAGGGATCGTGACTCGTAGGGTGTGCTATAATGGGGGTTCGTGCTGTAACTGGAACAACAATATTCGAGTCAAAAACTGTGGAGGATTCTACGTGTACGAGCTTGTCAGACCACCAAGCTGTTACTTTCGATACTGTGGCAGCGGAAACAGTAAGTATAGTTTTTAGGTGTTTCCCATTCGTCAGCTATAAGTTCAAGTCTAAACCTATGGATAATGATGAAAAAAAGATATAGAGTGGTTTTAACTGATAAAATTTATTATTAATAGACTTATAGAGGTGAATACTGTAGATATTATTTACATTGTTTTCTTGCGTGTCTATTTGACTATACACGCATCAAGAGTTCTGCGCTACTGCTCTAAGCGCATGCTCAGGGAATTAAAAAGTGGGATAATATTTTGTAAAATATGTTATATTTTAGTTGCATCTTTCTTGTCAAGCACAATTTTTATTAAACATTCAAGATCGCGTACCGTTAAGCGAATTCTAAATTAAATATACCGAAAAATTGCATATTTTACAAAATATTATCCCACTTTTTACTCCGTAAAATTCGTTTCACGGGTCAAGAAAATCACTCTAGTGCAAGTTAATGGGGATTTTGCACACCTTGCGTGACATTTCAAATATTGCTTCGCTGGTCCCGAAAATATCATATCTGGAAAGAGCATCCTAAAATTAGTAAATTTTGAAATTTTGAGGGAAATCAAATAAATACGAACGAAGTTATGAGTTTTTAAAGATGACCTTTTCTATGAAGAAAAGTTGGAAAATTGTCTTGGTGGACAAGCTGTTGCCCACTACATACATTTCCTTATAAAAAAGGTCACTTTTAAAAATCCATAACTTCGTTCGTATTTATTTGATTTCCCTCAAAATTTCAAAATTATATTTCTATATAATATATATATTTCTTGTTCAGGTACGAACAACACATGCGCAAGCAATCCTTGTCGTAATAATGGCATGTGTGCTACTACCTACTATGGCTACAAATGCTATTGTCCAAATGGTTACACCGGGACACAATGTGAAACAAGTAAGTTGTGTTAAGGGAGGGTGTATATATGCTACGACTAGGATGACTCTAGACAAAGGGTGACTCGCAAAGACGCAGTTACAGTCATCCTAGTTCTTATTCTTGACGTTTAGGAGCACTTGAAATCAATACAGTAGTTCACCTTCTTTTCTTCAAAGTGCCCCGCAAATTTAATGCTAATAAGCCAAAACAAAGTGCTGGTACAAGAAACTAGTGAATGAAAGGTTTTATGGCGACTGAGGCTAAAAAATCTTTCCTTTTCAATCATTCCGATCAATAGACCTCATCGGGTTGCGTGTAATGTTGTCCCATTTCAGACCACGTGTCATTCCCCACAGTATCATTTCCTTGTTTAACGGTTGCGCATGAGAAGACACATGAATATGGATACAACTCAAACAAAGAATCTTATTCTCAAGAAAATGACACGTGGTCTGAAATGGGACAACATTACACCCAAGCCGATGAGGTCTATTAGTATAGGGATGTTCCAAATCCTGATTACATGCATGTTACTCCCTTACGTATCATTCCTTTCTTTAATAATGATTTTAAAAAGAATACATATAGATATAGCTCAATCTAAGATAATCTATTCCCACGTGGTCTGGTTCCTTGTCTGGCTCTGGTCCATACTAGTATTTTTTTCCGAAAGAAATCACTTTTATCTTTAATCTAGACCTGTACCCGTGTAACAGTAACCCTTGTCGTAACGGAGGTAGTTGTTACGGAGGTTATGGTTGGTACAGATGTTCCTGTCGTAGTGGATACACTGGACAACAATGCCAGTCTTGTAAGTAACAGTCAAACATGGAATAGAACATGATATTTTACGCCACAGTTGATCCCTCAAGTCATTAGATCGGTTTATTTGGTTTTTTTTTTCTAATTTAACAAATCACATTCATTTTGAATCTAGACCTGTACCCATGTAACAATAACCCTTGTCGTAACGGAGGTACTTGTCGTGGTGGTTATGACTGGTACAACTGTTCCTGTCCTTATGGATACACTGGACAACAATGTCAGAGTAAGTAACAGTCCAGAGCATTTTATTTTTTAATTAGGTAGAGACGAGGTCCTTACGTCAATATTAGTTTCTTTTAATAAGTGCAAAACAACAAGCTAAACAGCACAGTCACGGAACTGGATTAACAACACCGTGTTTTAGCCAATCATCGCGCGCGATCAGTCAGAATCTGCTGCTTGTATCGACCAGTCGCCAAACACTTCAACTAAATATATTTATATTATCAAAATAGGTATGTTCGTTTGTGCCCTTTAGCCTTCTGATTGGCCCGCGATATGCACCAATAAAAATCAGGATTTTCGATCCGAAGGAATGTTGTCATGTCGCTGTGTTTTTTCTTTTCTTTCTTCGTGAAATCATACGTTCAATCTTATGAAATAATCATATATTTCTGTACAATTTGATTAGACACTAGTTCAATTTGGGATTAATATGCACGAGTGTGTTTTTCAAAGAGTTCAAATTGCACGAGACCGTAGGTCTAAGCCAATCAAATTCGAGTAATTTTTTAATGCGTATTATTAACAGTGTATTCGCATGCATTTGAAATCAAGAATCAATGTAGTTTTCTACATATTTTCCTGTTCTTTCGAAGCTTTTAATATAGATAGATACGGGACACGATCTACGAATGATTTTAGGCGAACAAACAATACTACGGGGGGGGGGGGGGGGAGACAAAATAAACTAAGTAAATTGAATATTTGTCAGCAAATAGGTTTTTATGATCCCCTTTGATATACTGTTTTGTTTATTTTTCTTGTTATAATTCTCACTATGCTTGGAATGTTAAGAATCTATGATAGTTACGTAACGCCAATAACCACGTGGCATATGGGTAGCGGTAGTCTTTGATCAACCTGTTGCTATGGTGTTTTCTTGTCACGTGCTTGATCACGTGATACTGTTGTGGGAGCACAGTTCGCCTTGATTGCTTATTGTCCTATTAGCCCAGTAAACAGAGCTCAGGCAAAGCATTTTATTAACCAGTGTATAATTTATCTTGGTATGTCAAAGGGAGAGCATAAATGTATTTATATGTGGAAACTTTGCTAAAATAACAAGGTTATTGATCGATCATATACCTCTCAAAACCAAACAGCACATAGCGAGCTGTACGGATCTTTCTTCATTTTTTTGCAAAATCTGAGTTAAATATTTCCGAGAGAAGGCTACATTCAAATGAATTAACAAATATAGATACCACAACAGTGTTTAATATTATTGTTCCTAACCGTACAAACGCTTGCAGATGTTTTCCATGCATAGTATGGAAAACATATATATATTTCCTGACAGTAAATAAAACTTTGATCTTTACCATGCATTTCAAAAGCCAAAAGCAAAAGCACGACGAAGAACCCAGTTGAGTGTAAGGTAAAAACTCATTGTCAATCACACAAGATCCAGACGATTGAAAACAGTTTTTCCTTTGTAGTACTCCAACCAATTTGATGACATTTTATGTAAAACTTAGATTCAAGTTTGGTTCATATTTATCTCTAAGCTTTGTACACTATATATGTTGACAATTTTCAAAATATGTCACAACGTGACGGGTCCATGCCTAGTAATATATTTAGCACTTAATGACTGGTCCCGAGGGAAACAGTTAGTTTTGTTTCCCGAGAATCTCAATGTTTCCCGAGGCTCCATTAAGTGTTTTATTATATACTCTAGTCAAACGAAGAAAAATTTTCTCTCCATTTTGAAAAGTTTTTATTTACAAAAAAAAAAATTATTCCCCTCTCACGCTTTGATCACGTGCATTTATTACCCGCGCGGGAGTTATTGAGATTTATTTCCCTCCACGTGATGTACTCTCGACCAATAAGAAAACGAGTTTGACTAGGATATATAATAAATATAGTTGATTTATTTGGCGACTCATCGTTGTTTTAGCAAAACTTCAAAATCCCTTCAAAATGGACGGCCAATATCATCGATGCAACAACTGTGGTTTTATTCCTTTTTGTCGTCTTAAATGTCACTTACATACATTTCTACAAAATATCCTTCAAAAACATAGCATTTAGAACTTTATTTTTATTTTGTCAGATGCGGTTCGCATTCAAGGGGGTGGGTCATCTGGTCGATTACAAGTTCTTCATAATGGAACATGGGGTACAGTGTGTGATGATGGATGGTACATGACCAACACCCACGTGGTATGCCGTCAGCTTGGCTTTGGTGGTGCCTTGTCTTATCATAACAGTGGAGGAGGAACAGGACAGATATGGCTTGATAATGTATGGTGTTATGGCAACGAGAGTGCAATTCAACAGTGTAGACATAATGGATGGGGAAGTCATAACTGTGGCCATAGTGAAGACGTCTTTGTGACTTGCAATTCTACTGGTAAATAAAAAACCTATAGATAGATCGATGTTACCTTTTAGCAAGGGTTGAATAGCATTATGTTTTTGGGTGAATTAAAGACAATGAGTCATCATCTAGTGATTAATTGGAATTAAGAAGCTTTATCGTGGGTTTAAAGCGTCATATCAGGCCCTTACCAGGGAGAGGGGCCTAGGGGGCGGCCCCCCCTCAATGAAAACAAGATGTTAAGAGTGGCCGGTTTTAATTCTGGAAAATGTTAGTAGTCTAGTAGAGGTGAAAATATATGATTTCCTTTGTTTGTTTGTTTGTTTGTTTGGGTTTTTTTTGTCTGTCTATTTAGCTGTTGAACATTTTTGTCCCACGGGTGAAGATTAATCATTCTAGTTATCTATCGTTTCCTGATTGTACTAAAAGTACTTTTCATGGTTATACTGTTTGATATTTTCTTATTCAGATACGAACAACGCATGCGCAAGCAGTCCTTGTAATAATGGCACGTGTGTTGCTACTTCCCCTGGCTACAGGTGCTATTGTCCATATGGTTACAGCGGGACACAGTGTGAAACAAGTAAGTTGTACTAAGACATTACTAGATTTAGAAATCATACCGGCAAAGTAGAACTGGGTCTTGCTTGGCAAGGCACCTTTATTAAAGTCATAAGAAACTATAGTTACTATGGACAGAATATATCGTCACGTGATGAGCCATAAACCTTTGTATCATACAAATTATTTTTTCCTTCATTTTGATTGGCCGAGAGAACTGCAAATAACGGTCTCCTCATGCGCAGTAACGTTACATTTGACAATGGCTCGCTTCCCTGAAAAAATGAACTGACTTCTTTGTTATTGTTTGACTCGTGCGCACTGCCCCTCAAAGATTAGAAAAAATACTTTGAATGAAAACAATTATTGAACTCGGTTATTATGAAATATCGAGATTATTTTTTTCAATCCGGCGTTTTCCAATACCTGATTCCATGGAGCTAATTATCTTAATCACGTTTGGTC
The DNA here is from genome assembly GCA_023349425.1 of Anthopleura sola. Lineage (NCBI taxonomy): Eukaryota > Metazoa > Cnidaria > Anthozoa > Actiniaria > Actiniidae > Anthopleura > Anthopleura sola. The sequence continues at coordinate 2,062,039 of JALHLI010000010.1, forward strand.
TGAGATCACACATTCATTTTCAATCTAGACATGTACCCGTGCAACAGTAACCCTTGTCGTAACGGAGGTAGTTGTAACGGAGGTTATAACTGGTACAGATGTTATTGTCGTAGTGGATACACTGGACAACAATGTCAGACTTGTAAGTACATCAAGATTAGCTTTTTTTAATGAGTGTAAAACAAGCTACACGGCACGGTCACGGAGCTGCATTAAGGACACCGTATTTTAGCCAATCACAGCACACGTTAAACTAGAATAAGGGCAATTATGAATGACGGTACACTTTACTGCGAAGGTTGCGGCAAGGAACATTTATCATATTCTTCTCTATTTTGACACGTTAATGTAAGTGTACATTTTCCGTGGCTTTTGATTAAGTCAGCATAGAAGCCACTTGAGTGTCATCGATGTAAATAAATACAATAAATAAATGCAAATTACCAGTCGATTCCAAGAGTGGCTTTTCTTTTTTGACTGTAAAATAAGTTTCAGAAAGAGTTTGCTCATGAAAGGAACATGAGTCTTAATTTTAAAAAAAATGTCTTATTCATTCTATCTGAAAAACAAGTTCATAATCAAAATCACTTGCTCTTCTCTGTTTTCCAGCCGTGAACTTTTGCGCCAGTTGGCCTTGTCGTAATGGAGGAACGTGTAATAATTACAATTATGGATATCATTGTTCCTGTCCACATGGATTCAGCGGCAGACAATGTGAAACGAGTAAGTACTTCATGTGCAGAGTGGTACACAATGCTGAATACACCAGTTTCGCATTGGATACAAACCGCTAAAAAACAGACAAATATGCCCAGACAAGGCACGACTCGGTACAGCACGTCCATATCGCACATTTATCATTGTCTACTCTATTTTCACACGTTAACATAAGTGTACATTTTCCGTGATTTTTCATTGGTTCAAAAACAAAGCCACTTGCATGAGTGTCACTGTGAAATAAGTTTCCTAATCAGGAACAGTTTTCTCATGAACGAAAGTACATGAGTCTTACTTAAAAACAAAATGTGCTATATAATTCATTTTATCTAATCATGAAAGAAACACGATGCTAATATAAGTCGCTTGCTGTTTTCCAGACTTTTGCACCAGTTCGCCTTGTCGTAATGGAGGAACGTGTAATTATAGTTACCTTTGGAGTAGATATCAGTGTTCGTGTCCATATGGATTCACCGGCAGACAATGTGAAACGAGTAAGTACTCCACACACCCAAACCACGCAGAGGCCTGCCTGGGAACATTTGTGAGCCGGTGGTCAATGTGTAAAATGGTACACAATGCTGAATAAACCAGTTTCGCATTGGATACAAACCACCGTTTTTTGAAGACCACAGACTCGTTCATATAAGTCAGCTATTTATAGACACCATTAAAAGTCCGTGGCTATTATTGAACTTGCACATTCTTTTCATTACAGTTGACTTTTGCAAATAATTAGCAACAGCCAACTTAATAGTGACCTTGAGTATGTTAAGAACTGGTTGTTAGCAAACAAATTGAGCCTCAATGTGGCAAAAACTGAATTTCTTCTAATTGGCTCTCACTATAATATACGTACTCTCATTGCCCAGCCTAACATAGAGATCGGTCAAAATTCCTTAAAACAAGTTACCCATACATAATAACTATATGTTACTTCAACCTTTCAATTTCATTGAATTTTGTCGAGCTTTCGGCTCACGGAGCCATCATCAGGACTGAATGAACGTTACAATTTGTAATTCATCAACATAACAATAAGCGCGCGCTCAAGATATTCTACGTGATGAGCGTGCGCGCGGTAAACTATTCGCTAATTACACATAAATAAGATAAAGAAGAGTCCAATGGATTTGCAGTGCTACCTTTTGTCAAAGGGACAACTGAAAGAATTCAGAGAATTCTACAACATCATAACATCAAATGTTGCATCAAACCAGAACGAACGTTGAGGCAAATACTATCAAGGCCAAAAGACGCGGTGGAAGATGAAAAGCAATCAGGGGTTGTATACACAATTCCTTGTGGTGAGTGCAACATCCAGTACATAGGAGAAACAGGGAGATCCCTATTAACACGGAGAAAGGAGCACGAAGCTGCTGTGAGATTAGGAAAAACGAACACCTCAGCTTTAGCCGATCATGCCCATAGAACAGGACATAGCATCGATTGGAAGAGTACAGCTATATTACATAAAGAAAACAGATGGATACAGAGGAAGTGGAATGAGGCATGTCAGATCGCTAAAAAGAAGGACGTTTTATTTAATAGAGATAAAGGAAGAACAATACCACCTAGTTATTTATGTGTAATTAGCGAATAGTTTACCGCGCGCACGCTCATCACGTAGAATATCTTGAGCGCGCGCTTATTGTTATGTTGATGAATTACAAATTGTAACGTTCATTCAGTCCTGATGATGGCTCCGTGAGCCGAAAGCTCGACAAAATTCAATGAAATTGAAAGGTTGAAGTAACATATAGTTATTATGAGTCAAAAACCAGCCTACAAACAACTCTTTAAGTTACCCATAGTAAGGTTCTTGGTGTCGAAATTGACCAATTTCTGTCTTGGGATAAGCATGTTGATACCATAGCCAAAAACATTACGTCTGGTATAGGAGCGATCAGGAGGATAAGAGACTTTGTTGACAGAGAAACTCTGGTCACTATACATAATGCGATAGTCCAATCCCATTTTAATTACTGTAGTGAGGTATGGGACACCCTTGGTGAAAGGTCTTTCAAAACGTCTGCAGAAAATACAAAATAGATCTGCAAGAATCATTACACATATGAGTAATGAAACCCCCCCACCAAGAAGCTCTGAAAGCTCTAGGTTGGGAAACTCTTGAAATTCAAAGAGCAAAAACAAAGGCCAAGCATATGTTTAGAATAGTTAATGGCATGGCACCATCTTGTCTTGCAGATATCTTTACTCAAAAGCAGCACGTTACAAATTATAACTTAGGGATTCCAGTACCTCGCTATTGTTACCTCTTCCTAAAACAGAGAACGGTAAAAAGAGTTTTTTATATGATGGGGCAAAAGTCTGGAATTCCGTTCCAGAGAATTTACGTAATTGTAAATCATTACCCTCATTTAAGGCTGAAATTGCCACTCACACCCTATCTATTTCTTAAATTTTCTTAAGAACTTGATTATTTATTTCAAATTTTATATTACTTTTAAAATATCATATATAGAAATGTTTTGTGTATTATTAACTAGGTAGCATAATATTAACTTTTATATTGTAATTTTGTGGAAATCAGCCTTACTTGACGGGGCTAGCGTGTCTAAATAAAGTTTACTTACTTAATGTAAAGAATGTGCAAGTTGAATAATACAAATCCCATAGAAGTTTCAAAAACAAAGCCACTTGCATGAGTGTCACTGTAAAATAAGTTTCCTAATCAGGAACAGTTTTCTTATGAACGAGAGTACATGAGTCTTACTTAAAAACAAAATGTGCCATATAATTCATTTTATCTAATCATGAAAGAAACACGATGCTAATTTAAGTCGCTTCCTGTTTTCCAGACGTTTGCGCCAGTTCGCCTTGTCGTAATGGAGGAACGTGTAATTATAATTACAATTGGAATAGATATCAGTGTTCGTGTCCATATGGATTCACCGGCAGACAATGTGAAACGAGTAAGTACTCCACACACCCAAACCACGCAGAGGCCTGCCTGGGAACATTTGTGAGCCGGTGGTCAATGTGTAAAATGGTACACAATGCTGAATATACCAGTTTCGCATTGGATACAAACCACTTTTTTTTGAAGACCACAGACTCGTTCATAAATCAGCTATTTATAGACCTGACCATTAAAAGTCCCTGGGATTTCAAAACATTGGTATTATTCAACTTGCACATTCTTTACATTACAGTTGACTTTCGCAAATCATTAGCAACAGCCAACTGTAATGTAAAGAATGTGCAAGTTGAATAATACCAATCCCATAGAATTTGAATGGTGTCTATGAATATCTAGCAATGGGCGGACAATGTTCAATAAGTAATAAACATGCGCAAACAGACCACCGATCCTTCGGCATCGGCAAATAATTGCTTGCCCGGCCACTAACAAATCACGATATTTTGCTCAACCTCGTCCAATAATTTCTTATTAGCTTGTGTGTAATGTTTTCCCATTTCAGACCATGTCAGTCTTTCTTTTGAGAAAGATGTTCTTTGTTTAAATTGTATCTGTATTCATGTATCTTCTCATGCGCAACTGTCAAACAAAGAAATAATACTCAAAATGGTCTGAAATGGGAAATCATTATGCCCTAGATCAATATGTGTATTGTGGCTGGAAACCGTAGTTTTTCAATCGTTTTCCAATACCTGATTCCATGAAACTCAAGCTAATTATCTTAATCACGTGTGGTCTGAGATAGGAAAACATGGCGCGCGCTGACTTTGTCAGTCATACTATGTATTCTGTTTTCTAACATTGAAAATCACACATTCATTTTCAATCTAGACATGTACCCGTGCAACAGTAGTCCTTGTCGTAACGGAGCTACTTGTCATGGTGGTCGTGGCTGGTACTCCTGTTCCTGCCTAAGTGGATACACTGGACAACAATGTCAGACTTGTAAGTAGAAGCCAAAAATCAGGGGCCGGTTGTACGAAGCCTGGATAAAGTTATCCACCGGGTAAGAGTTATCCAGTTTATAGAATGTGTATAGTTGTTATCCGCTGGATAAGGATTTATCCGGTGGATAGCGCTACTCAGACTACGTACAACCGGCTCGAGAGCATTCTATTTTTTCCCGGAGCTCAAAAACATTTGACCAGTTTAACGGGAATTCCGTTATTCTGATATGAGAAATTCTATTCATTCCTTAATCTAGACGTGTACCCGTGCAACAGTAGTAACCCTTGTCGTAACGGAGGTACTTGTCGTGGTGGTCATGGTTGGTACAGATGTTCCTGCCCTTATGGATACACTGGACAACAATGTCAGACTTGTAAGTACATCAAGATTAGCTTTTTTAATGAGTGTAAAACAAGCTACACGGCACGGTCACGGAGCTGGATTAAGAACACCGTGTATTAGCCAATCAAGGCACACGATAAACCAGAATCAGGTCCATTATGAATGAAGGTACACTTTAATGCGAAGGTTGCAGCAAGGAACATTTATCATATTCTTCTCTATTTTGACACGTTAATGTAAGTGTACATTTTCCGTGGCTTTTGATTAATTCAGCATAGAAGCCACTTGAGTGTCATCGCTGTAAATAAATACAATAAAGAAATGCAAATTACCAGTCGATTCCAAGAGTGGCTTTTCTTCTTTGACTGTAAAATAAGTTTCAGAAAGAGTTTGCTCATGAAAGGAACATGAGTCTTAATTTTAAAAAAAATGTCTTATTCATTCTATCCGAGAAACAAGTTCATAATCAAAATCACTTGCTCTTCTTTGTTTTTCAGCCGTGAACTTTTGCGCCAGTTGGCCTTGTCGTAATGGAGGAACGTGTAATAATTACAATTATGGATATCATTGTTCCTGTCCCAATGGATTCAGCGGCAGACAATGTGAAACGAGTAAGTACTTCATGTGCAGAGTAGTACACAATGCTGAATACACCAGTTTCGCATTGGATGCAAACCACTATTTTTGAAGACCACAGACTAATTTGCACAGACAAGGCACGACTCCGTACAGCACGTCCATACCGCACATTTCTCATTGTCTACTCTATTTTCACACGTGAACATAAGTGTACTTTTTCCGTGATTTTTCATTGGTTCAAAAACAAAGCCACTTGCATGAGTGTCACTGTAAAATAAGTTTCCTAATCAGGAAAAGTTTTCTCATGAACGAGAGTACATGAGTCTTACTTAAAAAACAAAATGTGCTATGTAATTCATTTTATCTAATCATGAAAGAAACACGATGCTAATTTAAGTCGCTTGCTGTTTTCCAGACGTTTGCGCCAGTTGGCCTTGTCGTAATGGAGGAACGTGTAATTATAATTACAATTGGCGTAGATATCAGTGTTCGTGTCCATATGGATTCACCGGCAGACAATGTGAAACGAGTAAGTACTCCAACCATCCAAACCATTCACGCAGAGGCCTGCCTGGGAACATTTGTGAGCCGGTGGTCAATGTGTAAAATGGTACACAATGCTGAATACACCAGTTTCGCATTGGATACAAACCACTGTTTTTTGAAGACCACAGACTCGTTCATAAGTCAGCTATTTATAGACACCATTAAAAGTCCGTGGGATTTCAAAACATTGGTATTATTCAACTTGCACATTCTTTTCATTACAGTTGACTTTTGCAAATAATTAGCAACAGCCAACTTAATAGTGACCTTGAGTATGTTAAGAAGTGGTTGTTAGCAAACAAATTGAGCCTCAATGTGGCAAAAACTGAATTTCTTCTAATTGGCTCTCACTATAATATACGTACTCTCATTGCCCAGCCTAACATAGAGATCGGTCAAAATTCCTTAAAACAAGTTACCCATAGTAAGGTTCTTGGTGTCGAAATTGACCAATTTCTGTCTTGGGATAAGCAAGTTGATACCATAGCTAAAAAAATTACGTCTGGTATAGGAGCGTTCAGGAGGATAAGAGACTTTGTTGACTGAGAAACTCTGGTCACTATACATAATGCAATAGTCCAACCCCATTTTAATTACTGTAGTGAGGTATGGGACACCCTTGGTGAAAGGTCTTTCAAAACGTCTGCGGAAATTACAAAATAGATCTGCAAGAATCATTACACATATGAGTAATGAAACCCCCCCACCAAGAAGCTCTGAAAGCTCTAGGTTGGGAAACTCTTGAAATTCAAAGAGCATAAACAAAGGCCAAGCATATGTTTAGAATAGTTAATGGCATGGCACTATCTTGTCTTGCAGATCTCTTTACTCAAAAGCAGCACGTTACAAATTATAACTTAGGGGTTCGAGTACCTCGCTACAGTTACCTCTTCCTAAAACAGAGAACGGTAAAAAGAGTTTTTTATATGATGGGGCAAAAGTCTGGAATTCCGTTCCAGAGAATTTACGTAATTGTAAATCATCACCCTCATTTAAGGCTGGAATTGCCGCTCACACACTATCTATTTCTTTAAAAATTTTTCTAAGAACTTAATTATTTATTTCAAATTTTATATTACTTTTAAAATATTATATATAGAAATGTTTTGTGTATTATTAACTAGGTAGCATAATATTAACTTTTATATTGTAATTTTGTGCACGTGGAAATCAGCCTTAGTTGACGGGGCTAGCGTGTCTAAATAAAGTTTACTTACTTAATGTAAAGAATGTGCAAGTTGAAAAATACCAATCCCATAGAATTTTCAAAAACAAAGCCACTTGCATGAGTGTCACTGTAAAATAAGTTTCCTAATCAGGAACAGTTTTCTCATGAACGAGAGTACATGAGTCTTACTTAAAAAACAAAATGTGCTATATAATTCATTTTATCTAATCATGAAAGAAACACGATGCTAATTTAAGTCGCTTCCTGTTTTCCAGACGTTTGCGCCGGTCGGCCTTGTCGTAATGGAGGAACGTGTAATTATAATCACGATTGGAGTAGATATCAGTGTTCGTGTCCATATGGATTCACCGGCAGACAATGTGAAACGAGTAAGTACTCCACACACCCAAACCACGCAGAGGCCTGCCTGGGAACATTTGTGAGCCGGTGGTCAATGTGTAAAATGGTACACAATGCTGAATACACCAGTTTCGCATTGGATACAAACCACTGTTTTTTGAAGACCACAGACTCGTTCATAAGTCAGCTATTTATAGACACCATTAAAAGTCCGTGGGATTTCAAAACATTGGTATTATTCAACTTGCACATTCTTTTCATTACAGTTGACTTTTGCAAATAATTAGTAACAGCCAACTTAATAGTGACTTTGAGTATGTTAAGAAGTGGTTGTTAGCAAACAAATTGAGCCTCAATGTGGCAAAAACTGAATTTCTTCTAATTGGCTCTCACTATAATATACGTACTCTCATTGTCCAGCCTAACATAGAGATCGGTCAAAATTCCTTAAAACAAGTTACCCATAGTAAGGTTCTTAGTGTCGAAATTGACCAATTTCTGTCTTGGGATAAGCATGTTGATACCATAGCCAAAAACATTACGTCTGGTATAGGAGCGTTCAGGGATAAGAGACTTTGTGGACAGAGAAACTCTGGTCACTATACATAATGCGATAGTCCAACCCCATTTTAATTACTGTAGTGAAGTATGGGACACCCTTGGTGAAAGGTCTTTCAAAACGTCTACAGAAATTACAAAATAGATCTGCAAGAATCATTACACATATGAGAAATGAAAACCCCCACCAAGAAGCTCTGAGAAGCTCTAGGTTGGGAAACTCTTGAAATACAAAGAGCATAAACAAAGGCCAAACATATGTTTAGAATAGTTAATGGCATGGCACCATCCTGTCTTGCAGATCTCTTTACTCAAAAGTAGCACGTTACAAATTATAACTTAGGGGTTCGAGTACCTCGCTACAGTTACCTCTTCCTAAAACAGAGAACGGTAAAAAGAGTTTTTCATATGTTGGGGCAAAAGTCTGGAATTCCGTTCCGGAGAACTTACGTAATTGTAAATCATTACACTCATTTAAGGCTGAAATTGCCACTCACACCCTATCTATTTCTTAAAAATTTTTTCTAAGAACTTAATTATTTATTTCAAATTTTATATTACTTTTAAAATATTATATATAGAAATGTTTTGTGTATCATTAAATAGGTAGCATAATATTAACATTTATATTGTAATTTTGTGGAAATCAGCCTTAGTTGACGGGGCTAGCGTGTCTAAATAAAGTTTACTTACTTAATGTAAAGAATGTGCAAGTTGAATAATACCAATCCCATAGAAGTTTCAAAAACAAAGCCACTTGCATGAGTGTCACTGTAAAATAAGTTTCCTAATCAGGAACAGTTTTCTCATGAACGAGAGTACATGAGTCTTACTTAAAAAACAAAATGTGTTATATAATTCATTTTATCTAATCATGAAAGAAACACGATGCTAATTTAAGTCGCTTCCTGTTTTCCAGACGTTTGCGCCGGTCGGCCTTGTCGTAATGGAGGAACGTGTAATTATAATTACAATTGGAGTAGATATCAGTGTTCGTGTCCATATGGATTCACCGGCAGACAATGTGAAACGAGTAAGTACTCCACACACCCAAACCACGCAGAGGCCTGCCTGGGAACATTTGTGAGCCGGTGGTCAATGTGTAAAATGGTACACAATGCTTAATACACCAGTTTCGCATTGGATACAAACCGCTGTTTTTTGAAGACCACAGACTCGTTCATAAGTCAGCTATTTATAGACACCATTAAAAGTCTGTGGGATTTCAAAACATTGGTATTATTCAACTTGCACATTCAGTAAAAAGAGTTTTTTATATGATGGGGCAAAAGTCTGGAATTCCGTTCCGGAGAACTTACGTAATTGTAAATCATTACCCTCATTTAAGGCTGAAACTGCCACTCACACCCTATCTATTTCTTAAAATTTTTTTCTAAGAACTTAATTATTTATTTCAAATTTTATATTACTTTTAAAATATTATATATAGAAATGTTTTGTGTATTATTAACTAGGTAGCATAATATTAACTTTTATATTGTAATTTTGTGGAAATCAGCCTTAGTTGACGGGGCTAGCGTGTCTAAATAAAGTTTACTTACTTAATGTAAAGAATGTGCAAGTTGAATAATACCAATCCCATAGAATTTGAATGGTGTCTATAAATAGCTAGCAATGGGCGGATAGTGTTCAATAAGTAATACACATTGATAAAGCCATTGCGAAGTGTACACAGACCACCGATCTTTTTCATTTATCCGATAAAAAAGGCAACAGAAATAGTTTTCTTACTCACGATTTTTCAACAGACCTTAAAACAAGCGTAACCTGTGGAGAGAACTATATGCAGATTGACTTGATGGATCAGTACTTCCCTGGCCTCGACTGGCGCAGTCTGCACCTCAAAAACACAACGTGTAGAGCAACAAAGACATCCTCCACCATGAGACTACGTGCACCTCTAGACGGCTGTGGTGTAACATACGTAGAACATGACAAGAAGATTGCATTCTGGAACGAGGTATACTATAGACAGATATCCCGATTAATAACGATGACGTAGACACGTCAATAACTTATATATTACATTCCTTTTGTATTGTTATCGAGGGTTTTCACCGGGTTTTCCATCAAATTTTCTCACTCCAAAAACATCCGTGGTTTTAAATTCAAATTGTATTTTGTGGACGAGGGCTTCCTTGTGGGAATGCTGCTTCTGAATTCCATGGGAGATCCAGTGGTTAGAGGCGAGTGCAATACTCCTACACCCTATTTAGTCGGTTCAATTTCCAGGTTCACCCTGACAGTCATACTCATGCTTTAATTATTTACCCGAAGCATTCAATCTCCAAGTCTTTTGTCTTATTTCCAGGTTAGAAATGAGCAGAGTCTGTGGCCAGTCTGGGGCGGAAATCGTTCTGCCATCACGCGAGGTGAAAACCTTATTATTCCATTCTACTGCGAGTACGGACGAGAAAAGATTGTCAGTACGAGTTTCAGTCCATCAAGGAAAAGAGTCTTCGCTTCTGAAGGTCTGTATAAAAAAAATCATTCAAAAATCTGTCCTCTATTCTTTTGTATTAATTATCAACCAACATGGCGACCACGTCTTTTGTCCTTGTGCATGTGACGTCATAGCCGCCATGTTGGTTGGCTTGAACAAAAGATTGATCTTCGTTTTTTTCTGTCATCATGACAAAAAAAAATCAAATCTTTTGTTCAAGCAACATGACTGCAACATCTTTTATCTGTTTTTTTCTCATGTAAAGAGATGTGAGTCAGCACGTCAGTCATATGTTTAATTAAAACCTCTTCTTTCCCCAGGATCCTTTGGCAACTTCACTTTTACTATGGATCTCTACCGGTCTTCGAGCTATTCAACACCTTACTCACCTTTTGCTTACCCGGTGGTTGTCTACCCAAACCAGCCTCTGTGGGTTCAGTATAAAGTTTCAAATACCAACGCTGATCTGGTCGTGTTTGCTGAGAATTGTCGTGCTACCACATCAATTAATCCAGACTCATTTCCACAACATGTGTTTCTGGAGAGAGGGTAAGAAATCAGCCTGAACTGGACATCTCTGACGTACAATCTCCTAATTAAAAATATATGTAAACACCGTAATAAGACATCTTTTCGTATTAAGATTGCTTAAAGTTTGTGTGGGTTACTGATTTGTTCCTAATTTCATTTTCTTTCTTCAAAGATGCGTGCGCGACCCAACCATGGTGTACTACTACAACCCGTACAGTAATGTCCAGCGGTTCTACATCAGATCGTTCCGTTTCGTGTATTCCAACACCTTTCTGGTATATCTGCACTGTGAGCTGCTTGTCTGTCATCGTAACTCAACCAACTCAAGGTGCGTCCAAGGTTGTATCAGCGGCTCCAGAGGACGTCGAGAGGTCATTGACAGCTCAAAGCTATCTACGTTGTCTGCTGGACCACTGAAAGGATCTAACACAAAGACGGGAACTGACGGACAGGGCGGAGAAGGTAAGACCAACATCAATCGAATATTCTTTATTCAAAATCACTTATCCTAGTTGCTTCCTACTTATCACAGGTATAAAATGTTTTAACAATTTCAATGTTTTGGGGGATGATCCGCTTTTGGCTTTTTAATTAGTTTTTGATTATTTTTTTCCTTATGTTGTTTGAGGAGTTGCAATCTTGTGTGACACTTCCCCAGAAAGTCCAAAACCAGGTTGACTTGAATGATTTCGTGCTTAGGATATAGTTGTCTTATTCCATTTCGTAGCTCTTGGCGTCGTTTTTTGAAGATGAAATTCCTCCATGAAATGTCCCATATGATTTTGGCTTTTTCGTTTCTAACTACTATTATTATTATTATTATTATTATTATTATTATTATTGTTATTTTTTACTATTATAATTATTATGCTTTTTTAACCTGCAGAAACATCGAGTGTCAAGAACGCAACCATTGGTGCAGTCTCTGCTCTTGCTGTAGTTGCCCTTGTTGTTGCCATTTTACTGTTGGTCAAAATGTTGCGCGGTCGCCACAACCGCGTTCCTCCCGAGGAAACTCTCCCTCCCAAGGAAACTCCCCCTCCAGCCATTATCATGAGCGAGACCGTCAACTCATACGAACAACACGTGATGGAAGATGGTGAAAGAGCGGAGATTGAAATATAGCTTTCGTCACCCTGCACGTTCGAAACACTTTATAATGTCTGCATTAAGTACAAGCATAAATTACACAAGTATAACTCACCTGCACCTCTTGGGATAAACAAATTAGGAGGATAAGGTCTGATCCACTGCAAAGTAGAGGAGAAAGAAACGAGGAAGACTTAAGTGGCGACAGCTTTTGGTAATGATACGTCATGAGGCTAATATAAAGGTAATGCAGCTATAACGCTTTAAGGAACTAGGCGGTCCACAGACCATATGTCAGGAGCGGATGCAGGTGAGGGGCGCAGTGGTTACAGCCCCCCCCCCCCCCCCCCCCCCGCAGGATCGACTTTGTGCCCCTATTTTGAAGATAATCAAAACAAAATAATGCTTTCTTTCATTGATTCTAAGGGTTGCACCCCAATTTGTGCCCCTACTGAGTAACTTGCAAGATATCCGATACAAGTTTTGATGATTTTCTTTTTTCCTTTTTCTTCTCCTTCTTTCCCTCCCTGAACAAAGTCCTGAATCTGCCCCTGCATAGACAGCTAAATTCCTTGCACTTTTGCACTGTTACATACAGTGACTGATGTATGGGAATAAATACGTGTTTCACTCGTACCATCAGATTATCTTTTTTAAAGAAATGTGTTAATATAAGGAATGGTATGGCCACTTACTAAATTTTTAATGACTTGAAATTAACTACAATGTATTTTCATTGTTAAACTATGAAATGGTAACGCTTCGCTGGTCGATCGCGAGCAGGCACAACATTAATTTCATATTCGAAGAAGCCTTTTCTATGAGCATTTTGTTCCAGAACTATACTTGATGACCTGTGAGGGAATTTTGTGATGTACTGTTCAGTTTACTTTGACCATAACGTTTTCTCAAAATTACATGGATAATTATAATTTCCCATAAACAGGCCCAACACTGTTGGTACCTCAGGCCTGATTTGTCGAACATCATGCAATGGCAACGCTTCGATAATCATTATCATATATCATATTTGTGACTACATTAAGCCTGCAACACGAGACGAGGCTTTCAAATTCATGGTTTAGATTTCCCTTACAGTTCCCGGTGCTATATCCCACGAACTCAATAATTCAGCTGGAATATCTCAAACTTTAAAATTTGGATGGCATAAATTGGTCTTTTGAGTAACCAAATATAAAAAATGAAAATTGCCAGCCATCTCGAAAAATCTAGTTATTCAGGGTTCCCGACTCAGACAATAACGAACCAAGGCACAGTAGCAGAGGTTTTTCAGTTATAAACATGTAGACCCCTTGCAGTATACTTGAGAATGCAGCTCAATTCGGAGGACAAAATAGCTGACATTGTACATGTTATTCATAAGCATAAGCATAAAGCCAGCTTCTAATCATAATCAGGTCAAGATATTTTTGAAGCTGAATCGAATTTTCGGAAGATAATTTTCATTCCGTTGACGTTTTGCCATCGGGCACATAAACAAAATCTTCAAAACAAATTTTAATTGGGTTACGTGGCAGTGACGTCAAACTCAGATAAACAAACCGAATTTCTCTTTCTTCTTGAGTCCGATTTCTGCCGTTTGGTTTTTAATGACAACTTTTTTCGAAAAGTAATAAAAGATAAATAAATAAAATGTGTTTCTCCGTTTTCTTTTCAGTATAATATTACGCTTGTCTGAGTCATGCATCTATTAAGCGGACTATTTTTAGAATAGCCACACAGCCATGAAGCACAAATTATGAAAAAAAAATATTATATTTTTTGTCAAAGAATTAAAATAATATAATAATTCTTTCAGTTATTTTCTTTTACTATTGGTTACCAAATTTATTCGCTAGATGCGAATGCAGCTAGCTAGATCTATTCATATACCACTGAATTCCCTAAATCTTTCACACATATCAAATATATCTACAAATATATGTGAAGATAAAGACAGCGATTTCATATACTTTCGTACAAAAATATTCTTGAATACGTATGAGGCTTTTTGACATGTTTACAGCTGATTTAATCAATAATTAATGTTCCTTGTTTACTCTTTATTTCTCAACAAAAAGAGCACTGAAACATATATATGTCTACTGATTGCTAAAATGTTAAAGTTTTAGAGATTTGGTCTATATGTTCATGTGATATGAACGATGCGTACGCTGGGAGGTGTAGGGCACGAGAGAACCAAGCTTAGAAACACGAGGCGAAGCCTAGTTTTTCTCATGCTTTTCGAGTGTTCTACGGCTTCCAGAGGGTTTACATCAAAATACAGAGACATAAGCAGCTGTCTTACATTGCTTTTATAAAATTTTTGAACCATTTCGAACGATAAATATAATACAGCCACGATCTTAAGACAAGTTGAGGCAAGTCTTTTTGGTCTATTGAGTAACTAGATAATAATACCAGATGATAATACGAGAAGCATTGAAGTACGAATTCTAAGTATTATATTTTTTGTAAAAATTTCATCAAAGCGGAATTTGCTGATATGCATTTTTTTTTTTTTTTTTTTTTGTTCCACGCCAATTGCTTGGAGACCGTCTTCGTTTAAAGTAATCAATGATTATTACTTTCATATTTTCCATTCTAGGTTAGCAAATTCATAGCTAGATCCAAATGAACCTAGACCTGAAACCCAACAAAATGCAGCTCTGTACATCGTTCAGGTTCCTTCAACTATTATAGAAAATGTTTTTAAACATTAAGAATTTAACTTTCTAAACTTGATAATTACTTGTCTCATCAAATATTTTATAGCCTGAAGCTAGTTCTTTTGTCGGCGGGTTAACGACACAGTGGGTTTCATATTTTCAACATGACATCAGCAGCCCAATTATTGCACCACATCTCTGAGATCGTGGGGATAATTTTATATTTGATTTAAAATATTTATTTTCTTTTTTTTACTGGCATAAACACTGTTTAAAGCTCGTATAATGAAAAAAAATATGAAACCATATTTGAAAAACAATGGTTTTTGCACAACTGACACTCTGTTCTGTCTTGGCCTGTTGTGGTACCACGTGACGTTTGACCAATCAAAGTCAATATAACTGCACTGGATGGCGATGGAGCTTTCAAATACAATCAGCAGTTTTTTCAAAAATAGACAACTAAGCGTTAATTTCCGGGGTTCCGTCCTGGCCTATCTACATACCACGTGACACTTATTGACGAATCAAAATACATCTTCGATAGGTGTGGCAATTGATAAAAGTTCTAGAACAAGAAAAGCTTCCATCAGACTTGCAGTTCTTCGAAGATTTGCACAGCGTATATACTTCAGCTAAGGTCTGAATACAACACAAGTTTGTTTGAATCTTTTCGGCCAAGTGAGATATGAAGCCGTTTTTCTTATTGGTTGGCGTCCTGCTAGCTGTGTTCTCTTCTGGTGAAGCTCAATCATCAGGTAAAGTCACCTTCAAAACAAACGATGATAATATGTTTTGGCGAATAGGCCATTTTCGAATTCGTATAATACCGCTCTTTTCCATGATTAGATTACTCAGGGTGAGACTCATTTACTCAGGGTGAGCCTCATTTCAGTGTTAAAATATTCACAAATACCAAGAGTAGAGTAAAGAATGCATAACTTCGACTATCCCAAACACTTTGAAATTCCACAGATCTTCACCTAAACACGTTAATACTCTACACAAAATCGAAGCTAACCCGAACTCGAAACTGGGGTATTAAAAGACCATTATTTTTTAATGATTTTTATCTTAGTTGAGTTAATAAAAAATCCAATTCATGAACCCGTAATGTTGTGATTCATTTCGATTACTATAAACAGTGTACTCGCATACATTTGAAATCAAGAATCAATGTAGTTTTCTATATGCTTTCCTTTTCTGTCGAAGCTTTTAATATAGATAGATAGATAGATAGATAGATACGGGACACGATCTACGAATGATTTTAGGCGAACAAACAATACTACGGGGGGGGGGGGGGGGGGAGAGAAAATAAACTAAGAAAATGTATGTATATGTGCAAACTTTGCTAAAATAACAAGGTTATTATACTTCTCATAACCAAACAACACATAGCGAGCTGTACGGGATCTTTCTTCAATTTTTGCAAAATCTAAGTTAAATATTCCCGAGAGAAACATCGATCTACATTCAAGTAAATTAACAAAGATACCACAACAGGGTTAAATGTTGTTGTTCCTAACCGTACAAATTCATGCAGATGTATTCCATGCATAATTTTCCTGATTGTAAACAAAACTTTGATCTTTACCATGCATTTCAAAAGCCAAAAGCAAAAGCACGACGAGAGCTTCAAGTAAACCGAGTGAATTAAGTTTATTCGCTGAAGAACAACATTTTGCTGAAGAACACTGAACATTCTTATAATACAATATTTGCCTCCCGAGGGAATATAGTTCGTCCTCGTGTTAATACTAACTATGGCAAGTTTGCTTTTCAATTCTTTATCTCTAGAATTTGGGAAGAGATCCCAACACATATTAAAAAAATGAGCTCCTAATCGTCATTTAGAATCTGTTTCAAAATCTATTTGATGCAATCACAAATCTAAATTGTGTATACACTTAATTATTACTTCGTGGAATATTAATTGTTTTAAATATTTCACGAATTAATAAATTATTTATTTATTTTGACTCCCCCTTCTTGGTCTACATTTATTATTATAATTAATCTTTATTCAGTGGGTGGTTGTTGACTCGAAAGTTTATACTACTTCAACAACCACACACACTCTATTTATTATACTTTTTCATAACTTACTACATTTATATGTATTTCTATTTGCGGTAATTATGTAAATTATTCATATTGTATTTTCTTTATTGTTATAATGTGTGTGAATAAAATTCAATTCAATTCGGATTAATGATTTCAGTTATGAACACATTTTTATTTCATTTGTGCAAAAGGGAGGGGGTGACTAGCCACCCCCTTCACCACCCCTGGATCCGCCCCTGTGAAACCTTGGTGTTACGGTTTAGCGGGGGTTGATTGGGATAATGATAATTTTTTTGGTGAATTAAAACACAATCTTCAGAGATAATTTGAAATAAAGCAGCTTAATCGCGGGTTATAGGCACCAAATAACCTCCTTTTCTCAAAGTATTGTGTGACGTAATAAACCCTATTTAAAAACAGTGATAGTGTTATATAAATAGCTTAATTCTAGCCCATGCAAAAACCATTGTTTATTTTGCTAATTGAAGAATATTTTACTAGAGTGCAGTAACTACACCGTGCTGAACGCACGTAACCGTTCTCAAGACGTACACAGAGGTAACTTATTAATGTGTGATGACACCCTCACACCAGGATGGTACCGCTTCATGGGTGATGCTGGTACTGCTATGCCAACGTCTTGTGTACCTATGAATCACTGTGGTACTCATGCTTCTGGATGGATGAATGGTTCTCATCCAACCCAAGCAGAGGGTGTCGTGACTCGCAGGGTGTGCTATCACTGGAGTAGTAACTGCTGTAGCTGGTCCAACAATATTCGTGTCAGAAACTGTGGAGGATTCTACTTGTACGAGCTTGTCAAACCACAAGGCTGTTACTCTCGTTACTGTGGCAACGGGACTGGTATGTGTGATTTTCTGGGTACTTTTGGAAAAAAATTTTTTAAACTACAATTTTTTAAAGTTAAAATTTAATGCTGATTCCGAATATGAAAAGAAAAATGGGGTGTCCCGCGCTCGTTTTCTAGACAATCAGCATTTAATGGATGCCTACGCGCGAGTTTTTGAAGCAAAAATTGTGCCATCGAAAGTGATCAAAAAAAATATTACAACTCATAAGATAATTGTTCTTTGCAGACCTTATCATCCACAAATGCCAGCTAGTGAATCATCCTACAATATGACATGGATATTTTTGCATAAAATACAAAGAAATACATCGATTTGTCATATTTCGCCCTTTCAGGGCTCTCAAAAATCTCATAAAGTCAAACAAAAATTCCTACAAAAAAAATTTTTTTTCATACTTTAGAAAAATTAACTTAATCGAACTGTAAGCTTGCAATGATAGAGACATGTAAATAATTGTCCAAGGTGTTAAAAAAAGGTTTTTATCATTGCAAGCTCATCGTTCGTATTGCTTCAATGCAAAGGCTTGGCTACCTTTCAAGATGGCGCATGGAACTGTAAAGGGGAATACTGCCTTGTAGCTAAGTACTCTTTATTCTAATGCTTTTGGGCTTTTCTTGTTCAGGTACGAACAACACATGCGCAAGCAGTCCTTGTCGTAATAATGGCACGTGTGCTACTACCTACTATGGCTACAAGTGCTATTGTCCAAATGGTTACAGCGGTAAACAATGTGAAACAAGTAAGTTTTATTTAAACAGTACTAGATTTAGAAATCATACAATGTAGAACTGGTAGAACTAGTCATAAGGAACTATAGTTACTAGTGAATGAATCAGAAATACTATGGACAGAATATATCGTCACGTGATGAGCAATAAATCTTCTTAGTTTGTGTGTAATGTCTTCCCATTTCAGACCATTTCAGTCTTTCTCTTGAGAATAAGATTCTTTGTTTGAATTGTATCTGTATTCATCTGTCTTCTTATGCGCAACTGTCAAACAAAGAAATGATACTCAAAATGGCCTGAAATGGGAAATCATTATGCCCTAGATTAATAGGCTTATTGTGGCTGGAAAACCGTAGTTTTTCAATCGTTTTCCAATACCTGATTCCATGAAACTCAAGCTAATTATCTTAATCACGTTTGGTCTGAGATAGGAAAACATGGCGCGCGCTGACTTTGTCAGTCATACTTTGTATTCTGTTTTCTAACATTGAAATTCACACATTCATTTTCAATCTAGACATGTACCCGTGTAACAGTAACCCTTGTCGTAACGGAGGTAGTTGTAACGGAGGTTACAACTGGTACAGATGTTATTGTCGTACTGGATACACTGGACAACAATGTCAGTCTTGTAAGTACATCAAGATTAGTTTTTTTAATGAGTGTAAAACAAGCTACACGGCACGGTCACGGAGCTGGATTAAGAACACCGTGTATTCGCCAATCAAGGCACATGATAAACTAGAATCAGGTCCATTATGAATGAAGGTACACTTTACTGCGAAGGTTGCAGCAAGGAACATTTATTATATTCTTCTCTATAGAAGCCACTTGAGTGTCATCGCTGTAAATAAATACAAAAAATAAATGCAAATTACCAGTCGATTCCAAGAGTGGCTTTTCTTCTTTAACTGTAAAATAAGTTTCAGAAAGAGTTTGCTCATGAAAGGAACATGAGTCTTAATTTAAAATCTTATTCATTCTATCCGAGAAACAATTTCATAATCCAAATAACTTGCTCTTCTTAATTTTCCAGACTTGAACTATTGCGCCAGTTGGCCTTGTCGTAATGGGGGCACGTGTAATAATTACAATTATGGATATCATTGTTCCTGTCCACATGGATTCAGCGGCAGACAATGTGAAACGAGTAAGTACTTCATGTGCAGAGTGGTACACAATGCTAAATACACCAGTTTCGCATTGGATACAAACCGCTGTTTTTTGAAGACCACAGACTAATTTGCACAGACAAGACACGACTCGGTACAGCACGTCCATACCGCACATTTCTCATTGTCTACTCTATTTTCACACGTTTTAACACAAGTGTACATTTTCCGTGATTTTTCATTGGTTCAAAAACAAAGCCACTTGCATGAGTGTCACTGTAAAGTAAATTTCCTAATCAGGAACAGTTTTCTCATGAACGACAGTACATGAGTTTTACTTAAAAACAAAATGTGCTATATAATTCATTTTATCTAATCATGAAAGAAACACGATGCTAATTTAAGTCGCTTCCTGTTTTCCAGACTTTTGCGCCAGTTCGCCTTGTCGTAATGGAGGAACGTGTAATTATAATTACAATTGGAGTAGATATCAGTGTTCGTGTCCATATGGATTCACCGGCAGACAATGTGAAACGAGTAAGTACTTCACACACCCAAACCACGCAGAGGCCTGCCTGGGAACATTTGTGAGCCAGTGGTCAATGTGTAAAATGGTACACAATGCTGAATACACCAGTTTCGCATTGGATACAAACCACTGTTTTTTGAAGACCACAGACTCGTTTATAAGTCAGCTATTTATAGACACCATTAAAAGTCCGTGGGATTTCAAAACATTGGTATTATTCAACTTGCACATTCTTTTCATTACAGTTGACTTTTGCAAATAATTAGCAACAGCCAACTTAATAGTGACCTTGAGTATGTTAAGAAGTGGTTGTTAGCAAACAAATTGAGCCTCAATGTGGCAAAAACTGAATTTCTTCTAATTGGCTCTCACTATAATATACGTACTCTCATTGCCCAGCAGCCTAACATAGAGATTGGTTAAAATTCCTTAAAACAAGTTACCCATAGTAAGGTTCTTGGTGTCGAAATTGACCAATTTCTGTCTTGGGATAAGCATGTTGATACCATAGCCAAAAACATTACGTCTGGTATAGGAGCGATCAGGAGGATAAGAGACTTTGTTGACTGAGAAACTCTGGTCACTATACATAATGCAATAGTCAAACCCCATTTTAATTACTGTAGTGAAGTATGGGACACCCTTGGTGAAAGGTCTTTCAAAACGACTGCAGAAATTACAAAATAGATCTGCAAGAATCATTACACATATGAGAAATGAAAACCCCCACCAAGAAGCTCTGAGAAGCTCTAGGTTGGGAAACTCTTGAAATTCAAAGAGCATAAACAAAGGCCAAGCATATGTTTAGAATAGTTAATGGCATGGCACCATCTTGTCTTGCAGATCTCTATACTCAAAAGCAGCACGTTACAAATTATAAATTAGGGGTTCCAGTACCTCGCTACAGTTACCTCTTCCTAAAACAGAGAACGGTAAAAAGAGTTTT
The DNA here is from genome assembly GCA_023349425.1 of Anthopleura sola. Lineage (NCBI taxonomy): Eukaryota > Metazoa > Cnidaria > Anthozoa > Actiniaria > Actiniidae > Anthopleura > Anthopleura sola. The sequence continues at coordinate 2,083,208 of JALHLI010000010.1, forward strand.
TTATATGATGGGGCTAAAGTCTGGAATTCCGTTCCAGAGAATTTACGTAATTGTAAATCATTACCCTCATTTAAGGCTGAAATTGCCACTCACACCCCCCGGGGGGGGGGGGTACTCCCCTATATTTGCTATACGGGTATGTGCCGCCCGATAGGGTATGGTTTTTTGGCTTTCAGGTCTGGGGTAGGGTATCATTTTTTACAATTTGTCTGGGGAAGGGTAAGGTTTTTGTCTGGGATAGGGTATCTTTTTGACATTTTTTCCGGGATAGGGTTATGTTTTAGTTGTTTTAGCCTGGTAGGCTAGGTTTTCTGCCGGCACAAAAAATAACGATTTAAATTCAATTAAACAATTGCCAAATAGTTATTGAAATCTATTGAATAATCGTTTTTTCCATTTCAAAAAAATGTAGGTTTAGTCTGGGGTAGGGTATATGAAATCAAAATTCTAGGTCTGGGATAGGGTCAGGGTTTTGAGGACCTGGCGGTACACCCCCACCCAAGTTGGGGTGGTAGTACCCCCCCCCCCCCCCCCCCCCCGGGTCACACCCTATCTATTTCTTAAAAATTTTTTCTAAGAACTTAATTATTTATTTCGAATATTATATTACTTTTAAAATATTATATATAGAAATGTTTTGTGTATTATTTACTAGGTAGCATAATATTAACTTTTATATTGTAATTTTGTGGAAATCAGCCTTAGTTGACGGGGCTAGCGTGTCTAAATAAAGTTTACTTACTTAATGTAAAGAATGTGCAAGTTGAATAATACCAATCCCATAGAATTTGAATGGTGTCTATGGATATCTAGCAATGGGCGGACAATCTTCAATAAGTAAAACACATTCATAAAGCCATTGCGAAGTGTACACAGACCACCGATCTTTTTCAGTTCTCCGATAAAAAAGGCAACAGAAATAGTTTTCTTGCTCACGATTTTTCAACAGACCTTAAAACAAGCGTAACCTGTGGAGAGAACTATATGCAGATTGACTTAATGGATCAGTACTTCCCTGGCCTGGACTGGCGCAGTCTGCACCTCAAAAACACAACGTGTAGAGCAACAAAGACATCCTCCACCATGAGACTACGTGCACCTCTAGACGGCTGTGGTGTGACATACGTAGAACATGACAAGAAGATTGCATTCTGGAACGAGGTATACTATAGACATATATCTCGATTAATAACAATGACGTGGACACGTCAATAACATATATTACATTCCTTTTGTATTGTTATCTAGGGTTTTCACCGGGTTCTCCACCAGTTTTAATTCCTCCTCAAACATCCATAAATTCAAATTGTATTTTGTGGACGAGGGCTTCCTTGTGGGAATGCTGCTTTTGATTTCCATAGGAGATTCAGTCAGTGGTTAGAGGCGAGTGCAATACTCCCACACCCTATTTAGTCGGTTCAATTTCCACGTTCACCCTGACAGTCATACTCATGCTTTAATTGCTTACCCGAAGCATTCAATCTCCAAGTCTTTTATCTTATTTTCAGGTTAGAAATGAGCAGAGTCTGTGGCCAGTCTGGGGCGGAAATCGTTCTGCCATCACGCGAGGTGAAAACCTTATTATTCCATTCTACTGCGAGTACGGACGAGAAAAGATTGTCAGTACGAGTTTCAGTCCATCAAGGAAAAGAGTCTTCGCTTCTGAAGGTCTGCATCAAAAAATCGTTGAAAAATCTGTCCTGTCTTCTTTTGTATTAAATATCAACCAACATGGCGACCACGTCTTTTGTCCTTGTGTATGTGACGTCATAGCTGCCATGTTAGTTGGCTTGAACAAAAGATTTGATCTTCGTTTTTTTCTGTCATCATGACAAAAAAAAAATCAAATCTTTTGTTCAAGCAACATGACTGCAACATCTTTTATCTATTTTTTCTCATGTAAAGAGATGCGAGTCAGCACGTCAGTCATATCTTTAATTAAAACCTCTTCTTTCCCCAGGATCCTTTGGCAACTTCACTTTTACTATGGATCTCTACCGGTCTTCGAGCTATTCAACACCTTACTCACCTTTTGCTTACCCAGTGGTTGTCTACCCAAACCAGCCTCTGTGGGTTCAGTATAAAGTTTCAAATACCAACGCTGATCTGGTCGTGTTTGCTGAGAATTGTCGTGCTACCACATCAATTAATCCAGACTCATTTCCACAACATGTGTTTCTGGAGAGAGGGTAAGAAATCAGCCTGAACTGGACATCTCTGACGTACAACCTCCTAATTAAAAATATATGTAAACACCGTAATAAGACATCTTTTCGTATTAAGATTGCTTAAAGTTTGTGTGGGTTACTGATTTGTTCCTAATTTCATTTTCTTTCTTCAAAGATGCGTGCGCGACCCAACCATGGTGTACTACTACAACCCGTACAGTAATGTCCAGCGGTTCTACATCAGATCGTTCCGTTTCGTGTATTCCAACACCTTTCTGGTATATCTGCACTGTGAGCTGCTTGTCTGTCATCGTAACTCAACCAACTCAAGGTGCGCACAAGGTTGTATCAGCGGCTCCAGAGGACGTCGAGAGGTCATTGACAGCTCAAAGCTATCTACGTTGTCTGCTGGACCACTGAAAGGATCTAACACAAAGACGGGAACTGACGGACAGGGCGGAGAAGGTAAGACCAACATCAATCGAATATTCTTTATTCAAAATCACTTATCCTAGTTGCTTCCTACTTATCACAGGTATAAAATGTTTTAACAATTTCAATGTTTTGGGGGATGATCCGCTTTTGGCTTTTTAATTAGTTTTTGATTATTTTTTCTTTATGTTGTTTGAGGAGTTGCAATCTTGTGTGACACTTCCCCAGAAAGTCCAAAATCAGGTTGACTTGAATGATTTCGTGCTTAGGATATAGTTGTCTTATTCCATTTCGTAGCTCTTGGCGTTGTTTTTTGAAGGTGAAATTCCTCCATGAAATGTCCCATATGATTTTGGCTTTTTTCGTTTCTAACTACTATTATTATCATTATTATTATTATTATTATTATTATTATTATTATTATTATTTTTACTATTATAATTATTATGCTTTTTTAAAATGCAGAAACATCGAGTGTCAAGAACGCAACCATTGGTGCAGTCTCTGCTCTTGCTGTAGTTGCCCTTGTTGTTGCCATTTTACTGTTGGTCAAAATGTTGCGCGGTCGCCACAACCGCGTTCCTCCCGAGGAAACTCTCCCTCCCAAGGAAACTCCCCCTCCAGCCATTATCATGAGCGAGACCGTCAACTCATACGAACAACACGTGATGGAAGATGGTGAAAGAGCGGAGATTGAAATATAGCTTTCGTCAACCTGCACGTTCGAAACACTTTATAATGTCTGCATTAAGTACAAGCATAAATTACACAAGTATAACTCACCTGCACCTTTTGGGATAAACAAATTAGGAGGATAAGGTCTGATCCACTGCAAAGTAGAGGAGAAAGAAACGAGGAAGACTTAAGTGGCGACAGCTTTTGGTAATGATACGTCATGAGGCTAATATAAAGGTAATACAGCTATAATAATGCTTTAAGGAACTAGCCAGTCCACAGAATATGTCAGGAGCGGATGCAGGTAAGGGGCGCAAAGGGGGTACGCCTCCCCCCTCCCCACAGGATCGTTTTTGTGCACCTATTTTGAAGATAATCAAAACAAAATAATGCTTTCTTTCTTTGATTCTAAGGGTTGCACCCCAATTTGTGCCCCTACTTTGCAACTTACAAGATATCCGATACAAGTTTTGATGTTTTTCTTTTTTCCTTTTTCTTCTCCTTCTTTCCCTCCCTGAACAAAGTCCTGAATCCGCCCCTGCATAGACAGCTAAATCCTTGCACTCTTGCACTGTTACATACAGTGACTGATGTATGGGAATAAATATGTTTCACTCGTACCATCAGATTATGTTTTAAAAAAATGTGTTAATATAAGGAATGGCCACTTACGAGTTTAATGACTCGAAATTCTTTACAATGTATTTTTATTGTTAAACTATGAAATGGCAACGCTTCGCTGATCGATCGCGAGCAGTCACAACATTAATGACGTAATCGAAGAAGCCTTTCTATGAGCATTTTCTTCCAGAACTATACTTGATGACCTGTGAGGGAATCTTGTGATGTACTATCTTACTTTGACCATAACGTTTTCCCAAAATTACATGGATAATTATAATTTCCCCTAAACAGACCCAACACTGTTGGTACCTCAGGCCTGATTTGGCGAACATCATGCAATGGCAACGCTTCGATAATCATTATCATATATCATATTTGTGACTACATCAAGCCTGCAACACAAGACGAGGCCTTCAAATTCATGGTTTAGATGTCCCTTACAGTTCCCGGTGCTATGTCCCACGAACTCACTAATTCAGCTGGAATATCTCAAACTTTAAAATTTGGATCGCATAAATTGGTATATTGCAGGAATTTTAGTTGCATGATTTTTTTTTTTTTTTTTTTTTTTCCCACCCCCTGCACGTTATTCTTTTTAAACATCATGACCTTGCACGAGAGCATAATTAACGGGGCGGAATGATTTAATTCAAAATATTTATTTTCTTTGGTTATCTTTACTGGCATGAACATTATTTAAACTCGTTCATGAAAAAAAATATGAAACCATATTTGAAAAACAAAGGTTTTTGCACAACTGAGACTGTTCTGTCTTCAATCAGAGTCAATATAAATGGTTTTCATGTTACAAAAATTTTGTAGCCTGAAGCTATAGTTCTTTTGTCGGGGGGTGGGTTTCATATTTTCAACATGACATCAGCAGCCATGCATTATTGCACCACATCTCTGAGATCGTGGGAATAATTTTATATTTGATTTAAGGTATTTATTTTCTTTTTCTTTACTGGCATAAACACTGTTCAAAGATCGTTGATAAAAAAATATGATTCAATGAAAAAATATGAAACCATACTTGCAAAACACTTTGAAAGGTTATTGCACAACTGACACTGTTCTGTACGTCATGGACTGTAGTGGCGTGACGTTTGAACAATCAGAGTCAATATAACTGCACTGGATGGCGATGGAGCTTGTAAATACAATCAGCCGTTCAAAAATAAGCAACTAAGCGTTAATTTCCGAGGCTCCATCCAGGTCAATCTACATACCACGTGACACTTATTGACGAATGAAAATACATCTTCGAAAGGTGTGGCAATTAATAAAAGTTCTAGAACAAGAAAAGCTTCCATCAGACTTGCAGCTCTTCGAAGAGGTGCACAGCGTATATACTTCTGCTAAGGTCTGAATACAACACAAGTTTGTTTGAATCTTTTCCAAGAGTCAGATATGAAGCCGTTTTTCTTATTGATCAGCGTCCTGCTAGCTGTGTTCTTTGCTGATGAAGTTCAGTCATCAGGTATAGTCACTTGATTGATTGATTGATTGATTGACTGAGTGATTTTATTTTACTCATATATATAGGAAGTCTGTGTTTCGATTTTTCCGTAGTACAGCTCTCGATACATAAAAGTAGAGCGGAATATAAATATTAAGATAAGAAAAACAAAGAGACTACAGTCTCATCCCGACAAGCCTGTTTCGTGATTGACATTAAAATCCCCTGAAGAGTGAATCATATATATATATATATATATTAACATCTTTTAACAATTGTACATTATAATAATTAATACATTGAAGAAGAAGAAAATATTATACTAATCTCTATCTGTATTACATAGTACTAAGTAGAAAGGATAACTTATAATAGAACTAGTATTTTTGTTTGAGCCTGGAGGTCAAATTAACAATATGTTTTCTAGTTGACCTCCAGCCTTTTTATATTAACATATTTTGACGACAGAATTAAGGAAAATTACAAAAAGGTAAATTTATACTAAGTAGAAATATGGGGAAAATATTGAGCAAAAATGTGAAGCCTGATGATAAGCTTATATATATAAGGTAGGGAAAATATATATTTATAGTGAGAGAAAATATTATATCTCCATAGGAAGAGAAGTGAAAATTATGGAAAAATATAATATATAATATCTAAGTATATAGTATAATATAAATTATATAATATAGTATAATATAATATAAAGTATATTGAACAATTATAGGCCCTGATTGGAGAGAATATATTCTTTCAGTTTTTTCTTAAAGGAGAATGTATTTGAAGATTTAAGATCGATGAGCTGGGAGCATTTTCCAAAGATCAATCGCAGCAAATGAAATACTTTGCTTGCCTATATTTATATATATATATATGTATAAAAGTTGTTATCCATGGCTTTTTTTAGGTCTCTGTTATATCAGTAATAGCTTGTGCTGTTGAATGTCCTTTTCGAAAGCCAAATTGACATTCAAATCAAATCTTTTGTTTTTCAAGATAATTTATTAGTTGTTTATAAATAAGTTTTTCAAAAATTTGATAATTAGCTGGATCCGTTGGATTCCCGCCTTTTTCAATTGGTGTTACTTTGGATATCTTTAATATGTCAGGGACAATACCTTGTAAAATTGATTGATTAAATATTTGAGAAAGAGGCTAACATATGTAATCACCTGTGAGTTTAATGCAAAGTTTTTGATATATTATCTTTGTAATTTGGCTTTGGGATTTGTTTTTTTCCCTATTTATTATCATGCTAATGAGTTTTTATTTATTTATTTATTTATTTATTTATTTATTTATTTATTTATTTATTTATTTATTTATTTATTTATTTATTTATTTATTTATTTATTTATTTATTTATTTATTTATTTATTTATTTATTTATTTATTTATTTATTTATTTATTTATTTATTTATTTATTTATTTATTTATTTATTTATTTATTTATTTATTTATTTATTTATTTATTTATTTATTTATTTATTTATTTATTTATTTATTTATTTATTTATTTATTTATTTATTTATTTATTTATTTATTTATTTATTTATTTATTTATTTATTTATTTATTTATTTATTTATTTATTTATTTATTTATTTATTTATTTATTTATTTATTTATTTATTTATTTATTTATTTATTTATTTATTTATTTATTTATTTATTTATTTATTTATTTATTTATTTATTTATTTATTTATTTATTTATTTATTTATTTATTTATTTATTTATTTATTTATTTATTTATTTATTTATTTATTTATTTATTTATTTATTTATTTATTTATTTATTTATTTATTTATTTATTTATTTATTTATTTATTTATTTATTTATTTATTTATTTATTTATTTATTTATTTATTTATTTATTTATTTATTTATTTATTTATTTATTTATTTATTTATTTATTTATTTATTTATTTATTTATTTATTTATTTATTTATTTATTTATTTATTTATTTATTTATTTATTTATTTATTTATTTATTTATTTATTTATTTATTTATTTATTTATTTATTTATTTATTTATTTATTTATTTATTTATTTATTTATTTATTTATTTATTTATTTATTTATTTATTTATTTATTTATTTATTTATTTATTTATTTATTTATTTATTTATTTATTTATTTATTTATTTATTTATTTATTTATTTATTTATTTATTTATTTATTTATTTATTTATTTATTTATTTATTTATTTATTTATTTATTTATTTATTTATTTATTTATTTATTTATTTATTTATTTATTTATTTATTTATTTATTTATTTATTTATTTATTTATTTATTTATTTATTTATTTATTTATTTATTTATTTATTTATTTATTTATTTATTTATTTATTTATTTATTTATTTATTTATTTATTTATTTATTTATTTATTTATTTATTTATTTATTTATTTATTTATTTATTTATTTATTTATTTATTTATTTATTTATTTATTTATTTATTTATTTATTTATTTATTTATTTATTTATTTATTTATTTATTTATTTATTTATTTATTTATTTATTTATTTATTTATTTATTTATTTATTTATTTATTTATTTATTTATTTATTTATTTATTTATTTATTTATTTATTTATTTATTTATTTATTTATTTATTTATTTATTTATTTATTTATTTATTTATTTATTTATTTATTTATTTATTTATTTATTTATTTATTTATTTATTTATTTATTTATTTATTTATTTATTTATTTATTTATTTATTTATTTATTTATTTATTTATTTATTTATTTATTTATTTATTTATTTATTTATTTATTTATTTATTTATTTATTTATTTATTTATTTATTTATTTATTTATTTATTTATTTATTTATTTATTTATTTATTTATTTATTTATTTATTTATTTATTTATTTATTTATTTATTTATTTATTTATTTATTTATTTATTTATTTATTTATTTATTTATTTAGGCGGCTTATTAGTCATGGAACAAGAAGTAGGAAAGTGGTCGGTAATATCTGCTAAACAAAATTCCGGAATTTAATATTTTCTGTGGTATGTTTGTGAAGATGTGGTCGATCAGTGTAGATGTATGATCAGTAACTCTAGTAGGTTTTGTTATTAATGGCATGAATCCTTCATCGAGAAGGCCGTCGAGAAATTGTGCAGTTTTGTGATCATTATTATAATTTAGTAAGTTTATATTGAAATCGCCTAACAGAAAATACCTCTTTTTGTTTGCTATTCAGTGAAGCTAGTTGTTCTTTTAGGATTTGTTCAAAGTGGTCATAATTCCCCGAGGGGTGTCGATAAAATGTCCCAATCATAATGTTCTTATGTTTTATGCGATTAATTCCTATCCAACAAGGCTCAAACTCAGCATTGGAATGTGATAAATCTTGTCTAACAATAAAGTCTATGTCATTGGCAATGTACATGCCAACGCCTCCAGCGGCGGAGTGCGAATTAGTATTCACGAAACTGTAGCCTGGTATGCTAATGTTGTTAATATTTTGGTCTTTGAGTTTCGTTTCTGAGATTGCAATAATTTCAGGCCAATGTTCTATAGACATAAGTAAATCTTCTAATAAAGTTAAATTTTTGTAAAGACTGCGCATTTTGAAGTGAATTATTGAAAGCCCAAGTTGCCTATTTGCCTTATGGAAAAGATTTGCGGATTGCTTAATTGAAAAATATTTTGATTTTATGCCATGCAATATCAGATAGAATTGACTGATTTTGAATTCGTTCTGGATTAACAATGATATCTTCTATGAGATCTTTTGATTGAAGAATATCATTTGAAGAGACATTAACCCAGCTACCAATAGTTCTTAGTAACTCTTGGCGATCTAGTTCAAAAAAGGGTAGCTCTGAGAAATAATTATTCTCAGAGTGACTTTAGTTAACGACTTGACTTGACTTAGTACTAATAGTATTTTAAATTAATAAATTACAAGTGAATTTTAAGTAAACGTAGTTAATATTAGTTGATGTAGCATAATAAGTCATTTTTGAACTAGATTTAGCCACAACTGTGGTCATTTTTAAACTTAGTAATCCCGGGGGGGGGGGACTCCGGGGGTAAAGTATCGGGTATGCTCGTCGTATCTCTTAGGGGTAAAAATCAGCAATTTGGTATCTTTTAGGGTCTTAAATTTGAGGTTTATCAAATCAGCACTTTCTGGTATATAGGGTGTTGAAAAAGGAACTAGTCCATCGCATAATAAAGCAATATGTATGCCTGCGTAAACTCAGATTATTACTCAAGGAAAAACGTTTCAAAAGCCTTTATTTTTTAATAGTATTATTTTTGTGGTATCTCTTAGGGGTTAAAATTTGCCAAGTCACGCCCTTTTGAAAAAACTTCCTGTATCTTTTAGGGGTATTTTTGGAAATTTCCGACGAGCATACCCGATACTTTACCCCCTGAGTCCCCCCCCCCCCCCCCCCCTCTGGGTTAGTAATGTCTTCATCATTAACAAAAGTAAATGCTTTTGAATGTTCTTTCTCCTTTAGAAATATCTTACCGTTGTTGGTCCATATATACTTCCATCTAAGTCGTTTCCGTTCTTTGTTCACTTCTCCAAATAGCTTTTTTCTTCTGGGTGTAAGAGATTCGGAGACAAAGATTCTGTCATCACGAGTTTAGGTTCAGATTTGGTAGATCTTTCACCTTCTTCTTCATTAGATTCTTTACGTCTGTCATAGATCTTGTTTCTTTTACTTCTTCTTGAAAATTTCACTATAATCTTAGGCGCTGCATTTGTTGAGTAGGATGGCAAAGGGTGCGCTATAGAAATATCGTTATCTTCGATACAAACTCCAAGTCACTGACTAACTGATTCCACAATCTCTTCTGAGGTGCAATTTTCAGTAGGTTTTATGCCAGTTATTTCCAGGCAGTCTATCCTTATATATATTGCGCTAATGCATCTATATCTGTAAGGGCTTCGTTGGCTCTCATGTCCACTATTTTGATGTCTTGCTTCAAGTTGGTGATATCCTTACTTTGTCGTTTTAACTTTTAACTGTCGTTTGAAGATTGATATAGGTCGAGCAAATCATCATGTTTGTTTGACATGGCTTGGACTGAATTGGTAAGATCATCATACTTCTTCGAAAGTTCTTGTAGTTTAAGCTTTAGAGGAGCTATTTCTTTGGATATTAGATCCTTAATCTGTTCTAGGGTAGCCATCAGGCTGAAATACTAGCGTCAGTTACGGAGCGATACGATACGTGACCGTCCACCATAACGACATAATGCTAACCTATATATATATATATAGTTGATTTATTTGGCGACTCATCGTTGTTTTAGCAAAACTTCAAGATTCCTTCAAAATGGACGGCCAATATCATCGATGCAACAACTGTGGTTTTATTCCTTTTTTTCGTCTTAAATGTCACTTACATACATTTCTACAAAATATCCTTCAAAAAGATAGCATTTAGAACTTTATTTTTCTTTTGTTAGATGCGGTTCGTATTCAAGGGGGTGGGTCATCTGGTCGATTGCAAGTTCTTCATAATGGAACATGGGGTACAGTGTGTGATGATGAATGGTCCATGACCAACACCCACGTGGTATGCCGTCAGCTTGGCTTTGCTCGTGCCTTGTCTTATACTAACAGAGATGGAGGAACAGGACAGATATGGCTTGATAATGTACAGTGTTCTGGCAACGAGAGTGCTATTCAACAGTGTAGACATAATGGATGGGGAAGTCATAACTGTCGTCATAGTGAAGACGTCTTTGTGACTTGCATTAATGGTAAATAAAAATCTATTGAAACCAGGGGCGGATCGGCCAGGACTTTTTAAAACGGGGTGGCTGTTCAGTACAGCATTAATCGTGCCTATACCACAGGAAACCCATAAAAGGCGGAGAAATAGTGAAAAAAAATGAGGTCTCGAATCAGCTGACGGAATATTAGTTTTAAAACTTCAAGTAAACTTCAAGTTTATCCGGATAAATGATTTTAGTTATGAACACATTTTTATTTTATTTGTGCAAAGGGGAGGGGGTGACTAGCCACCCCCTTCACCACCCCTGGATCCGCCCCTGTGAAACCTTGGTGTTACGGTTTAGCGGGGGTTGATTGGGATAATGATAATTTTTTTGGTGAATTAAAACACAATCTTCAGATATAATTTGAAATAAAACAGCTTAATCGCGGGTTATAGGCACCAAATAACCTCCTTTTCTCAAAGTATTGTGTGACGTAATAAACCTTTTTTAAAAACAGTGATAGTGTTATATAAATAGCTTAATTCTAGCCCATGCAAAAACCATTGTTTATTTTGCTAATTGAAGAATATTTTACTAGAGTGCAGTAACTACACCGTGCTGAACGCACGTGACCGTTCTCAAGACGTACACAGAGGTAACTTATTAATGTGCGATGACACCCTCACACCAGGTTGGCACCGATTCATGGGTGATGCTGGTACTGCTATGCCAACGTCTTGTGTACCTAAGGATCATTGTGGCACTCATGCTCCTGGATGGATGAATGGTTCTCATCCAACCCAAGCAGAGGGTGTCGTGACTCGCAGGGTGTGCTATCACTGGAATAGTGACTGCTGTAGCTGGTCTAACAATATTCGTGTCAGAAACTGTGAAGGATTCTACGTGTACGAGCTTGTCAAACGATCAAACTGTAACCTCCGTTACTGTGGCAACGGGACAGGTAAGTGTGGTTCTATTTGGTGCTTAATGTCTCTAGCTATAAGAAGTTTAAGACTTCTGAATCTACTTCCATCGAAGCGAGACGAACGGTAAGCTTGCAATGATAGAGACATGTGAATAATTGTTCAAGGTGTTAAAAAAGGTGTCTATCATTGCAAGCTCATCGTTCGTATTGCATGGATGCAAAGGCCTGGCTACCTTTCAAGATGGCGCATGGAACTGTAAAGGGGACTACTGTCTTGTAGCTAAGTACTTCTTATTCTAATTCTGTTGAGCTTTTCTTGTTCAGGTGCGAACAACACATGCACAAGCAGTCCTTGTCAGAATAATGGCACGTGTGCTAATACCTACCCTGGCTACAGGTGCTATTGTCCATATGGTTTCAGCGGTAAACAATGTGAAACAAGTAAGTTTTATTAAAACAGTACTAGATTTAGAAATCATGCAGAACTCATGTAGAACTGGGTCTTGCTTGGCAAGGCAGCTTTATTAAAGTCATAAGAAACTATAGTTACTATGGACAGAATATATCGTCACGTGATGAACAATAAACCTTCTTAGCTTGTGTGTAATGTTTTCCCATTTCAGACCACGTGTCATTCTCTCGAGGATAAGATTCTTTGTTTGAATTGTATCCGTCTTCATGTGTCTTCTCAGACACAACCGTCAAGCAAAGAAATGATACTCTTGAGAATGACACGTGGTCTGAAATAGACAATCATTATGCTCAAGCTAAAGAGGTCTATTATATTGTGGCTGAAAAAAATATATTTTCCCAATCGTTTCACTCAACTTGGGCTTAGTGTTTTCCAATTCCTGATCCCATGTGGAACTCAAGTAAAGAATCTTCTTTACATACATTCTACTAATTAACAATTAGAAGATTCACTCTCGATTTCTATCGGCTGATAGTTGACGAGGGGCTCCGGCCCCGAGTCAACTATCAAAGCCGATAGAAATCGAGAGTGAGTCTTCTAATTGTTTTAGTAAAATTCTCAACGAAACTTTACAATTGCAAACACAAAAATCGCGAAGGGAAAGCCGCCATTTTTTTCAAAACAAAGCCGGCTTTCTCTACCCACTATCTATCGGCTGATAGATAGTGAGTACGTTAGCCAATCAGAATGCAGGATTTGTAATAGTATAGTAGTAGAATTTTACTAATACTATATATCCTGTTTTCTAACATCAAAAATCACTTTTTTTAATCTAGACCTGTATCCGTGTAACAGCAGTCCTTGTCGTAATGGAGGTACTTGTCGTGGTGGTCATGGTTGGTACAGATGTTATTGTCGTACTGGATACACTGGACAACAATGTCAGACTTGTAAGTACATCAAGATTAGCTTTTTTAATGAGTGTAAAACAAGCTACACGGCACGGTCACGGAGCTGGATTAAGAACACCGTATTTTAGCCAATCACAGCACACGATAAACCAGAATCAGGTCCATTATGAATGAAGGTACACTTTACTGCGAAGGTTGCGGCAAGGAACATTTATCATATTCTTCTCTATTTTGACACGTTAATGTAAGTGTACATTTTCTGTGGCTTTTGATTAAGTCAGCATAGAAGCCACTTGAGTGTCATCGCTGTAAATAAATACAATAAATAAATGCAAATTACCAGTCGATTCCAAGAGTGGCTTTTCTTCTTTGACTGTAAAATACGTTTCAGAAAGAGTTTGCTCATGAAAGGAACATGAGTCTTAATTTAAAATAAAATGTCTTATTCATTCTATCCGAGAAACAAGTTCATAATCAAAATCACTTGCTCTTCTTTGTTTTCCAGACGTGAACTTTTGCGCCAGTTCGCCTTGTCGTAATGGAGGAACGTGTAATAATTACAATTATGGATATCAGTGTTCCTGTCCAAATGGATTCACCGGCAGACAATGTGAAACGAGTAAGTACTTCATGTGCAGAGTGGTACACTTTGCTGAATACACCAGTTTCGCATTGGATACAAACCGCTGTTTTTTGAAGACCACAGACAAATATGCACAGACAAGGCACGACTCGGTACAGCACGTCCATACCGCACATTTCTCATTGTCTACTCTATTTTCACACGTTTTAACACAAGTGTACATTTTCCGTGATTTTTCATTGGTTCAAAAACAAAGCCACTTCCATGAGTGTCACTGTAAAATAAGTTTCCTAATCAGGAACAGTTTCCTCATGAACGAGAGTACATGAGTCTTACTTAAAAAACAAAATGTGCTATATAATTCATTTTATCTAATCATGAAAGAAACACGATGCTAATTTAAGTCGCTTCCTGTTTTCCAGACGTTTGCGCCAGTTGGCCTTGTCAAAATGGAGGAACGTGTAATTATAATTACAATTGGAGTAGATATCAGTGTTCGTGTCCATATGGATTCACCGGCAGACAATGTGAAACGAGTAAGTACTCCACACACGCAAACCACGCAAAGGCCTGCCTTGGTATATTTGTGAGCGCGATGCACAATGTTGAATACACTAGTTTCGCATTGGATGGAAATGTCTGTTTTTGAAGACCACAGACTCTTTTATAAGTCAGCTATTCATACACACCATTAAAAGTCCGTGGGATTTCAAAACATTGTTATTATTCAACTTGCACATTCTTTACATTACAGTTGACTTTTGCAAATCAATAGCAACAGCCAACTGTAATGTAAAGAATGTGCAAGTTGAATAATACCAATCCCATAGAATTTGAATGGTGTCTATGGATATCTAGCAATGGGTGGACAATCTTCAATAAGTAAAACACATTCATAAAGCCATTGCGAAGTGTACACAGACCATTGATCTTTTTCAGTTCTCCGATAAAAAAGGCAAAAGAAATAGTTTTCTTACTCACGATTTTTCAACAGACCTTAAAACAAGCGTAACCTGTGGAGAGAACTATATGCAGATTGACTTGATAGATCAGTACTTCCCTGGCCTGGACTGGCGCAGTCTGCACCTCAAAAACGCATCGTGTAGAGCAACAAAGACATCGTCCACCATGAGACTACTTGCACCTCTAGACGGCTGTGGTGTAGCATTCGTAGAACATGACAAGAAGATTGCATTCTGGAACGAGGTATACTATAGACATTTATCATATGGCCGTATTTCACTGTACGCGTGATTCTAAGAAAAACCTTTGGGGAAAATGTCGTCAGCAAAAAAAGTACGCTTTTCCGAAAAGTGTAATAATTTCCCGTTCGGACTCGCAGTTCGGACTCGCTGCCGATTTTGATTCGCATTTATTAAAAACGCTTTGAAATCGATTTTTTATATGTGGTCATATGATAAAATGCTTATTGACTGAGTTAAGGTCGGTCCGAACGGGAAAATATTTGGCTCTCGGTCCTTGGCACGGAACTCGCTGCGCTCGTTCCGTACTTCAGGACCTCGAGCCAAATATTTTCCCGTTCGGACCTCCCACTCAGTCAATAAGTACATATTACATTCCTTTTGTATTGTTATCTAGGGTTTTCACCGGGTTCTCCACCAGTTTTAATTCCTCCTCAAACATCCATAAATTCCAATTGTATTTTGTGGACGAGGGCTTCCTTGTGGGAATGCCGCTTTTGATTTCCATAGGAGATTCAGTGGTTAGAGGCGAGTGCAATACTCCCACACCCTATTCAGTCGGTTCAATTTCCACGTTCACCCTGACAGTCATACTCATGCTTTAATTGCTTACCCGAAGCATTCAATCTCCAAGTCTTTTGTCTTATTTTCAGGTTAGAAATGAGCAGAGTCTGTGGCCAGTCTGGGGCGGAAATCGTTCTGCCATCACGCGAGGTGAAAACCTTATTATTCCATTCTACTGCGAGTACGGACGAGAAAAGATTGTCAGTACGAGTTTCAGTCCATCAAGGAAAAGAGTCTTCGCTTCTGAAGGTCTGTATAAAAAAAATCATTCAAAAATCTGTCCTGTCTTCTTTTGTATTAATTATCAACCAACATGGCGACCACGTCTTTTGTCCTTGTGTATGTGACGTCATAGCTGCCATGTTGGTTGCATTTGGCTTGAACAAAAGATTTGATCTTCGTTTTTTTCTGTCATCATGACAAAAAAAAATCAAATCTTTTGTTCAACCAACATGACTGCAACATCTTTTATCTGTTTATTCTCATGTAAAGAGATGCGAGTCAGCACGTCAGTCATATGTTTAATTAAAAACTCTTCTTTCCCCAGGATCCTTTGGCAACTTCACTTTTACTATGGATCTCTACCGGTCTTCGAGCTATTCAACACCTTACTCACCTTTTGCTTACCCGGTGGTTGTCTACCCAAACCAGCCTCTGTGGGTTCAGTATAAAGTTTCAAATACCAACGCTGATCTGGTCGTGTTTGCTGAGAATTGTCGTGCTACCACATCAATTAATCCAGACTCATTTCCACAACATGTGTTTCTGGAGAGAGGGTAAGAAATCAGCCTGAACTGGACATCTCTGACGTACAATCTCCTAATTAAAAATATATGTAAACACCGTAATAAGACATCTTTTCGTATTAAGATTGCTTAAAGTTTGTGTGGGTTACTGATTTGTTCCTAATTTCATTTTCTTTCTTCAAAGATGCGTGCGCGACCCAACCATGGTGTACTACTACAACCCGTACAGTAATGTCCAGAGGTTCTACATCAGATCGTTCCGTTTCGTGTATTCCAACACCTTTCTGGTATATCTGCACTGTGAGCTGCTTGTCTGTCATCGTAACTCAACCAACTCAAGGTGCGCACAAGGTTGTATCAGCGGCTCCAGAGGACGTCGAGAGGTCATTGACAGCTCAAAGCTATCTACGTTGTCTGCTGGACCACTGAAAGGATCTAACACAAAGACGGGAACTGACGGACAGGGCGGAGAAGGTAAGACCAACATCAATCGAATATTCTTTATTCAAAATCACTTATCCTAGTTGCTTCCTACTTATCACAGGTATAAAATGTTTTAACAATTTCAATGTTTTGGGGGATGATCCGCTTTTGGCTTTTTAATTAGTTTTTGATTATTTTTTTCTTTATGTTGTTTGAGGAGTTGCAATCTTGTGTGACACTTCCCCAGAAAGTCCAACACCAGGTTGACTTGAATGATTTCGTGCTTAGGATATAGTTGTGAAATTCCTCCATGAAATGTCCCATATGATTTTGGCTTTTTCGTTTCTAACTACTATTATTATTATTATTATTATTATTATTGTTATTATTATTATTATTATTATTATTATTATTATTATTATTTTTACTATTATAATTATTATGCTTTTTTAACCTGCAGAAACATCGAGTGTCAAGAACGCAACCATTGGTGCAGTCTCTGCTCTTGCTGTAGTTGCCCTTGTTGTTGCCATTTTACTGTTGGTCAAAATGTTGCGCGGTCGCCACAACCGCGTTCCTCCCAAGGAAACTCTCCCTCCCAAGGAAACTCTCCCTCCAGCCATTATCATGAGCGAGACCGTGAACTCATACGAACAACACGTGATGGAAGATGGTGAAAGAGCGGAGATTGAAATATAGCTTTCGTCACCCTGCACGTTCGAAACACTTTATAATGTCTGCATTAAGTACAAGCATAAATTACACAAGTATAACTCACCTGCACCTTTTGGGATAAACAAATTAGGAGGATAAGGTCTGATGCACTACAAAGTAGAGGAGAAAGAAACGGGGAAGACTTAAGTGGCGACAGCTTTTGGTAATGATACGTCATGAGGCTAATATAAAGGTAATGCAGCTATAACGCTTTAAGGAACTAGGCGGTCCACAGACCATATGTCAGGAGCGGATGCAGGTAAGAGGGGGTGCGCCTCCCCCCCCCCCCCCCCCCCACAGGATCGACTTTGTGCCCCTATTTTGAAGATAATCAAAACAAAATAATGCTTTCTTTCTTTGATTTTTATGATTGCACCCCAATGTGTGCCCCTACTTTGCAACTTGCAAGATGTCCGATACAAGTTTTGATGTTTTTCTTTTTTCCTTTTTCTTCTCCTTCTTTCCCTCCCTGAACAAAGTCCTGAATCCGCCCCTGCCTAGACAGCTAAATTCCTTGCACTCTTGCACTGTTACATACAGTGACTGATGTATGGGAATAAATATGTTTCACTCGTACCATCAGATTATGTTTTTAAAAAAATGTGTTAATATAAGGAATGGCCACTTACGAGTTTAATGACTCGAAATTCTTTACAATGTATTTTTTTAAACTATAAAATGGTAATGCTTCGCTGATCGATCGCGAGCAGTCACAACATTAATGACGTAATCGAAGAAGCCTTTCTATGAGCATTTTCTTCCAGAACTACTTGATGACCTGTGAAGGAATCTTGTGATGTACTATTTTACTTTGACCATAACGTTTTCTCAAAATTACATGGATAGTTATAATTTCCCATAAACAGGCCCAACACTGTTGGTACCTCAGGTCTGATTTGGCGAACATCATGCAATGGCAACGCTTCGTTAATCATTATCAGATATCGATTTAGAATTTAGATTTTAGTGTTTTTTTTTCTGGTTATGTCAACCAACATGGCAGAGTCTTCGCTTCTGAAGGTCTGCATAAAAACAATCGTTTAAAAATCTGTCCTGTCTTCTTTTGTATTAATTATCAACCAACATTTTGTTCTTGTGAATGCGTCATAGCCGCCATGTTGGATGACTTGAACAAAAGATTTGGTCTTAATTTCTTTTGTCATGACAACCAACATGGCAGCCATGTCTTTTGTCCTTGGGCATGTTTCGTCATAGCCGCCATGTTGGATGACTTGAACAAAAGATTTGGTCTTGGTTTCTTTTGTCATGACAACCAACATGGCAGCCATGTCTTTTGTCCTTGTACATGTGACGTCATAGCCGCCATGTTGGCTGACTTGAACAAAAGATTTGGTCTTGGTGTCTTTTTATTATGGCAGAAGGACCTAACGAAAAGACAGGAACTGAGAAACAGGAAGGAGAAGAAGAAGGTAAGAACGCTTCCCTACAAGAATATTGCAAGCAATTTTATTAGGTTCACAAAAAAAGAAACCAAAAAAAACTTCTGTAGAGTTACACTGAGTAATTTTCATCTAGGTCCTTCTAGATCGAATTAGAATTTAGAAGTTGATTTTTGCGAAGGGAGGAAAACCGGAGAACCCGAAGGAAAACCCTCACAAGCATTGTTCATCAAGACGTCCATATATCTATGGGCATCTATCCTGAGCGAAAATTTTTTCCTACAATCTTCACAACCACCCGGGAATCGATCCATGAAAGAAAATGAATTAAAATGATTTATGACTTATTACTTATGTACTGTTTAATAAACGAGCAGGAGTGTTTTATCAGGTTTAAAAGCACGCCAGCTGATCTGAAATAGAACGTAGAAATGATGTCAATGCAAAACTGATTGTTGATAGCCTTTGGAGAAAGGCCGAAATATAAGTTACAAAAAAATGACAAATCTTCTCGTAATATTGTTTATTTTTATTTATATGCCCAAATACATGCATAAAACTGAGGTGTCATGAAGCCTGCGAAAATTGACCTATAAAAGGTTTTATTCCACACCATAGAAAATACAGCCAATCATAAAGCGGGAAAGCCGTTGTATATTCGTCGGTATTTCACTCTTCCTTCCCATCATGCACTGCGCGTTGAATCAACGTATTTGTATTTTCTACGGTGTGGGATAAAATGGTTATACAACGGTTTCTCGTGGCATACTGTGGATATCCCACTTGTCACTTGTATTTTCTTTGTATACAAACTCGCTCGTGTGTATACTAGAAACTACAAGTGATTCGTGGGATATTCACTCGAAACCATTGTATAACTAGTATATATATGAGATAAAACTAAAATTTCAGGAGAGATTTTTGATGGTTTCGTTCACATTTACTATGATATTTATTATTGAGTGGGATGTACATAATAAAATATAGAAATAACCGTTTCCCGAGTCACCAAGCTCCTAAGGATACACCTCAGTTTTGCAATTTTTCTCGATTCTGATTGGGTAATATTTTTTCTCAGATCAGCTGGCGATTCGTAGCCGATATACATATAATATCGTGTCGAATAACAGGTGGCTAAATATTTTGTATGCATTGAATATTCAAGGGCAAAAACCTTGACTTGAAAACTGTTCACAGGAATAATTTTATTTTTAATTGATTTCTTAATCTCCAGAAACATTGAACACCTTGATCGCACTCTGTCTGCAGCCGTGGTTCTTGCTGCAATTACAGTTTTAGCAGTTATTTCCGTCCTCCTGGTGGTTTTCAAAAAAGGCTAACATCACAGCTTTGATCTTCTTGTCCTCCGCCATCCACGACGAACTCACATAAACAACACGTGGAAGATTAAGATGGTGAAAGAAAGAAGATGAAAATATACACCTATTTCAAAAAATAGGTTGTCGCAACTGAAAGCAACAACAACAACTCAAGACGGCAATTCGATTCTTCAAGTGTTGTTCCTAATCTTCAGCTAATCAAAACTTTGTTTGCAGGTGGTCTGGGCTTGTTGCTTGTTGCTTGTTGCTTGTTGCTTGTTGCTTGTTGCTTGTTGCTTGTTGCTTGTTGCTTGTTGCTTGTTGCTTGTTGCTTGTTGCTTGTTGCTTGTTGCTTGTTGCTTGTTGCTTGTTGCTTGTTGCTTGTTGCTTGTTGCTTTTTGCTTGTTGCTTGTTGCTTGTTCTTGTTGCTTGTTGCTTGTTGCTTGTTGCTTGTTGCTTGTTGCTTGTTGCTTGTTGCTTGTTGCTTGTTGCTTTCGGCTGCGACAACATTTATTGAAATAGGTATAGTTTCTGGAATATCACGATGCAGAGAATCAGCATGCACCTTTGGAGCACTTTAAAATCTCTTTATAGGTTAACGTAATGTTTATAAAAATTGCCATCGCGATGTTAATGTGTCAACCATTTTAACTATAAGTTTTGTCACTTTGCTTTGTTGGACTGTCCACTAGATTTCTGGTTGGCAATTTAAATAACAAAAAAGAAGTAAAAAGAAGTAAAAATTAAATTCCTTATCGAAATTTTGTCACCGTTGTTACAGACGAGTAACAAGAGAAACACGTAGAACCCAGCAATCTCCTGTAAAACTGTTTTGATGCTCCTGTAACCTTTTATTTTTCTTCAGTTTCAGGTGAGAAATACGTCTCTTTTCAGGTTTTCAACCGATCTTTTTACTCTCCAACGCTTTGACAGCCAAGCCCCCAATTGCCCCTGACGCACACAGGCTCTGTTCTTAATTCGCAGCCGTCCCTCGGGATTTAATTCGGGACCTATCCCACCAAGCATGACCTTCTATTCCCGGGAGCCCCGTTCATAGTACCGTCCTTAAAATCTAGGTAGATACAAAACTAGATCCTAAACCTCACCTAGTTCTACCTAAAATATAGTCTTCCCTGCCTGTAAAGCTTGTTCTTGCTTGATCTTCTTCTACTATTGTTCTTCTGTTTTCTGTTTTACCATGCTTTTCGTCTGCAAATGGCCAAATAATGACCCTTTTTCCATGTTTTATAAAATATTCATATCAAGGGCGGATCCAGGGGGAGGATCCGGGGGGTCAGGACCCCCCCTGTGATACGTAGGGTTGCACTGTATTTAAGTAAATTTAGTACGAATAACACATTTGGACCCCTCCTCTCCAGGCCCGTAGTAAAAATTATATGTCGTCGCACACTTCTTTGTTTTTTTTTTTTTTTTGCTTCGGCGACTCTTTCCAACGTTTGTAACCCCCTTTAACAAAATCCTGGATCCACCCTTGCATATTATTTCAAAAGGTGTGAAAATGGGTCAAATTTGATCAAAACCATGGGCTATAGTCCATGCTTTTTGTGTCAAAATGGTCAAAAATGACCCTTTTTCCATGCTTTATAAAATATTCATATATTAAAAAAAAATATGACCATATTACTCCTGCACTTATAAGGCTTCACTAGCTCCCAGTAAAATTTCGTATTGAATTTAAAATTGCTATGATTGTGTATAAATGTATATATAGTACTGCGCCAAAGTATCTAAAAGATTTGATAAGAATTAGGGAAACCTCTAGATATAGTTTACGATCAAATAAGGGTATATTACTTATAGATAATAGTGCAAAAGCAAAAAAGACTTTAGGTGACAGGGCCTTTGTCAACGTAGCCCCAAGGGTATGGAATAGACTGCCTCTTGATATAAGACTGACTAAATCCTATAGTAATTTTAAAAATATAAACTCATTTTTTTAAATAAGCTTTTTATGATTACGATTTTTCTTTTTGTTAAATTGACATTATTATTAATTTTATTCAATTATATTTTATTATTTAGGTAATTTTAGTATATTGTAAATAGATTAAAAACCATTGTAAATATATATATATATATTTTTTTCTTAGATTATGGATTGTAGATAGATCAAAGACAAGACATAACTTTTGCTGTTACTCGGAGTTTCACGCTTACGCGATCTTCAGACAGTCTTTAATCATATATATTTTTTTCTATATAATTTATTGATATTGTATTTTATATGTAATGCTCAGTCGATCATATATTAGCATGTTAGACTGCGCAATATTAAGAAACAAATATTATTTATTATTATCATTCATATCATTTCAAAAGGTGTGAAAATGGGTCAAAATCGATCAAAACCATGGGCTATAGTCCATGCTTTTTGTCTCAAAATGGTCAAAAATGACCCTTTTTCCATGCTTTATAAAATATTCATATCATTTCAAAAGGTGTGAAAATGGGTCAAAATCGATCAAAACAATGGGCTATAGTCCATGCTTTTTGTCTCAAAATGGTCAAAAATGACCCTTTTTCCATGCTTTATAAAATATTCATATCATTTCAAAAGGTGTGAAAATGGGTCAAAATCGATCAAAACCATGGGCTATAGTCCATGCTTTTTGTCTCAAAATGGTCAAAAA
Source organism: Anthopleura sola (assembly GCA_023349425.1). NCBI lineage: Eukaryota > Metazoa > Cnidaria > Anthozoa > Actiniaria > Actiniidae > Anthopleura > Anthopleura sola. Next base: position 2,106,151 of record JALHLI010000010.1, read on the forward strand.
TGACCCTTTTTCCATCCTTTATAAAATATTCATATTATTTCAAAAGGTGTGAAAATGGGTCAAAATCGATCAAAACCATGGGCTATAGTCCATGCTTTTTGTCTCAAAATGGTCAAAAATGACCCTTTTTCCATGCTTTATAAAATATTCATATCATTTCAAAAGGTGTGAAAATGGGTCAAAATCGATCAAAACAATGGGCTATAGTCCATGCTTTTTGTCTCAAAATGGTCAAAAATGACCCTTTTTCCATGCTTTATAAAATATTCATATCATTTCAAAAGGTGTGAAAATGGGTCAAAATCGATCAAAACCATGGGCTATAGTCCATGCTTTTTGTCTCAAAATGGTCAAAAATGACCCTTTTTCCATGCTTTATAAAATATTCATATCATTTCAAAAGGTGTGAAAATGGGTCAAAATCGATCAAAACCATGGGCTATAGTCCATGCTTTTTTCTGAAAATGGTCAAAAATGACCCTTTTTCCATCCTTTATAAAATATTCATATCATTTCAAAAGGTGTGAAAATGGGTCAAAATCGATCAAAACAATGGGCTATAGTCCATGCTTTTTGTCTCAAAATGGTCAAAAATGACCCTTTTTCCATGCTTTATAAAATATTCATATCATTTCAAAAGGTGTGAAAATGGGTCAAAATCGATCAAAACAATGGGCTATAGTCCATGCTTTTTGTCTCAAAATGGTCAAAAATGACCCTTTTTCCATGCTTTATAAAATATTCATATCATTTCAAAAGGTGTGAAAATGGGTCAAAATCGATCAAAACCATGGGCTATAGTCCATGCTTTTTGTCTCAAAATGGTCAAAAATGACCCTTTTTCCATGCTTTATAAAATATTCATATCATTTCAAAAGGTGTGAAAATGGGTCAAAATCGATCAAAACCATGGGCTATAGTCCATGCTTTTTTCTGAAAATGGTCAAAAATGACCCTTTTTCCATCCTTTATAAAATATTCATATCATTTCAAAAGGTGTGAAAATGGGTCAAAATCGATCAAAACAATGGGCTATAGTCCATGCTTTTTGTCTCAAAATGGTCAAAAATGACCCTTTTTCCATGCTTTATAAAATATTCATATCATTTCAAAAGGTGTGAAAATGGGTCAAAATCGATCAAAACCATGGGCTATAGTCCATGCTTTTTTCTGAAAATGGTCAAAAATGACCCTTTTTCCATCCTTTATAAAATATTCATATCATTTCAAAAGGTGTGAAAATGGGTCAAAATCGATCAAAACCATGGACTATAGTCCATGCTTTTTGTCTCAAAATGGTCAAAAATGACCCTTTTTCTATCCTTTATAAAATATTCATATTATTTCAAAAGGTGTGAAAATGGGTCGAAATCGATCAAAACCATGGGCTATAGTCCATGCTTTTTGTCTCAAAATGGTCAAAAATGACACTTTTTCCATGCTTTATAAAATATTCATATCATTTTAAAAGGTGTGAAAATGGGTCAAAATCGATCAAAACCATGGGCTATAGTCCATGCTTTTTTCTGAAAATGGTCAAAAATGACCCTTTTTCCATGCTTTATAAAATATTCATATTATTTCAAAAGGTGTGAAAATGGGTCAAAATCGATCAAAACCATGGGCTATAGTCCATGCTTTTTGTCTGAAAATGGTGAAAAATGACCCTTTTTCCATGCTTTATAAAATATTCATATTATTTCAAAAGGTGTGAAAATGGGTCAAAATCGATCAAAACCATGGGCTATAGTCCATGCTTTTTGTTTCAAAATGGTCAAAAATGACACTTTTTCCATGCTTTCTAAAATATTCATATTATTTCAAAAGGTGTGAAAATGGGTCAAAATCGATCAAAACCATGGGCTATAGTCCATGCTTTTTGTTTCAAAATGGTCAAAAATGACACTTTTTCCATGCTTTCTAAAATATTCATATTATTTCAAAAGGTGTGAAAATGGGTCAAAATCGATCAAAACCATGGACTATAGTCCATGCTTTTTGTCTCAAAATGGTCAAAAATGACCCTTTTTCTATCCTTTATAAAATATTCATATTATTTCAAAAGGTGTGAAAATGGGTCGAAATCGATCAAAACCATGGGCTATAGTCCATGCTTTTTGTCTCAAAATGGTCAAAAATGACACTTTTTCCATGCTTTATAAAATATTCATATCATTTTAAAAGGTGTGAAAATGGGTCAAAATCGATCAAAACCATGGGCTATAGTCCATGCTTTTTTCTGAAAATGGTCAAAAATGACCCTTTTTCCATGCTTTATAAAATATTCATATTATTTCAAAAGGTGTGAAAATGGGTCAAAATCGATCAAAACCATGGGCTATAGTCCATGCTTTTTGTCTGAAAATGGTGAAAAATGACCCTTTTTCCATGCTTTATAAAATATTCATATTATTTCAAAAGGTGTGAAAATGGGTCAAAATCGATCAAAACCATGGGCTATAGTCCATGCTTTTTGTTTCAAAATGGTCAAAAATGACACTTTTTCCATGCTTTCTAAAATATTCATATTATTTCAAAAGGTGTGAAAATGGGTCAAAATCGATCAAAACCATGGGCTATAGTCCATGCTTTTTGTTTCAAAATGGTCAAGAATGAACCTTTTTCCATGCTTTCTAAAATATTCATATTATTTCAAAAGGTGTGAAAATGGGTCAAAATCGATCAAAACCATGGGCTATAGTCCATGCTTTTTATCTGAAAATGGTCAAAAATGACCCTTTTTCCATGCTTTATAAAATAGTCATATAATTTCAAAAGGTGTGAAAATGGGTCAAAATCGATCAAAACCATGGGCTATTATCCATGCTTTTTGTCTCAAACTGGTCAAAAATGACCCTTTTTCTATCGTTTATAAGATATTCATATCATTTCAAAAGCTGTGAAAATGGGTCAAAATCGACCAAAACCATGGGCTATAGTCCATGCTTTTTGTCTGAAAATGGTCAAAAATGACCCTTTTTCCATGCTTTATAAAATATTCATATTATTTCAAAAGGTGTGAAAATGGGTCAAAATCGATCAAAACCAAGGGGTATAGTCCATGCTTTTTGTCTCAAAATGGTCAAAAATGACCCTTTTTCCATCCTTTATAAAATAGTGATATCATTTCAAAAGGTGTCAAAATGGGTCAAAATCGATCAAAATCATGGGCTATAGTCCATGCTTTTTGTCTCAAAATGGTCAAAAATGACCCTTTTTCCATGCTTTATAAAATATTCATATTATTTCAAAAGGTGTGAAAATGGGTCAAAATCGATCAAAACCATGGGCTATAGCCCATGCTTTTTGCCTAAAAACACCTATTTTTCATGCTTCAGAAATTATGTATATTTTTAAAAAGGTGTGAAAATAGGCCAAAATCGATCAAAACTATGGGCTATAGCCCATGCTTTTTGCCTAAAAACACCTATTTTTCATGCTTCAAAAATTATGCACATTTTTTAAAAAGGTGTGAAAATAAGCCAAAATCGATCAAAACTATGGGCTATAGCCCATGCTTTTTGCCTAAAAACACCTATTTTTCTTACTTCAAAAATTATGCACATTTTTTAAAGAGGTGTGAAAATAGGCCAAAATCGATCAAAACTATGGGCTATAGCCCACGCTTTTTGCCTAAAAACACCTATTTTTCATGTATCAGAAAATATGCATATTTTTTAAAAAGGTGTGAAAATAGGCCAAAATCGATCAAAACTATGGGCTATAGCCCATGCTTTTTGCCTAAAAACACCTATTTTTCATGCTTCAGAAATTATGCATATTTTTTAAAAAGGTGTGAAAATAGGCCAAAAGCGATCAAAACTATGGGCTATAGCCCATGCTTTTTGCCTAAAACCACCTATTTTTCATGCTTCAGAAATTATGCATATTTTTTAAAAAGGTGTGAAAATAGGCCAAAATCGATCAAAACTATGGGCTATAGCCCATGCTTTTTGCCTAAAAACACCTATTTTTCATGCTTCAGAAATTATGCATATTTTTTAAAAAGGTGTGAAAATAGGCCAAAATCGATCAAAACTATTGGCTATAGCCCATGCTTTTTACCTAAAAACACCTATTTTTCATGTCTCAAAAATTATGCATATTTTTTAAAAAGGTGTGAAAATAGGCCAAAATCGATCAAAACTATGGGCTATAGCCCATGCTTTTTGCCTAAAAACACCTATTTTTCATGCTTCAGAAGTTATGCATATTTTTTAAAGAGGTGTGAAAATAGGCCAAAATCGATCAAAACTATGGGCTATAGCCCACGCTTTTTGCCTAAAAACACCTATTTTTCATGTATCAGAAAATATGCATATTTTTTAAAAAGGTGTGAAAATAGGCCAAAATCGATCAAAACTATGGGCTATAGCCCATGCTTTTTGCCTAAAAACACCTTTTTTTCGTGCTTCAGAAATTATGCATATTTTTTAAAAAGGTGTGAAAATAGGCCAAAAGCGATCAAAACTATGGGCTATAGCCCATGCTTTTTGCCTAAAAACACCTATTTTTCATGCTTCAGAAATTTTGCATATTTTTTAAAAAGGTGTGACAATAGGCCAAAATCGATCAAAACCATGGGCTATAGTCCATGCTTTTTGTCTGAAAATGGTCAAAAATGACCCTTTTTCCATGCTTTATAAAATATTCATATTATTTCAAAAGGTGTGAAAATGGGTCAAAATCGATCAAAACCAAGGGGTATAGTCCATGCTTTTTGTCTCAAAATGGTCAAAAATGACCCTTTTTCCATCCTTTATAAAATAGTGATATCATTTCAAAAGGTGTCAAAATGGGTCAAAATCGATCAAAATCATGGGCTATAGTCCATGCTTTTTGTCTCAAAATGGTCAAAAATGACCCTTTTTCCATGCTTTATAAAATATTCATATTATTTCAAAAGGTGTGAAAATGGGTCAAAATCGATCAAAACCATGGGCTATAGCCCATGCTTTTTGCCTAAAAACACCTATTTTTCATGCTTCAGAAATTATGTATATTTTTAAAAAGGTGTGAAAATAGGCCAAAATCGATCAAAACTATGGGCTATAGCCCATGCTTTTTGCCTAAAAACACCTATTTTTCATGCTTCAAAAATTATGCACATTTTTTAAAAAGGTGTGAAAATAAGCCAAAATCGATCAAAACTATGGGCTATAGCCCATGCTTTTTGCCTAAAAACACCTATTTTTCTTACTTCAAAAATTATGCACATTTTTTAAAGAGGTGTGAAAATAGGCCAAAATCGATCAAAACTATGGGCTATAGCCCACGCTTTTTGCCTAAAAACACCTATTTTTCATGTATCAGAAAATATGCATATTTTTTAAAAAGGTGTGAAAATAGGCCAAAATCGATCAAAACTATGGGCTATAGCCCATGCTTTTTGCCTAAAAACACCTATTTTTCATGCTTCAGAAGTTATGCATATTTTTTAAAGAGGTGTGAAAATAGGCCAAAATCGATCAAAACTATGGGCTATAGCCCACGCTTTTTGCCTAAAAACACCTATTTTTCATGTATCAGAAAATATGCATATTTTTTAAAAAGGTGTGAAAATAGGCCAAAATCGATCAAAACTATGGGCTATAGCCCATGCTTTTTGCCTAAAAACACCTATTTTTCATGCTTCAGAAATTTTGCATATTTTTTAAAAAGGTGTGACAATAGGCCAAAATCGATCAAAACTATGGGCTATAGCCCATGCTTTTTGCCTAAAAACACCTATTTTTCATGCTTCAGAAATTATGCATATTTTTTAAAAGGTGTGAAAAATAAGGCCAAAATCGATCAAAACTATGGGCTATAGCCCATGCTTTTTGCCTAAAAACACCTATTTTTCATGCCTCAGAAATTATGCATATTTTTTAAAAAGGTGTGAAAATAGGCCAAAATCGTTCAAAACTATGGGCTATAGCCCACGCTTTTTGCCTAAAAACACCTATTTTTCATGCCTCAGAAGTTATGCATATTTTTTAAAAAGGTGTGAAAATAGGCCAAAAATCGATCAAAACTATGGGCTATAGCCCACGCTTTTTGCCTAAAAACACCTATTTTTCATGCTTCAGAAATTATGCATATTTTTTAAAAAGGTGTGAAAATAGGCCAAAATCGATCAAAACTATGGGCTATAGCCCATGCTTTTTGCCTAAAAAACACCTTTTTTTCATGCTTCAGAAATTATGCATATTTTTAAAAAGGTGTGAAAATAGGCCAAAAGCGATCAAAACTATGGGCTATAGCCCATGCTTTTTCTTTTTGCCTAAAAACACCTATTTTTCATGCTTCAGAAATTTTGCATATTTTTTAAAAAGGGTGTGACAATAGGCCAAAATCGATCAAAACTATGGGCTATAGCCCATGCTTTTTGCCTAAAAACACCTATTTTTCATGCTTCAGAAATTATGCATTTTTTTTAAAAAGGTGTGAAAATAGGCCAAAATCGATCAAAACTATGGGCTATAGCCCATGCTTTTTGCCTAAAAACACCTATTTTTCATGCCTCAGAAATTATGCATATTTTTTAAAAAGGTGTGAAAATAGGCCAAAATCGTTCAAAACTATGGGCTATAGCCCACGCTTTTTGCCTAAAAACACCTATTTTTCATGCCTCAGAAGTTATGCATATTTTTTAAAAAGGTGTGAAAATAGGCCAAAATCGATCAAAACTATGGGCTATAGCCCATGCTTTTTGCCTAAAAACACTTTTTTCATGCTTCAGAAATTATGCATATTTTTTAAAAAGGTGTGAAAATAGGCCAAAATCGATCAAAACTATGGGCTATAGCCCATGCTTTTTGCCTAAAAACACCTATTTTTCATGCTTCAGAAATTATGCATATTTTTTAAAAAGGTGTGAAAATAGGCCAAAATCGATCAAAACTATGGGCTATAGCCCATGCTTTTTGCCTAAAAACACCTATTTTTCATGCTTCACAAATTATGCATATTTTTTAAAAAGGTGTGAAAATAGGCCAAAATCGATCAAAACTATGGGCTATAGCCCATGCTTTTTGCCTAAAAACACCTATTTTTCATGCTTCAGAAATTATGCATATTTTTTAAAAAAGTGTGAAAATAGGCCAAAATCGATCAAAACTATGGGCTATAGCCCATGCTTTTTGCCTAAAAACACCTATTTTTCATGTCTCAAAAATTATGCATATTTTTGAAACAGGTGTGAAAATAGGCCAAAATCGATCAAAACTATGGGCTATAGCCCATGCTTTTTGCCTAAAAACACCTATTTTTCATGCTTCAGAAATTATGCATATTTTTTAAAAAGGTGTGAAAATAGGCCAAAATCGATCAAAACTATGGGCTATAGCCCATGCTTTTTGCCTAAAAACACCTATTTTTCATGCTTCAGAAATTATGCATATTTTTAAAAAAGTGTGAAAATAGGCCAAAATCGATCAAAACTATGGGCTATAGCCCATGCTTTTTGCCTTAAAACACCTATTTTTCATGCTTCACAAATTATGCATATTTTTAAAAAGGTGTGAAATAGGCCAAAATCGATCAAAACTATGGGCTATAGCCCATGCTTTTTGCCTAAAAAAAAACCTATTTTTCATGTCTCAAAAATTATGCATATTTTTGAAACAGGTGTGAAAATAGGCCAAAATCGATCAAAACTATGGGCTATAGCCCATGCTTTTTGCCTAAAAACACCTATTTTTCATGCTTCAGAAATTATGCATATTTTTTAAAAAGGTGTGAAAATAGGCCAAAATCGATCAAAACCATGGGCTATAGCTTATGCTTTTTGCCTAAAAACACCTATTTTTCATGCTTCAGAAATTATGCATATTTTTTAAAAAGGTGTGAAAATAGGCCAAAAGCGATCAAAACTATGGGCTATAGCACATGCTTTTTGCCTAAAAACACCTATTTTTCATGCTTCAGAAATTATGCATATTTTTTTAAAAAGGTGTGAAAATAGGCCAAAATCGTTAAAAACTATGGGCTATAGCCCATGCTTTTTGCCTAAAAACACCTATTTTTCATGCTTCAGAAATTATGCATATTTTTTAAAAAGGTGTGAAAATAGGCCAAAATCGATCAAAACTATGGGCTATAGCCCATGCTTTTTGCCTAAAAACACCTATTTTTCCTGCCTCACAAATTATGCATATCTTTTAAAAAGGTGTGAAAATAAGCCAAAATCGATCAGAACTATGGGCTATAGCCCATGCTTTTTGCCTGAAAACACCTATTTTTCATGCCTCAGAATTATGCATATTTTTAAAAAGGTGTGGAAAATAGGCCAAAATCGATCAAAACTATGGGCTATAGCCCATGCTTTTTGCCTAAAAACACCTATTTTTCATGCTTCAGAAATTATGCATATTTTTTAAAAAGGTGTGAAAATAGGCCAAAATCGATCAAAACTATGGGCTATAGCCCATGCTTTTTGCCTAAAAACACCTATTTTTCATGCCTCAGAAATTATGCATATTTTTTAAAAAGGTGTGAAAATAGGCCAAAATCGATCAAAACTATGGGCTATAGCCCATGCTTTTTGCCTAAAAACACCTATTTTTCATGCTTCAGAAATTATGCATATTTTTTAAAGAGGGTGTGAAAATAGGCCAAAATCGATCAAAACTATGGGCTATAGCCCATGCTTTTTGCCTAAAAACACCTATTTTTCATGCTTCAGAAATTATGCATATTTTTTAAAAAGGTGTGAAAATAGGCCAAAATCGATGAAAACCATGGGCATAGCCCATGCTTTTCCCTAAAAACACCTATTTTTTATGCTTCAGGAAATTATGCATATTTTTTAAAAAGGTGTGAAAATAGGCCAAAATCGATCAAAACCATGGGCTATAGCTTATGCTTTTTGCCTAAAAACACCTATTTTTCATGCTTCAGAAATTATGCATATTTTTTAAAAAGGTGTGAAAATAGGCCAAAAGCGATCAAAAACTATGGGCTATAGCACATGCTTTTTGCCTAAAAACACCTATTTTTCATGCTTCAGAAATTATGCATATTTTTTAAAAAGGTGGTGAAAATAGGCCAAAATCGTTAAAAACTATGTGCTATAGCCCATGCTTTTTGCCTAAAAACACCTATTTTTCATGCTTCAGAAATTATGCATATTTTTTAAAAAGGTGTGAAAATAGGCCAAAATCGATCAAAACTATGGGCTATAGCCCATGCTTTTTGCCTAAAAACACCTATTTTTCATGCCTCAGAAATTATGCATATTTTTTAAAAAGGTGTGAAAATAGGCCAAAATCGATCAAAACTATGGGCTATAGCCCATGCTTTTTGCCTAAAAACACCTATTTTTCATGCTTCAGAAATTATGCATATTTTTTAAAGAGGTGTGAAAATAGGCCAAAATCGATCAAAACTATGGGCTATAGCCCATGCTTTTTGCCTAAAAACACCTATTTTTCATGCTTCAGAAATTATGCATATTTTTTAAAAAGGTGTGAAAATAGGCCAAAATCGATGAAAACCATGGGCATAGCCCATGCTTTTCCCTAAAAACACCTATTTTTTATGCTTCAGAAATTATGCATATTTTTTTAAAAAGGTGTGAAAATAGGCCAAAATCGATCAAAACCATGGGCTATAGCTTATGCTTTTTGCCTAAAAACACCTATTTTTCATGCTTCAGAAATTATGCATATTTTTAAAAAGGTGTGAAAATAGGCCAAAAGCGATCAAAACTATGGGCTATAGCACATGCTTTTTGCCTAAAAACACCTATTTTTCATGCTTCAGAAATTATGCATATTTTTTAAAAAGGTGTGAAAATAGGCCCAAAATCGTTAAAAACTATGTGCTATAGCCCATGCTTTTTGCCTAAAAACACCTATTTTTCATGCTTCAGAAATTATGCATATTTTTTAAAAAGGTGTGAAAATAGGCCAAAATCGATCAAACTATGGGCTATAGCCCATGCTTTTTGCCTAAAAACACCTATTTTTCATGCTTCACAAATCATGCATATTTTTTAAAAAGGTGTGAAAATAGGCCAAAATCGATCAAAACTATGGGCTATAGCCCATGCTTTTTGCCTAAAAACACCTATTTTTCATGCTTCAGAAATTATGCATATTTTTTAAAAAGGTGTGAAAATAGGCCAAAATCGATCAAAACTATGGGCTATAGTCCATATTTTAGCACATTTTTACAAGTTATGAAATGATATGAATATTTTAAAAAGCATGGAAAAAGGGTCATTTTTGACCATTTTGAGACAAAAAGCATGGACTATACGCCATGGTTTTGATCGATTTTGACCCATTTTCACATCTTTTGAAATAATATGAATATTTTATTAAGCATGGAAAAAGGTTCATTTTTGACCATTTTGAGACAAAAAAGCATGGACTATAGCCCATGGTTTTAATCGATTTTGACCCATTTTCACACCTTTTGAAATAATATGAATATTTTAGAAAGCATGGAAAAAAGTTCATTTTTGACCATTTTGAGACAAAAAAGCATGGACTATAGCCCATGGTTTTGATCGATTTTGACCCATTTTCACACCTTTTGAAATAATATGAATATTTTATAAAGCATGGAAAAAGGTTCATTTTTGACCATTTTGAGACAAAAAGCATGGACTATAGCCCATGGTTTTGATCGATTTTGACCCATTTTCACACCTTTTGAAATAATATGAATATTTTAGAAAGGATGGAAAAAGGTTCATTTTTGACCTTTTTGAGAGAAAAAAGCATGGACTATAGCCCATGGTTTTTATCGATTTTGACCCATTTTTCACACCTTTTGAAATGATATGAATATTTTAGAAAGGATGCAAAAAGGTTCATTTTTGACCTTTTTGAGAGAAAAAGCATGGACTATAGCCCATGGTTTTGATCGATTTTGACCCATTTTCACACCTTTTGAAATAATATGAATATTTTATAAAGGATGGAAAAAGGGTCATTTTTGACCATTTCGAGACAAAAAGCATGGACTATAGCCCATGGTTTTGATCGATTTTGACCCATTTTCACACCTTTTGAAATAATATGAATATTTTAGAAAGCATGGAAAAAGGTTCATTTTTGACCATTTTGAGATAAAAAGCATGGACTATAGCCCATGGTTTTGATCGATTTTGACCCATTTTCACACTTTTTGAAATGATATAAATATTTTATAAAGCATGGAAAAAGGGTCATTTTTAACCATTTTGAGACAAAAAGCATGGACTATAGCCCATGGTTTTGATCGATTTTGACCCATTTTCACACCTTTTGAAATAATAAGAATATTTTAGAAAGCATGGAAAAAAGGTTCATTTTTGACCATTTTTAAACAAAAAGCATGGACTATACCCCATGGTTTTGATCGATTTTGACCCATTTTCACACCTTTTGAAATAATATGAATATTTTATAAAGCATGGAAAAAGGGTCATTTTTGACCATTTTGAGACAAAAAGCATGGACTATAGCCCATGGTTTTGATGGATTTTGACCCATTTTGACAGCTTTTGAATTAATATGAATATTTTAGAAAGGATAGAAAAAGGGTCATTTTTGACCATTTTCAGAAAAAAGCATGGACTATAGCCCATGGTTTTGATCGATTTTGACCCATTTTCACACCTTTTGAAATAATATGAATATTTTAGAAAGGATGGAAAAAGGTTCATTTTTGACCTTTTTGAGAGAAAAAAAGCATGGACTATAGCCCATGGTTTTTATCGATTTTGACCCATTTTCACACCTTTTGAAATGATATGAATATTTTAGAAAGGATGCAAAAAGGTTCATTTTTGACCTTTTTGAGAGAAAAAGCATGGACTATAGCCCATGGTTTTGATCGATTTTGACCCATTTTCACACCTTTTGAAATAATATGAATATTTTAGAAAGGATGGAAAAAAGGGTCATTTTTGACCATTTCGAGACAAAAAGCATGGACTATAGCCCATGGTTTTGATCGATTTTGACCCATTTTCACACTTTTTGAAATGATATAAATATTTTATAAAGCATGGAAAAAGGGTCATTTTTAACCATTTTGAGACAAAAAGCATGGACTATAGCCCATGGTTTTGATCGATTTTGACCCATTTTCACACCTTTTGAAATAATAAGAATATTTTAGAAAGCATGGAAAAAGGTTCATTTTTGACCATTTCTAAACAAAAAGCATGGACTATACCCCATGGTTTTGATCGATTTTGACCCATTTTCACACCTTTTGAAATAATATGAATATTTTATAAAGCATGGAAAAAGGGTCATTTTTTACCATTTTGAGACAAAAAGCATGGACTATAGCCCATGGTTTTGATGGATTTTGACCCATTTTGACAGCTTTTGAAATAATATGAATATTTTAGAAAGGATAGAAAAAGGGTCATTTTTGACCATTTTCAGAAAAAAGCATGGACTATAGCCCATGGTTTTGATCGATTTTGACCCATTTTCACACCTTTTGAAATGATATGAATATATTAGAAAGCATGAAAAAAGGGTCATTTTTGACCTTTTTCAGAGAAAAAGCATGGACTATAGCCCATGGTTTTGATCGATTTTGACCCATTTTCACACCTTTTGAAATAATATGAATATTTTATAAAGGATGGAAAAAGGGTCATTTTTGACCATTTCGAGACAAAAAGCATGGACTATAGCCCATGGTTTTGATCGATTTTGACCCATTTTCACACCTTTTGAAATAATATGAATATTTTAGAAAGCATGGAAAAAGGTTCATTTTTGACCATTTTGAGACAAAAAGCATGGACTATAGCCCATGGTTTTGATCGATTTTGACCCATTTTCACACTTTTTGAAATGATATAAATATTTTATAAAGCATGGAAAAAGGGTCATTTTTAACCATTTTGAGACAAAAAGCATGGACTATAGCCCATGGTTTTGATCGATTTTGACCCATTTTCACACCTTTTGAAATAATAAGAATATTTTAGAAAGCATGGAAAAAGGTTCATTTTTGACCATTTTGAAACAAAAAGCATGGACTATACCCCATGGTTTTGATCGATTTTTACCCATTTTCACACCTTTTGAAATAATATGAATATTTTATAAAGCATGGAAAAAGTGTCATTTTTGACCATTTTGAGACAAAAAGCATGGACTATAGCCCATGGTTTTGATCGATTTTGACCCATTTTGACAGCTTTTGAAATAATATGAATATTTTAGAAAGGATAGAAAAAGGGTCATTTTTGACCATTTTCAGAAAAAAGCATGGACTATAGCCCATGGTTTTGATCGATTTTGACCCATTTTCACACCTTTTGAAATGATATGAATATTTTATAAAGCATGAAAAAAGGGTCATTTTTGACCATTTTGAGAGAAAAAGCATGGACTATAGCCCATGGTTTTGATCGATTTTGACCCATTTTCACACCTTTTGAAATAATATGAATGTTTTATAAAGCATGGAAAAAGGGTCATTTTTGACCATTTTGAGACAAAAAGCATGGACTATAGCCCATGGTTTTGATCGATTTTGACCCATTTTCACACTTTTTGAAATGATATAAATATTTTAGAAAGCATGGAAAAAGGGTCATTTTTGACCATTTTGAAACAAAAAGCATGGACTATACCCCATGGTTTTGATCGATTTTGACCCATTTTCACAGCTTTTGAAATAATATGAATATTTTAGAAAGGATAGAAAAAGGGTCATTTTTGACCATTTTCAGAAAAAAGCATGGACTATAGCCCATGGTTTTGATCGATTTTGACCCATTTTCACACCTTTTGAAATGATATGAATATTTTATAAAGCATGAAAAAAGGGTCATTTTTGACCATTTTCAGACAAAAAGCATGGACTATAGCCCATGGTTTTGATCGATTTTGACCCATTTTCACACCTTTTGAAATGATATGAATATTTTATAAAGCATGAAAAAAGGTTCATTTTTGACCATTTTGAGACAAAAAGCATGGACTATAGCCCATGGTTTTGATCGATTTTGACCCATTATCACACTTTTTGAAATAATAGGAATATTTTAGAAAGCATGGAAAAAGGTTCATCTTTGACCATTTTCAGACAAAAAGCATGGACTATAGCCCATGGTTTTGATCGATTTCGACCCATTTTTACATATTTTGAGATAAAAATAGTTTATGAGGGACCGAAAATAGGTCATTATTTAACGTTTTCAGAGAAAAAAGAATTTCAATATCCTGAGAATTGGAACCTTTTGTTTAGCCCTTCAAATTGAGGGGTAGTCAGTCGTTGCTATAGCCCATGGTTTTGATTCACTTGCAGTCTTTTTAACACCTTTCTTCATCCAATTCATCTCGTGTATATTTTCAATTTTTGAATTATGATTTTAGATGTTTTTTTGATAAAAAAAACATGGACTATAGCCAAAGATTTTTGTAGTTGACATTCTTTCACACCTTTTTTTATCCAATCAAATTCGCGTATAATTCAAACTTTGGATGGTTTCTGACAAAAAAAAAAATTTATGGACTATTAGCCATGGTTTTAGTAGACTTTTTTCAAATATTTTTTATGGTATGCTTTTAGAATTGTATCCTTTTTGCGGATGCTTTTGTTCGATATTCACACTACATTTTTACAACTTTTTTTCATCCAATCCATCTTGTGTATGGTTTGCATTATTTATGAAGAATGGAATATAGACCTTTTTAGTGGAATATTGACAAAAAAAAACCTGATTTCGTGTTAATGGTTTTGGATTTTCTTTGTCCCTTTTTCACACCTTTCATCATCCAACCCATCTCGTGAATGTTTTTTTTTTTTTATTTGATGGATTTTGACCAAAAAGCATGGTCTATGACTCATGGTTTTCATGTTCCTTGGTTCTTTTCCCCCACTTTTTTTTATTTTTTATTTTTGTAAACTGTTTCTTTTACCTAGACTTCTTTATCGAAGCCCCCCACGCTTTTAATTTGAATACTAGCCCCTCCCCCCTCCCCCCACACTTTAAAATCTGCTCTGCCGTCTCTGCCGAAGTGACTGAAGAAGCAAAACAAGAAGAATGCTGAAAGGAAATGTACTAAAAAAACTGTAAGCGAGTGACAATCTCTAAATGAAATAAATGTAGAAAACGTTTGAAATCTTTTTATTTTTTTATTCGCAAACATCATTTTGTTGACCAAAAATTCATAAAATCAAGTAATTGACTCGAGCATAATTCATAACATTCGGTATTTTTCTTTTATCTTGTGTGACGTTTTTACGTGTTTAAAACATTCCCTTTTGAATGTGAATTTTTACATCAAAAACAGTTTCAGTAATTACAATAATAATACAAGCTAAAGTTTGCCACCATGATTATTTTCAGAAAATTTCGCTATCTGGCGAAACACTGACGTAAAGATAAGCGGAATCCTACTGATCTTTAGAAATATTTTTTACTAGAAACTTTGAAGAAAGCTACTGGTTAGATTAAAAACACTCACACGTACACAAAATATACTGGGCTCGTGGACAAAGACATTACTTTAGAACCAGACAATTTGGATTCCAAATAATAAATTATTCACATCTTTAAGATTATCTAGCCAATGACATTGTAAGGCTTTATTCTTATAAGTATCATGAAGGTCAGTTCAATATATCTTTCAGTCACCTTCGTTAACTGTGCCGAAAACGTTGCTCAAAACAGAAAACATGTTGGAACTCTTTTCTTTTGCAATCGGCGTTTTTTTGTTAACTCTGGTATTCCAAACTGGTAAGTAACTGGGGAAAAAAAACAGCTTAAAATATTTTCTTAAAATTTTCTGTCACTAAATGACTAAAACTTTACATTACGAAGGATATTACTAAGCTGAAAATTCTAGAAAAAGTTCAAAAAACATAATTAAACTCAATTTGGGCGGCGAGTTTGTTTAGCATTACTAAAACTTTAGCATTTTATGAGGCATTTTGAAAAAATAAATATATAAATATAAAAAAATATCCATAAGAGAAGTCATTGCTGAAAAGTGAGGGGTTTTTTTGGCGAGAAAGTTTCACGGAAAAGTTGAAATGCTTTCAATTTATGAAAATGGAAATTCCGTCGCGAGGCACTGTTGAAATTATTTATTGTAATAATGCTTCGCTGCTGAACGCGAGTTAGAGCTAAATATTTGACTGTATAACAGTGCTTTTAGTTATTCGTACTCCCAATAAACTCCAGAATTTCAAAGAATTTAGAAGTCACATTTTTTAATTACTTCACCAAATCAAACACTTTTTAAGCTTCAAAAACACTCGACGAAGATTACATGATTGAAAATCAAATACTCGAGATCTCATAATCTTGTGCACAAACTTTTACACTTAAGATGTTTTCAAAGTGAATCACCTTTAAAAAGTTATGTTATACTAGCTAAGATTGTCTTAGAAAACCTATGAATCTTTTATATTCAAATACTCTATTTTGAAGGCAAGTCATGTCTTCAATTACCAATCGTCCATTCAACTATCTAGGCCTTTATTAACTAAAATGAAGAGAAATTCGTCCAACCTCTTTTATTCAATAGCACGCTGTAAACGTTAAGTGTACAAGAATCTATTATTTTCGGCAATCCGCGTTTTTTTTCTCTAATTCACTAAGTTAGAAAAGAAAAATGGTGGTAATTTTATTTTTGTCACAGAAATAATTTTCACTTAAGGGAACGAGTTAATAACAAAGCAAAAACTGAATTGACAATTTGTCAAACTAAAAAGTAACAAAATCAAGTAAAATGTAAAAATGATTTAAAAATACCAGAAAAATTGACTTATTTAAAAAAAAGTAACTGACAAATGTACGAAAAAAGAGCGAAAAAATCGAAAAGTAGGGAAGAGAGGAACAAAAAAGATAAATAATAATTTAGTAAAGAATGGTTAAATTTACTTGAAAACTCATATACAATAAAAAGTGGATGATTCTTTAGTCGAGAGGCTTTTGTTCTTTTCTATTGTTTTGGAAAAAAATATTTGTGGTTTACAAATGACCTCTAGCAGAGCTCTCACACACGACAAAGAAAAGCATTTGTACGTATTTTGAGAAAAGCCTAATGACACTTTTCAACTTTGCATTGAAAAAATAAAGTTATGAATTATTAAATAAAGCATGGCCACAACATTTCGATGAGTGTCTGCCATACAGATTATTATATTGCTGCCTTCGAAATCAGTTATAAGAGTTTATCATCAATATCCTTATCACCAACACCACCACCTTCATCACCATCATCATAATAACAATCATCATCATCATCATCATCTATCGTCATATAATCACCATCATCATTACTTCATCATCAGTCAACATCATCACTAGTCATCATCATCACCATCATCATCTATCATCACTTTCATAATCAATCATCATTATCAGTCATCACCACCATCATCATCATCATTATCATCATCTATCATCACCGTCATCATCAACATCATCTTTAGTCAACATCATCACCAATCATCATATCATCACCATCATCATTATCTTCATCATCAGTCAACATCATCACTAGTCATCATCATCACCATCATCATCTATCACCACCATCATCATCAATCATCATTATCACATTCATCATCGGTTATTAGCACCATCATCATCTTCACCATCATCATGACCATCATGATCATGATGATGATCATCATCATCATCCGCATGCAATCATCATCATTGACAAAAGACAAGAAAGCATTTCAGAGTTGAGTTGCACTACTACATTTTCCCGTTCAATTGCTACATGTCATGTTTCGTTTTTATCAATATTATTCTAGATGCTGATTGCAAAGCTAGTTACGCCTTCAAACGCCTCTACAAAACTCACGCAAATGTGTCACTCTCGCGTGGGGGTTTCTCCGCATTGTTCACAGCCAAAGATCAAGAAGATTGCGAAAATCAGTGTTTTCTTACCAAGAGAGACAACTGTTATAAGTACAACTATCACAATGCGTCCAGGCTGTGTGGGCTGATGTATCGTGGGGTGACGGGATCCTACAGGATCTTAGAAACTCAAAACAGTATTGTTAGGATACGCAAGGTGAGTTAGATTGATTTTACTTGAATTGGAAAGTGAAAAGATCAGAGTGGTCAGTTCTTGTATATGCGTGGGAAACAATACAACGAATTCAAAGCCATACTGTAGTCACAGCTATCTTATTGTATTCGTAACTACGCGCTGTAACTGGAATATTTATTGGAAGACAATGGGAAGCCATTTCAATGTTCGAACCGTTTTATGTCGTGCGAATACGTGCTGTAAGTGTTGTATGTTTCCCACTCATAGAATACCGCACTAGTAGGCAAATCATAAAACAGAGTAGTAGAAACTAATTATGTTGTTTTCTTAAAATGCACCACCCTGAAAGACCCCTAGTACGTGACGTCACAGCAGCTCCAATTTGGAGGGCAAAACAAAAGAATTTTAATCTCCTGAGAATTGGAACCTTATGTTTTGTCCTCCAAATTGAGCTGCATTCCGACGTGCTGGAAAGGGGATATTGTTTTGTGGGCAAACTGAAAACCTCTACATAGAACATTTAACTGACGTAACCAGACGTTACCATTCAACTAGACGTATGCACCGTGCCGTGATCCGGACGCAATTCTAGCATTCTGATTGGATAATCGATTGTTGATCGTGCGTACTGTGATTGGTTAAGCCGTGTTGTTAATTCCATAACATGACGGCATGATGCTTGTTGTGCGTTTTTATGAGAAACCCTCTCTAGTTCAACACGGAGTGATGTCAGGGTCGTTTCTTTAAAACAAAATTATCTATATTTTCTTACCTTTTTTTAGTCCTTTTTTGTCTCTCCTTTTCTTTCTTGTTACCTTTATTCCTTTTTCTTCTTTCCTTTTTTCCTCCATCACTTCTTTTATTTGTCTTTTTGAATTATTTTCCTCGCTTCCTTCTTTATTATTATTGCATTCTTCGTTTTCTTCGTTATTGTGATTGTGATTGTGATTGTGATTGTGATTGTGATTGTGATTGTGATTGAGATATTGATTGTGATTGTGATTGTGATTGTGATTGTGATATTGATTGTGATTGTGATTGTGATTGTGATTGTGATTGTGATTGTGATTGTGATTGAGATATTGATTGTGATTGTGATTGTGATTGTGATTGTGATATTGATTGTGATTGTGATTGTGATTGTGATTGTGATTGTGATTGTGATTGTGATTGTGATTGAGATATTGATTGTGATTGTGATTGTGATTGTGATTGTGATTGTGATTGTGATTGTGATATTGATTGTGATTGTGATTGTGATTGTGATTGTGATTGTGATTGTGATTGTGATTGTGATTGTGATTGTGATTGTGATTGTGATTGTGATTGTGATTGTGATTGTGATTGTGATTGTGATTGTGATTGTGATTGTGATTCAGGTTATATACTGTTTTACTCTCTTCTTCTTTCTTTGATCCACTCTTTTATATAGTTTCTTTTCCATTTCTTCAGTGTAGAGGCCGCGATTGTCACAAGTCTACCCAGTGTTTCCTGCTTGGCCACAGCAACACAACCTGCCTGTGCCCTCCCCCCTTGAACATCACACCTTGCACAAGTGAGTATTTGCTTTCGGTTAGCGCTTTCGAAAACGTACTTTAACACTTGCGTAAAATATTGAGTTGAAAGAAAGAAACCAGCCACTACACTACCCCATGAAATTGCATATTGTTCAGTTGAACAATCTGAAATGACTCTCCCCACTGATCTCAAATAGTGAGGTAGAAATGACGTCACTGCAAAACTGAGGTGTCATGATGCCCGCGAAAACTGACGCATAAAAGTTTATATTTCAGATGAATTTAGATTTCCAAGAAAGGTTTTTCATATTTACTATGTTATTCTTCATGGAGTTGGGGAATAAATAAATAAACAAATAACCGTTTCCGAGTAGCCACGCTACTAAGGATGACACCTCAGTTTTGCAAATTTTCTCGATTCTGATTGGCTAACATTTTTCTTCAGATCAGCTGATAACCATCTAACTGCAATAAGTTTATAGCTGTCAGTCGAACGCCTTGCAGTTAGACTAAAGTTGCTTCTAATCAGATTGTTTAACAAACGATTAACGATCCTTGAACTATTTTTATGGTTGCCCATGTCCAAGGTTTTTCGACTAGCACTGAAACTTAGTGTAAATTCTGATGACAAAGACCACGAACTAACTCGAACATTCAAATGGTTTTCCTTCCAGCTGACGGATGGTTGAAAATAAACAATCATTCCGTTTGTTTTGGCGCCAAAAACAACAGCTTCGGAAGCGTTGCCATCCCGTATGACGGCAAAATTACCGGGCTGAAGCTAAAGTACGTGTCTGGTGGAATCAAGACGGTAAATTCAGAGGCCAAAGGGTACTGGGGTACTGCAGGAAGCCGGGTAGATCAAATCGAAACAATTGTCACGGACCAAGCAAACAATGCTGTAACTCCACCAGCGGATTACACTTTTCACCCTGGTAATTTAACCTATAGCATTGAAGATTACACAAATATGTCCCCAGAAATTCCTCTCCCGGAGTTTAAATTGTGGGTGAAAAATCAAAATGTTCGTGAGCTGAGAGTTTGGATTATTAAGGACTTGCGCAATGTTGGTGAAGCTGTTAACAGTGGGGAAACATGCGCTGATGTTTATTTCAAGTATGTTGACTAAAAAAAATTCTTAAACTCAATGCTTAAAAAGTACTCACGAGATTAGAGTGAAATCAATAAACCCGTAAAATATACGTCAAACTAAAGGCACGGAAATACGAGCAATAAAATCATGCAACTTGTCGCGCAATATTGCCTACTCTCTACAACAATGAAAAGTTGTTGCGCGAGTTCTTTGCGCAACATTGCCTACTCTCTACAACAATGAAAAGTTGTTGCGCGAGTTATTTGCGCAACATTGCCTACTCTCTACAACAATGAAAAGTTGTTGCGCGAGTTCTTTGCGCAACATTGCCTACTCTCTACAACAATGACAAGTTGTTGCGCGAGCGGTGGTATTAAATACGAGCAACATTCGCCTTGCAAATTGCGCGACAAATTGCACGATTTGTTTCCCGTATTTCCGCGCTTAACTGATACACTTTAGTAGACCCTAATTCCATTGTTTTCTTTTGTGTCTATTTGACTATTACACTTTAACGAGCAATTTTTATTTCACGGGTTTAGTGATCTCACTCTGATAGACATCTAGAATCAAAATATTAGATTTTTAGCTTTCCTCGGCATTCATGAGAAAACATTAGATTTCCTGAAGTTTTATTGGATAAGTCAGGGGTTCGAGTCTCTGACTGGATAGTTTGAAAATTGTCTTTAAATTTGATTGGACAATCAAAAATTATATTTTCTCATTTCGATTGGATGACAAACTACTTGTACGAGTCTTTGATTGGATAGTTTGAGAATTGTTTTTGAATTTGATTGTCAAGCAATTGATTGGATAAGAAGTACTAGCCAGTGATTGGACAGTTTGAGAAGTTTGAAAAGTGTCTTTAAAATTTGATTGGACAATCAGAAACTATATTCCCTCATTTTGATTGCATAACAAGATTTTTTGATTGGATAGTTTTAAGTGTCTTTGAATTTGATTAACAATAAATAGTATTCCCTCATTTTGATTGGATAAGAAGTAAGAGATTTTGATGGGATAGTTTGAAGTGTCTTTAAATTTGATTGGACAATCAAATACTATATTCCCTCATTTTGATTGGATTATCTGAAGTGTCGTTCTGAATTTTGATTGGACCTTTAAGCATTTATTTCTCGCTTTCTGATTGGTTGAGGGTATTTATCTCGTGAAGAAATAATATAAACATCTATTGACAGCCATCTTTTAATTTAATCATTTTTCCATTTTTTCTAACTACACTTTTCGTCTTTGTTTCTTGACAAATATTTCATTACAATAAAAATAGTTCTAAGCTATTAAAATAATTTTTGGCAATTCAATCTTCGTGTTCTTTGTTCTTCTTTGTACGCGTTGTTCATCTCTACCACTGCGTACTAACACCATTTGCAAGTCTCTGTAATAGACAGTAGAATAAAATGAATTCAATATGCTTAACAACAAATTTCAATTAAATGTACTTGATTCACGAAGTTTTTGTTCAATGAGACAATAATTAATATTTGTGACAGAAACAAGAAATATTTGGGAAGAAATGTGTGGATAATGAATATTTGATAATTGAGCACCAATTTTATCATGGATAAAGATATCAACCGTAGTTAACCAACGTTTTGTCATTAAAAGATACGCTGGGTATTATGAAGTGAATTATTTTAAGTGGCTCTGTAAGGAGCTGCATTAGCAGATGTTTTGTTGACTTATCGTGGGGCAAGTCAAGTTATAGAGGGAAATAAATATATGGAAAGCAAAGAGAAAGGAGACGAAAGGAAAGAAAACTGAGAAAGCTAAAGAAAAATTAAAAAGGTAAAGGAAAGGAAAGGAAGACAAGAGATGAGAAATAAAACAAAAGGAAAGGAAAGGTAAGTGAGAGAAAAGGAAGCTAAAGAAATACACGGCAAAGGAAAGCAAAGGAAGGCAAGAGATGAGAAACAAATTAAAAGGAAAGGAAAGGTAAGTGAGAGAAAAGGAAGCTAAAGAAATACAAGGCAAAGGAAAGCAAAGCAAAGCAAAGGAGAGAAAAGGAAAGAAAGGCAAGAGATGAGAAATAAAGCAAAAGGGAAGGAAAGGTAAGTGAGAGGAAAGGAAGCTAAAGAAATACAAGGCAAAGGAAAGGGAAGAAAAAAGAAAGCAAGGAAAGGGAGAGGAAAGGAAAGGCAGAGGAAGAGCAAAGGTAAAGAGAGAAAAGGAAGAAAAAGGAAGAAAAGAGAAAAGAAAGGAAGGATAAGTGATAAAGTAAGCGGATAAAGAAAGAGATATAACTGAACAAGTGCTGTAAACTCATCTGAAGGAAAGATAAAATCACTCTAAGCAATAGAAAATTAATCTTTAAAATCTTAATAACCAACTTCATGATTACCTTGTTTTAACGTCTACGTCCAAAAGGGAATGGAGGAGCTTGTCCTTTCTGACCATATTCTTTCAGTTTGTTCTTTTGGGAAGCCTTTGCGTCCCACACTCGACGTCTTTCGTAATTCCTTTCCCGCAAACTATCCCCTAAACTGTTACTATCTTTTCTCTTCAATAGAAAGTCATCACTAAAAAAGCCAGGCGAAATAGCTAAAACAGATAGCAAAAGACCTAAAAAGACGATAGATTTAAAGTCCATTGTGAAATGCTACGTCTGAAAACAGGTTGAAAGTGTGTCTTAAGAGATTAGTCTGCGTGCTTAAATAGACCTATTTATGATAATGTGCTTGATATTAACAGGATAATTAGGCCAAGTTTTATTGTCATTGTTATGATAAGAGGGAAGGGAAGTATGGATGTTTAATATCCGATTAGCCGCGAATGTCTCTAACTACATGATAATTGTTCCAGGATCACAGCGGGGTTGTTTGACATAATTTAGCTGGCTCTGATAAATGTTGGCCATTGTTAGGACTAAATATATCAAAGAACGACGACGACTAAAATATCCATTCTATCTCTCCGTTAGCCCTCCTTTTCCCTTCCCTTTCCTCGTCTTTTCTTTTCTCTCCTATTTTTTCTTGTCTGTTCTTTTTCAGTTTTATCCAGTTCATCTTCCTTCTGATTTTTTCTCCTCTCTTTTGTTCTGTTTCGCATTCTCTTATTTCATTCTGCATTTCATTCCTTTTCGTTCTCCGTACTAAAAAAATTAAGAAAGATTTCCCCAAAAAAAGTCAACAAAAACGATCAATCAAAAATATTGTTCTACTACGAGCCAAGTAATAATCATTATACCACGAAACATTTTCTCATGAATCCAAAAATGAAAAGATAATCTTACTCGTGATCTTATGTTCTTTATTCAAGGATATTAAAGTTAAGTTTTGTGAAAATCCCGAAAACAAAAATACCTTGTGTTGTCGGTTCTTTCTTTAGCTCATCATGACTCGATGTTCACATGAAGAAAAAAAAAGATAACAATCTACGCATGCGCTCTGCGTGTTGCCGCAGGTGTTACGTACTCGATGAATGCAGGAGTAGGAAATTATTTCAAAGAAAATTATTTACCTCAAAAAAAGTTTGAATATCAGCTCTAGACTTTACAACAATTCTCCCTTTCTTAATTTTCTGAGTAAACTTAAAGGATATTTTTTTGCGAGCGACAGAGTCGTGAGTGGTCGACTTCTTTCGCCGCCTTTGAGTGAAGCGCCAAAAATTCTGCCAATTTTGAAAGATTGGCTTGTTCACCGACTGACAAAATAGTTGGTAAACGTGAATCAGAAATAAAAAAACTTCAGGCGCCAGGAAAAACTGCAATTTCAATATGAGAAATCTAGGAATGATAAGTAGTAGTATTAATTTGTCAGTTTTATAAGCGGAAAGAAACTTGAAGATATCAGTTTCCAAAGGCTTTGCTTCCGCGTTCTTTTGTGTACAAGATCGTTTCATTCCACGCAATCGATTACTCAGCTATTAATAGATCAGTTAAGATAATGAAAACGTGTTAAACACGATGATATCCCACTGGTTTGATCCAACAGAGATAGATACGGGGGCTTGATGGTTGGTAGAGGAGAAGTTAGTGTTGGGGAACGTGTTTTATTCGAGGATACGTGTGGGACGTTTTTTGTCTTCGACAAAACTAAACGTTATCTATGAGTTCTAAGTTTATGAAATTTGACGTTCTCTTTCTTTCTTCATTTCTTTTTTCCTTTCTTTGATTTTTTCTTTCTTTCTTTCTTTCTTTTTTTCTTTCTTTCTTTCTTTCTCTCTCTCTCTCTTTCTTTCTTTCTTTCTCTCTCTCTCTCTTTCTTTCTTTCTTTCTCTCTCTCTCTCTCTCTCTCTTTCTTTCTCTCTCTCTCTCTTTCTTTCTTTCTTTCTCTCTCTCTCTCTCTCTCTCTCTCTTTCTTTCTTTCTTTCTTTCTCTCTCTCTCTCTCTTTCTTTCTCTCTCTCTCTCTCTCTCTCTCTCTCTTTCTTTCTTTCTTTCTTTCTCTCTCTCTCTCTCTTTCTTTCTCTCTCTCTCTCTCTCTCTCTCTTTCTTTCTTTCTTTCTTTCTCTCTCTCTCTCTCTCTCTCTCTCTCTCTCTCTTTCTTTCTTTCTTTCTTTCTTTCTTTCTTTAGTTAGTGAGTCGTATATTACACAGAGCCCTGCTGAAAAGCACTTATTGTGATGTAGGCTGTCTTAAAAAATTGCTATTATTATTATTATTATTATTTATCTTTATTATCGTTCCTTCTTTTAACGAAGAAAAAAACCCGGCGGAAAGTATGACTGTAACTTTACTTTTCATTTCATTCTCATTCTATGAATATGGAATTCAACTTAAAAATCCACAAATCAAGAACTAGTTCGTAGATTAAAATAAATGATTCATAAAAATTAATTTAGTTTACAACAACAAAAAATTCATTCAGCCAGCCATTATTTTGTTGATTAAAAAACAGACAAATCATTCCTCGTGTACCAGAGGAAGGCAATCACCCACGTGTTGGTCTTGATAGCGAAATTAAGGTCAATTCTTGAGTGGTTTTGTCACGGGATTTTGGTTCGACAAGTTTCATGTAGAGAATCAGGAAACGGGTCCCAACTTCCCAAGATTAAGAGATGATTTTTCTCGCTTTTTGATTGGTTCTCGGCGGAACCCATTTCAGTGTCATGGCACGCTTCCTAATCGTACGAGTTTTCTTTAACTGGGCAGTAATAATAAATAATATAAGTGGAAAAAATGAATGAACGAAAAGAAGAGAATGGAAGAGAACAGAAGAGAAGAGAAAAGAAGAGAAGAAAATAGAATAGAAGAGTAGAGTAGAGTAGAGTAGAGCAGAGCAGAGCAGAGCAGAGCAGAGCAGAGCAGAGCAGAGCAGAGCAGAGCAGAGCAGAGCAGAGCAGAGCAGAGCAGAGCAGAGCAGAGCAGAGCAGAGCAGAGCAGAGCAGAGCAGAGCAGAGCAGAGCAGAGCAGAGCAGAGCAGAGCAGAGCAGAGCAGAGCAGAGCAGAGCAGAGCAGAGCAGAGCAGAGCAGAGCAGAGCAGAGCAGAGCAGTAGAGAAGAAGAGAGAAGAAATAGAACTGAATAGAAGACCAGACAAGAGAAGAAAGGAGAAGAAAAGAGAAAAGGCAAGAAAATAGAGAGAAAAAAAAGAAAAGTAAAATTCTACATTTTAAACCATTTTGGAGTTTAATTTAGGAAAAGCTATTCACAAGACGCCTGCATGTTATTTTGAAGATCTCGAGACGACATAACCTCTGGGTCTAGTGGATGATCAAAGGAATAATTGATATATATTCCCAAACATTAAAATTGAACTCGAGTAACTTATTAAACAATTAGCAGAATCGAATTTACAGTGATCTCAACTGCTAGCAGAGTGACGCAACATAAAATTTATCCAACTGACTATAACATCAATAGCAGCTTGAACATGTTTAGTCTGACTCATGACCCTTCATATCATAAACACTTTGATAACTAATTATTTTTCTAATTGATATTTCCAAGGGGGATATTCCCTGATAATATGACTCCACAATATCCGCAATATTGGAGACTCAAAATTCAACTCAATGGCTATTTTTTACGGAGGAAGAAAAATTAAGTGGTAAGAAAAAAGTGGTTAAAAGTCTCCCGTTGGTTTTTATGGAGGGAGGGAAAACTAGAGGAGTAGAAAAGAGACATATTTTGATGATAATTCTCAATTCACATGTTGGTTTTTATGGAGGGATAAAAACTAGAGCAGTAGAAAAGAGATGTGTCTTGATGATAATTCTCAATTCACATGTTGGTTTTTATGGAGGGAGGAAAACTAGAGGAGTAAAAAAGAGAGATATATCTTGATGATAATTCTCAATTCACATGTTAGTTTTTATGGAGGGAGGGAAAACTAGAGGAGTAGAAAAGAGAAATATATCTTG
This sequence comes from Anthopleura sola, assembly GCA_023349425.1. Classification (NCBI taxonomy): domain Eukaryota; kingdom Metazoa; phylum Cnidaria; class Anthozoa; order Actiniaria; family Actiniidae; genus Anthopleura; species Anthopleura sola. The sequence continues at coordinate 2,133,048 of JALHLI010000010.1, forward strand.
ATGATAATTCTCAATTCACATGTTAGTTTTTATGGAGGGAGGAAAACTAGAGGAGTAGAAAAGAGATATATATCTTGATGATAATTCTCAATTCACATGTTAGTTTTTATGGAGGGAGGAAAACTAGAGCAGTAGAAAAGAGAGATATATCTTGATGATAATTCTCAATTCACATGTTGGTTTTTATGGAGGGAGGGAAAACTAGAGCAGTAGAAAAGAGATACATATCTTGATGATAATTCTCAATTCACATGTTAGTTTTTATGGAGGGATGAAAACTAGAGCAGTAGAAAAGAGATATATATCTTGATGATAATTCTCAATTCACATGTTAGTTTTTATGGAGGGATGAAAACCAGAAAACCTGAAGAAAAGAGAAATCATAAACCTTCAAGAAAGTAATTAAAGTCAACGAGACATGGCTTTCTTTGCTTCCAGCCCGGAAGGCCCGGTCTTGATCCAGCTGATGATAAATCCCGGGCGGATGTTGGGGCTGTTCAGTAAACACCTGGTTAAGCGTGGAATCTTAAAGATGACTGAACAAAGATATTCCCTATTTATCTAAAGGAAACAGGAACAGAGTTTTACCTGTAGGAGGTCAAATGACTATTCTTGATAGTTAGGGTATCGAACAACGTGACTGAATAGGCTGAAGATACCTTTAATAAAATTTGAATTTTTTTTTCCAACTTTGAAACAACCCTTGCGCTGATCTAAGTTTAGCTTGTTCAGTTTTTCGGAGGGAGGAAAATGGAAGAAAACTCACAAATGAAGAGAAAGACCTAACGAACTGTAAGCAATTAAGGCTGTGATAAACAAAGTGAAGTCGGTTCCTGTTATAAGTCCTAGCTTATTGTGTTGTCTTATCAGAAAAAGAAAAAGAAAAGATCTAAAACTTACAGTTGCACTCTTTTAGAGGAACAACATTGAGCCATTCTAAGCTTGAGAACGAACTTGAAAAAAGAACTCGCTTAAAAGGGCTCTTTAAAAAGACAAACAGCGAAAAAAAGGAAAGGAAGAAAGAAAGAAAGAAATAAAAGGAAAGGAAAGCTGAGTTCTAAAAATAGAGATTCTGAAAGGTACATTGAAAATTGTTCGCAAACTCAAGTTGGCATTTTTAGCCGCCATGTTGGTTGATATAACAGAAGAAACCAAAGAAAATCTTTGGTTAACTTCATTTTACAAGCAGACTTTGAAAAATAGCAATTCCTTGTGTCTTTTTCACCCCAAAATTGATAATTTTGAGCGAAACTTTGCTTCTTGAACGACTTCGTAAACCTATGAGCATAATAAGTGTGCGCATGCTCAAATGATGCCAACGCTGGTCAAAGCAAAACATACCTGGTTTCAAATGGAATTTATTTTAGATTATTGCATGAATATAAATAAAGTTCTTCTCACTTTTAAGCGTTTTGTTTTAAATAAATACAAGCATAAGAAGGTCTTAAGTTTCTGATAAACAAAATATTTAACATCTTGGAAATAAAATACTTGGTTAAGAGCGCAAATATTTATCATGAACTATAAACAATCTAGAAAATATATTTTCTTTTTTTCTCGCAATAAAATCTAAAAATTTGAGCTAAGAATTTGTACATTTTAAACTTTTTTTTAATTTCTCGGAAACCCACGATAATGACGAAATAATTTATGAAGTATTCCACAAACAGGACTCAAAATAACGGCCAGTCATACCCCTGTCAAGATGTCGGCCAAACACATTTTTGATTCATTGCCAATTTTTGGATGATCAAAAATGATTAATAATTAACCAATGGTAATTTTCATTGAATTAATCATTTTCACTGTGGAAAGGTCTGCAAACGCGTGCTTTTGATAGCCTCAATATTTAAGCTTATAAAATTTCACTAAAATAATTATTATCGCGATTGTTGGTGACCTAAATGTTACTGCTGATTGTCATACACATTGCAGGTCCAAATAAGCCCTTGGCTGCCTGAAAATTAATCTGCGTCACCAAATAAAGAATTTTCAAATATGACCGCTTAACATGTCCGTTCAAAAGCATATTTGACCGGTCAAGTACCAACTTTAGCCGGACATTGACCGCTGACCGGCCGTTATTTTGAGCCGCCCTGACAAACACTTTCTCGCTTCCTCTTTTTGCATTGTCTGTTGGTTTTTGACTCTTGTAAACATTTCCAGTCGTGTCAGAATAGAATTTCTCATTTCTACTGGCTTCCGAGTGATTTAAATAGAAAAAGAATCAAATCTCTAGCTTTGCAGTTAAATATCTTTCTAATTTAGACAAACAGAAGCTGAACTGATCAGTTATATTTATATTTTGTTCTCAGGGATTTTGCTCTGGCTTGTCTGACTTTCAACTCAAAAAAAAGTTTTAAAAGTTTTAAGATCGTCCCACAAAGCAATTTACTCGGGCTGCCCATTTTTACTGAACAAACTCGTGGGTCATATCTAAATCAATAGACCGCTTGACCAATGGCAAATTAATACTGACCAAATACCTGCATAAGGCTAGTCGTTTACTCGGGCTATCTAACATGTTCTACTTATATTTGACTCATCAATACTTTTTACTCGGTCTACCTAACATGTCCTACTTATTTGACTCCTCAAGACTGTTCACTCGGGCTACTTAATAATTCTATGACCTACTTATTTGCTTTCTTAAGATTTTTTACTCGGGCTACCTAACACCTTAACATTACCCACTTATCTGGTTTACTCGGGCTACTCATGTCATATCTTCGACAAGCTTTCCACAGTTGATTCCTCGGCAAGACGCTCGGCTTGGTCGCACCATCAGCCCGTAGCTTGGTTTACTGTGGATATCAGTAACATAAATTTTACTTGTAGCAGGAAGAGAGTTGAAATATTATCTAGTGTTCACTTACCATGTGAAGTATCTCTTTTCGTTGACGGAACCATCATTCTTTCCAACTAGAAAAACGAGAAAATATTGAGAAACAATCTTTCAACCATCCATCCAGCTATCCGTTCCATTCAGCGGGCCACTATTCACCTATCCATCCATCCATGCATCCAACCGGTATCCATCCATGCATCCATCCATGCATCCATCCATCCATCCATCCATCCATCCATCCATCCATCCATCCATCCATCCATCCATCCATCCATCCATCCATCCCATCCACCATCCATCCATCCCATCCACCATCCATCCATCCACCCTACTATCCACCCACCTATCCATCCACCCATCCACCTACATCCATCCATCCATCAACCATCTACACACCCACCCACCCATCCACCATCCATCCATCCCATCCATCCATCCATCCCTCCCTCCCTCCCTCCCTCCATCCATCCATCCATCCATCCATCCATCCATCCATCCATCCATCCATCCATCCATCCATCCATCCATCCATCCATCCATCCATCCATCCATCCATCCATCCATCCATCCACCTACCCACCATCTATTCGTCAATGCAACTGTCTATGTTTCCACCTATCCACTAATCAATCAAACAAACCACTTACGCATCCAACCACCCACTCATTTAGCTATTATTTTCTTAATCCAAATTCCGGGCCCCAAGAAACGAGTGTTAAACGTGAAGGAAAATAAACCTGACAATCAATCCAAGAGAAAGGTAACAAAAAACCATATTAGCAAATTCTCCCCAATCCATTACCTGGTTTCCTCATTTCCACGCCAAGCCATACACCATCAGCAAAGTCGACTGTGCCGATGTACCTGACCACACCCAGCTCACTGTTCACCAGTATACTCATACCCTAGTGAAAATATAAGTTGTGAAAAATTGTTTAAAGGCCCATCTACACGCTGCGATTGTCGGCTCGATTCTTCGTCAGAACATGTCGGGAAGCAGATCGTGCGTGTACTTTAGTGCGCCGATTCAAGCTCGATTCAAGCCCGATTCAATTTGAGCCGACACGAGAAAATCTGTGAATCGGGCAGATTAATTTTTTTCGAATCGGGCTTAAGCTACAGGCACGATTTGCTTCCCGACGGTGTCGCGTGTGGTAGCGCGCGCACTCAATCTGACCTTGAAATACGCTATTTTATGCTCCTTTCCGCAATCTTCCCACAATCCCTCATGATCCCAGCGCGAGCTCGAGGTCAGGGTAAAATTTGCATATTTTTAATACATTTTTATGCAAATTTTACCCTGACCTCGAGCTCGCGCTGGGATCATAAGGGATTGTGGGAAGACTACGGAAAGGAGCAAACTTCCTCATCTTGAGTCAAAACAAAATAGTTTTCTTCTCATGAGCTCGAGATTTAAAAACTTTTTTCATGTAAATGTTTTTTTGTTTTGCCTCCCGATTGACGTCCCATAAGGGAGGTCAATGTGCACTCCAAAAACGGTAGCATGCGTCACAACTACCTCACCTCTGTTAACTTGAACTCATAACTTTGAGCCTTCCTTGAGCCAAGACTGCCCTTTTTTACGCTACAGTAAGAAAGAAAACAGAATCCTTCATAAGACTTTCTATCATTCTTCACACAGGGAACCCATAAAATGACATACCTGTCAGCGCTGCCTCGGCGGGAGTCTGAGTTCGAGTTGGCCGGCGTTTTTTTCAGCGAATTAGTTTGTTTATGTCCAGCGAGGTCTGAATTCGAGCCTGATAAATCATTATGGGATCCTTTTGAACTTGTATCGTGCAAAGAACCATGGGAGCTATGGTGTGTCTTTGGCGCAGGCGCAGTAGGTACAGCGAAGCTGTCTTCGGCGCTTAGACTGATAAAGAAACCAAAAACAGAGAAGAAAGCAGATAGTCAGAAAAAATTGTAAGAGTGGTCTACTTATGTCAAGACTAATGATCCAGAAGAGCTGGCTAGCTGTGGTCGGTTTGTCCGAGGGAGGATTGGAAACGATTCTAATATCCCCAGGGGACTGAGGGAGCTAGGGAGTTGCTCAAGAAAAAATAGTGAAATTTAGTCTAATAATACATAAGATGCCATAAACTTACTTTCTAACTTTGGTAACAGGAGCAAAAACCCCAAATCTTGGCTTGCACGTGAAGTACCTCACTCCACCCACAGAACCGTCATTCTTACCAACAGGCTGGTCAAGCTCTACACCCAGCCACCATCTGGGTTAGAAAAACAATTAAAGAAATATAACTCAGCGAACCAATATATATTGGGGGGGGGGGGGTAGGAGTGTGTGTGGGGGGGAGAGGTAGGGACCAGTGGTGCGACAGCCAATAATGAACACAAACTCGAATTTCTAGTTCAAAACATGATGAGAAACCGAGTCCTTTTTTGGCTCCTCTAAAAATTCATCTTTTTGCAGGGCTCGGTTTCCCAGAGTGCTTTGTGAGCTTTGATGCGCATTGTCTATTCTAAGAACGGAGATCAACGTACCCAGAGGCAAACTGTGTCTGGCCTATGTACTGTACACGCCCTGATTTCTGTCCGGCTACGACGACACGGTCATTCAGCTGAAATGTTAAAGAACAAAAAGCGTTTATTTCCAACCCAACATGGTTGAGAAAGAAAGGCGCAAAATTTAAATTTAAGGTAACTCATTTGCCTCGCTTGCATGTTTAACTACTAAAGACGGTTCTGACATAAGCATATCGGTACAAACCTCAAATCTCTCTGCTATCTCCGCCTCATTAGAATCATGAGGAGAACTAGATCTGGAGTGGTTCCGAGAACTCGGACCTGACGTTCTGGAGTTTGGTAATGAGGCTGCCTGTGAGGACTGGTTCGGAGTCTGTCGCGCGGTCGGGGTTGGCAGGCTACTGGGTTGAGAAATTGATTGCGGTTGACTTGCTTCCTTAGTGATTTTTGTTGAAGGAGCGAAGATTCCTAAAAATATAATTTAGCATTTTAAATAAATAAAAAAAATTGTAATAACAAAATGGTTTAGGAGAGGTGGGACCTTTCCTGGGATAACGAACATGGTGCATTTTGGTCTACAATAGCTTGGGTATAAACAACTTGTATAAGGCGTATATGAGGATCAAAAGATGTTGTTCCCAAGCTAGACCAGAATGCACCTTGTTAGCATATTTCAGGAAAGACGTTATGGAATCTGGGATCGAGGGCTTCCTGTGGGAAAAGTGAACGAAGTGGGGGCTGAGGAGAGAGAAGATGGGAAGGATTTGGCAAGGCTTGAACAAAGCCGTTATGACGTAGTTTTCTCTGTTTTTTTTTTTTGCTACCAATTTCTGGACCACAGGTAGCCCACTATCATAGAAAGAGGTTTCAAAAAAACCAGATGCATGATAATATTATAATATTGTTAATTTCAGGTTGAACACAGCTGACATACCATGATTAGGACGGCAATGGAAGTAGGCAACTCCACCAACAGATCCATCATTCTTACCAATGGGTTCGTCTAATTCTACCCCTGCCCACTCCCCTGGGGCAAACTCTGTCTCTCCACAAAACCGTAGAGCACCTTCCTGAAGATTGCCATACAAGAAAAAGTATTAAAATATTCAAAATGTTGATATAATGTTCATTGTGAATCGTGGCACCACAGGGAGTCCAATTTAAGTGAAAATGACAGACGATAATAAAAATCAGTAGAGGGGGAGGGGATTTTTTTTTTTGTATTTGAGGCCAACAGAGTGTGCTAAATGATACCTGTACAAGCGAATGTAAGCAAAAATGTTTTCGCGTGTGTGTCTGTGTTTTCCTGTGAAAATAATTGTTTTATCTAAATTGGGCTCCCTGTGGTGCCACCAACACATTCACAGCATAGCACATCTGAAGCAAAGGTTTTTTAAGTAAACTATAAAAAGGTATATTATTTTATTCATAACAAGAACCCACCTTAGTGCCTCCAACCCAAACATGATCACCGATCTTGATGCCATGAGATAATGATGAAGTGTGATGGTTCTAGAAAATGCCAATGTTAATGTTAATTATATTACGTCGATAGTGCTTGGCCACCCCCTTCCTAAGCCTGACTTTGCAAACTAAGGCACCTACCCTCCATATTGTTATTTTTTACAAGTTAAAATATTCCTAACTAACTAAATGTCTCACTTCTTTATCATGTGACGTGCTAGGAGGTTCTGCTTCTGTTAGCAACTGCGTTAGGGAGGCTGCAACGACTGCTGGCTCAGAATCTGGTTCATATGCAGCAACTGGATGTAAATGAAAGAAAAACAAAATATGTGTATTATGTTGTCTTGGTGGTTGCATTTGTGCACATGCTGTGATTTGCATTAGATGCAAAATGAAAATGGCATTTATTCCTTACTTTGAATGAGTATCACTTCATTCAAGAATCATGCCTAGTGGTTGCCTAGACTATGTTATTGAGTCTGTTCATAATTCCACATGATACACTTAATGTTCTAAAGGACTTACCATTTGGTACGCAGTCAAGTGCTATTCTGTTTAGCTTGTCTCTGATGGACACATCAGCACCATGATCAAGCTACGAGAGCAAATATTATAGGTCAATAGAGCAGATGTCATATGGCTTTACAGTACTATATAGTGCCCATACTGGCCGACCATAGGGTACATTTCTAATACACTATATGTGATGGCACACAGTGCTGTTTGGATGAAATTGACAATAGCAAAGTAGAGAGGGATGGCTAGAATTTAACTTGAATATTTAGTCCCTCAATTGCTGACATACCAGGGATTTTACTGCTTCAATACATAAGTTACTTGAAGAGATGTGGAGAGCTGTGCCATTGTCAAACTCCTTGCACCTAGCATTGACATCTAAAATAAAATATTTTTAGTTCCAAGATGATAGTATGGGATAAATAATTATTGCCATACATTAGCATAAAGTGACTAACATTTACACCTTTGTGGCTAAGAATTTAGACTCACAATGTTGAATTAATGTCAGCACACAACCTAGTGAAAATATCCTGACTGGGCTGCCTGTGGATAGGTCCAGGATCCTATAGCTAGGTTACTACTTCATGTCAACATACATATAGTGTAGTAGTGTCCAAAGAGATTGTATTCAAATGTGTTGTTGTTGTCACGTTTAGGGCTAGGAATTTACACTTGCAAATTATTTTTAAAATACCCTGACTGGGCTGCCTGTGGTAAGGGTCATATAGCTAGGTTACTACTTCATGTTGACATACACATAATGTAGCAGTGTCCCAAGTGGTCTCCTTATGTTATGCTTTATGAGCAGTCTTAAATGAAGTATTACAGTCAGTCATAAATGATAAATCTACCTTTGCTATTTGAAGCTTCTAGAAGGATCTCCATGACTGGGGCGATATCAAAGAATGCTGCATAGTGGAGGGGTAGCATATCTGTCCAGCGACATCTCTGTGAGACATCCACCCCCTGGTACAACAGATGAAAGTGATTAGGATTTTAACCACATTCCAGAAAATATCCATACCTTCCTCATGGAGAGGAGTTGAAATTTTCAAGGGGTGGGGAGGGTTGATGGAGAGTATATTGTGTAGTTCCAGGAAATATCCATACCTCTCCCATGGAGGGGGATTGGAATTTTCAAGGGGTGGGGAGGGTTGATGGTGAGTATATTGTGTAGTTCCAGAAAATATCCATACACAGGGCTCAAAATAACGGCCAGTCATATGCCAATCAAGATGACCGCTGTATGATATTTTATTTTATTTTTTTCAAATATGACTGGTCAATATGTCAGTTCAAACCCATATTTGACCGGACGAGTACCAAATTTGGCCGGACATTGACTGTTGACCAGTCATTATTTTGAGCCCTGATACAGTACCTCCCCCATGGAGGGGGATTGGAATTTTCAAGGGATAGGGAGGGTCTGAGGAGGGTATAGAGGCTTGCACCATCACGTGATGGCAGCCATGACAGGAGGCAGGAACAATAAAGTATTTTCCCTGGGGAAACTGAATTCTTTCTCATGTAAATCAAATTAGACCAGATTCAATTGTTCCTGCCTCCTGTCATGGCTGCCATCTAATGATCGTGCAAAGCATCTATTTTTCATAATTCTAGAAAATATCCATACCATGATTAGAATTACATGATTTGGAAGAACTTTGAAAGTAATATTACGATTCTACAACCGTAATACTAATATTTTCTTCATTACCTTAGTAATTAGCTCTTTGACGACATTAGTTGAGCTTGTTACATCTCCAACACCAACTAAATAAAATCATATTTTGAATAAATATTAAAATTAAGATGAAAACTGGCAATGACATGTAAATGAATTATTATTTTAATTATATCAATACTATACAACAAGACTAGTAAAGTATTTGGAATTGAAATCGAAAAACCACCATGCATTATACACCGAATTGAAATTTGGCGACCAATTTGAATAACTATTTTCTGGACTGACTATCCTTGCGTTCACATGGAAACATAGAAGCATTTTTACATGTATTAGGGGCTAGTCAGTCCAGAACAATAGTTATTCAAATTGGTTGCCATATATGTACCTGCGCCAGCTTTGCAAGCATAGTGTAACATGCTCATGTCTGTTAGCCCATCTCTGTCATTGACATTAGCACCTCTTCTAAGAATCTGAAAATACAACAAAGCAGGAAAAGTTCACATAAACAAGAATGTAGGATTCAATAATTGGTGTGTCCATGGCAAGGAGGGTACATAGGATGCAGATTATTCTATTATTTCATAGAATGGTTCAAAAAAATATTATATTTTTCTATTATTACTTTATAGAAAAGTTCATATAATAACTTTAATCCTTTACATACCAAAATGATACAATGGATACAAACATTGAATAAGATTATCAAGCTATATAATCTATATAATAAAACTATATATAATGAGAAAATATATAGTGAACAATAACATAACTATATAACATGTGTTCATGACTACATAAGAGCATAACAACCATTGTCCTTTTATTAAGAATATGCTGACTTCAGTGAGATTTAAAAGCTTAAATTTAAGGTAAAATCTTCTTTGTACACAGTAACTCAAAAGTTATTAGTCAACTTATAATCATCTTATCTCAGTACCTCTTTGACAAGAAGTCCTATATTCTGTTGCACTTGGGGAACCCACTGTCTCATTATTGCAAACAGCTGAGGGATAGTTGTTTTTGGCCTGTAAAAAAAACATACATAAACAGTTTGATGTAACCCTGGTTTTCATAAGTGATACAACCATGAGCAGAAGATTGTCATGGAAGTGCATTATTGCAAGACATGGCAAGGCTGCAAATAAGCACCAGTCATCAGACAAATGTCCAGTAAAAATAACCACTTGACTGGTAAATGATTCCAATTCTCTGGACATTTGACCAGCCACACTTGGGTTTGACAGGTCAAATATTCCTCTGGCCTGACAAATGAACTGCCTATCAAAAAATTATTTGCAGCCTTGCAAGGAAAAAATGATTCTTGTGTTTTCATTTATTCCTATGCTTGCATTGAGCGTGTTTTTATAATAAAGTAATAAGTCTAATAACTTACTCTAGTAAGAGATCTAGACATCCAGGACAATTTGGATCAAAAAATGTCAATTCAAGCTTCTTACACTGAAAACAAAACCATAAAAAAATGATTTGAACATTACTAATAAAATAATCATTAGCATTTTGAACTGCATCATTGTAAGTTGTCCTCTTGTTGAGGCTGCAAGGTAGTTTGAAAAGATTATTCAATAAAACCTTACGTACAATTTAAATTGCCCTATTTCATTGACGTCAAAGCTTGTTTATGAGGGGGATAGAATCACCATAGAAATTTGAACAAAATTTCCTCTGCTTAGAAAAGTTTAATCTCAAATAGTCTGGTTTCCAAATATAAGGTGCAAAGATGTTTAATAAACAATTAAATTTTACACCATAAAAAATAAGAGAGTTTTTACTCTGACGAAGTAAGTTATCTCTCTTATTTTTTACAGTGTAAAATTTAACTTTTTATCCATACTGTTTCATTAGAAACACTGACGCAGCCCACACTAGCTTACCACTAGTTATCATCTCTTTAATAAACAATATTTATTGCCTTTGATGGCTGTTTAAAACACTTTTCTTTGTTCTATAAAACACATTTTATATCAATTTTCTTTGTGTTGTTGCTGTTTTTCCCCCTCTCACGACCATGAACCCTAGCCTTTACAGCATTTTGGTGTGACGTCATGATGAAATGGGGCAACTGATCCAATAATTTTCCATCTTGAAAATACTAGAATACAGGTTCTGTGTAAACTTGGTACCAATATCAAACATATCAATCACGCATGCATTCTGTACCAGTGAATAATATAAGGCTAACACTCACACATCTAAATAGTCTTTTAAAAATTTCATTTCCCAGATGTCTCGAATCAAAGTTTATCATCACAGGAAATTGTGAATGCAGTCTTGCATCTAGTTTGGACATGATGAAATTGGTTTTCCTAACCCATCATATGGTTGAGAGCTTTCTTAATTGAACAAAAAATACCCCATCATATTATGTAATATTTTGAAGTCAGCTTTGTTTCACACAATGGAAGTATATCCCTCAGTTCTTTCAACGGTATCAAAAGTGCTGTGAATTTGGAGCTGAAACCAAAACTAACATTCCAGGTGGCGAGAGAGAATGAATAGTGTCACCATCAACTTGAAGAAAATAATGACATCACACCCTGATTTCAAAGTCTTTTGTCAGTGATTCACAGCTTGATATTATAAGCCAACAACACATTCTAAAACAAAACTGCTTTCAAATTCAACCTTTGGAGAAATGACCACAATTTTAGATGCCGGGGAACACCTTAATTAAATGATAAATCTTCCTTCCTTAACTAAATGGCTTTTATTTATATTATAACAAAGATTCATTGTTGTGTGTAGATAAATCTTGTCATTTTAATATTCTTTAAATGGCAGGTAAATTGCAAAAATTAAGACAAAGATTCAAAAGGCCACAATAAAGAAACTGTACACATTTACAAAAAAAAAATTAAATTACTAAAATTAACATCAAAGCTGATCAAAACCTACTTATACCTCGATACTACAGGAAGTATAAAACATATCAAAGAAAATGATTATCCAATTCAACAATTTTTTTAATTGTTCTTTTTAATATCAAAATCATTAATTGAATTCAGTGAACTTACATTTTCACATAGTATAGGATCAGAGGCCAGATGAATCAATGGCTTGTCTCTGGTTGGCATAATTGGATCGCTGACAGTAAGACCAGCCTCGGAGGCAATTTCCTGGACCTGAAAAAAAATTGAGTTAATACTATATTATTCTTATTGGTGTGACTTGTTATTAATCACTGGGAGAAAATTTACAACTCCTTTACACCACTTCAAATAAATGCAAATTATTCATCTTTTTCCTCGTTAAGTCAATACAAAAATAATTAATCTCTAAGCTTGTAAAGTACAGAAAAATTAGGGTAAATGTTAGCTTAGAATTTTTTAAATCATGTAAATAAAGAAAAGAACAGGTTTGATCATTTGATTGAAGCTTGTTCAAGTACATCCATTTTGAGGTTATCCTTGTACCTGCTTTTTGAGTGTTTGACTTCAATATTTAGCGAAATTTCACGTCTTCTTGGTAAACTGTAACCCAGTTTGTCAAGAATGAGAGACATTCAAAGCAACAGCGAGCTTTTAAGAACAAAATAAGGAGTGTTTTTGAAGAGAAGTCATAACAAAATCGAAAAGCCATTACGACATTTTCCAAAAACCGCTCGCTTGAATAAACGTTCTTGTTCAAAATAAACCTCATCTCACCTTGCCTGGCATCTTCTTGAGAGACGTTGAACAACCTTCAATGTATTTGTATCATTTCTTTTGAGTCTTTCTAAGCCTCTTGTAAGCTAAAACCAATTATTTCTGGCTCAAACTTGAGCGCCAAATATTTTCAGTTGAATTGAAAGGTGAGATCATCTACCGTGACGTCACGTACTAATCGTTGCGTGACGTGAAAGTGTGTGACCGTGTGAGCGCGTGTCAAAACATTTATTTTCAAGGTGTTTGTTGTTGTAGCTGTTTTGGTTCGAGAGAGTGAAAAACTGTTTAAATTTCTAGATGAAGTCATTTGTCGGTTTTGAAGACGAAATGCTTATGAGGTAATCAAGCGTTTAGCTCGCGGTCATAGGAATGCGACCTCATTTTCTTAATCGCGCCATTATTAATATTGAATTTATTCATCTGAGTCATTCTTTTTCCTTCTCATAATTTATGACTCCATCGATGTTAGACCTTGCTCATTGTATAGTTAGCTTGTCATTTCATTCTTCCTAAGAACATAGAACATCGCAAAAAATGTACCTGAAAAGACTTGTGTTCCTAGTCTCTCAGCTGTCTGTCTGTCTCTTTCCTTCTTCCATCCATGCCTCCATCCATCCATCCATCCATACATACATACATACATACCATACATTCCATACATCCATCCATCCATCCATTCATTCATTCATTCATTCATTCATTCTGTTCTGTCTGTCTGTCTGTCTGTCTGTATGGCTGTCTGTCTGTCTCTTTGTAGGTCTGTCTTCGGTTCTGTGTTAGTTAGCCAGTCTCAGGTCTGACTATTTTCTGAGTATTTCTATCTCCTGGTTAATCAGCTAACGAGTGTGGTGTTATTCTTAGTAGCTTTAGGACTTACCGGTATTTGTTCATCAGGGATCAGCGGATGCACCCATCTACTTTCCCCCGTCTCTCTATTGAAGTAATACATCCTTCCATGTTTTCTGGATTCGCTTAGAATCCATCCGTCTGGCAGACTCTTTTCGAATTCTTTTTGTACAGCGGCTTCTGCCTCAAGAAACATCAATTCCTCTTCGCTCTCCATACTCTTATTGTGAACTGGGAAATGATGAATGAATGAAACATATGAGAACGAAAACAAGATTGGATCAGAACCACAGGAAGCCCACTTCAGGCTAAACAGATGTAAAACCTGTTCTAAAAGAGATTCATAAAGAAAACCCTTGTCACGGAGCCTCTAACGAAACAATTCTAAGCCTTTATTTTGAGTCACGCAAGGCAAAACTTGCAGCGGCGCTCCATCCCCGCTACGCACCTTTGACTGAGAGCCCCTCGAGATGGCACATGCAGATTTGCTACAATGACCAAACAGAACACTAGTTCAAGATTCTCGAGTACATACTGTCGAGGGCTATACTGTCGATTACACAGAAGTATACCGGCATCCTTTACGATTCACGGAAATGATACTACCTTACAAACTGTGAGACAAAATTCCATATGAACGACTTTTCCATTTCTTGTTCAATTCCATGACCTTAATAATAAGGCCTGGAATGGAATGAACACTTCAAATCTCATAACTTTTACATGTATCGTATGAGCCAAATCTTAGAAATACTCTTTCATTATTGAGGCCCGCTCCTCAGTCCTTTAGCAGTTTTTGTGCATTGAACATGATCATTTTTATAGAATTAACATACCTATACCCAAAAATAGTAAGGCCTTGCTCGTCCTTCCAAGACTCATGGTCCTCGAAAAGTTCAGTTGCCCGAGGGTCACTAACGGCTCAGGTCGGGAGCGCATGCAGGTTGCTCGTTGACTACAGCAGGTCAATAACCGGTTGATATTGAAAGTAAGTGAATGTATGGGGTAGTAATGGTTGGTCGATTGTGTTGGCAGTTTGGAATCACAAGGATTGAAAATTAACTAAGAGTGCTCAGTGCCGAGACTTCCATGAGAGAGCGAACCCCCGGCTCTTTTAATTTAAATATTTAGCCGACAGAATTAGCAATTTACATCCGCCACATATACAGCCAAAGTCAGCAAAGTTGATACCAACTGATATGCACAACAGCCGAATTGAATGAGACCATGATCAAGAAACAGAGTTATTCTTTGTTATTCAAGAGGTTTGTAGTTTATTTATGTATAATTTGTATTTCAGGAGCTACAAACAACCAACACTGGAATGTTTCGCTAAGCAGCTTATGTCTTACCTGTCGACTTAGCAGAGGATCAAGCTCTTCTGGTTTTCTGACCCACCAAGCAGCAGTCTCATAGTAATAATTCCATATAAACATCTAAAGGTTTGTACTTCTTGGGTGAGCGAGGAGTAGAGCAGTGTATCGTTGAGCTCAAGGTACTCCAGTTTGACGGTTTACAAACTGAACAATGAAGTCAAATTTCACTAAATAAACAAATCTACAGGACGACGCTGAAGCTGACATTTGTTTTTTGTTTGTGGTGACAGTTTGAGTCACCTATGCCCACTTAGGAGAATTGTATTGTAAAGCATTTTAGTTAACAGGTTACATATCAGGATATTATTTTAGGAGGTCTAAGAAACAAATTTGGCAAAATTTTGTGTATTATCAGCAAATTTAGCTGGCAAAACGAATATATTTTGTCCTCTGTTTCAATCAAGCGGACACCAGGGGGGCACCGGCGAGGGGGGGGGGGAGGTATCGATCACGAATCACGGACAATTTTTTCATAAATTCACGAATCACGAAATACAATTAATGAATAACCTTGATAGAATGATTTAGGATGTAATACGAATTTTCACGAATCACGGTCTTCAAAATGAGCAGTCACGCATTACGGGGGGACTGAAATTCACGAATCACGGACTTATTTTTTAGTTTGAATTTCACAAATCACCAATCACGGTCCAAAAAATAGGCTGAATCACGGATCACACGTAGAGCGACGGAGTCGCGAGAGGTTAGACTTTGCGAAAGTCTAGTAACCCCTGTACCACCCTGAGTTACTAAAAGTCCTAGAGTAGTAAAGCAAGATTAGATATCGGTGTCGTATACGATGTAAAGCTGCTCGTTAGCTAGTGTCTTGTGTTTCGAGGATTGTTCGCTTACTTACCCAGTTTTGGACTTCACTTAACCTCTTCGTTCCGTTCCCTAGGGAACATTGGCCCTAATTAATCAAAATTTTATTCCTCTGTCCGCTCGGTAACAACGATGATTTCGTTTTCCGTGATTGCTTATTATTGGTGCAAATTCCCTCGCGCTGATTGACTAAAATTTGAGCAAAACTCGCCGAATTTGTTTTGCTTTCCGCGGAAATATTATTCTGGTGCCGATGATTTAGAAGATCAAGCCATTTCACCGAGAAAACGTATTAGAGGCATTGGAAAATTACTACTAAAATTATTTACTACTAAAAAATTACTACTAAAATTATTTACTACTAAAAAATTACTACTAAAATTATTTACTACTAAAAAATTACTACTAAAATTATTTACTGCTAAAAAATTACTACTAAAATTATTTACTACTAAAAAATTACTACTAAAATTATTTACTACTAAAAAATTACTACTAAAATTAGTTGATATTTTTTATTTCATGAACTTTCTACTGCTTCAAACCTTCGTAGTAAATCTCTAAAGTTAAGGCCGTTCGTGAAAAGTTAGTGCTTTTTTCCCCTGACACATTATTTTAGTTGCTTTCTTTCTCTGGTCAAATAATATGAGAGAAATTCGCATAATATAAGACATGTAAATCTCCAATGGTTTTCTTCGTAAACACGACTCGTCTATGAATTTTCTGCCGAACTTCCGAGCATGCGCAGTGCGTTTTTCCACCCGTGTCTTAAATAGTAAATTTTTAGTTAAATTTTATGTCTAAATTTTATAAGTCTTATATGGTTAAATCTAGAGAAACGGTTATTAATTCTTAAAAGGTGATTTTTTTTTGATAGCGAGAACTATATGAAACTGCCATTTTTCAAAACTCCCGTGGGGGAAAACTGAAAGAAAAATCGATAAATTAGGCCTTCAAAGCAACAGAAAACTTAGTCAAATTCGAAGGACAAAAATTAGTATAGGAAATCGCACGACCTCGAGTACAATTTGGAAATTAATAGGTACGAGTAATGTTTTTGTTCTTGTAATTGCACGAGCCTTAAAGCGATTGCAATTAAAGAATTTCAAAATATTAAGAGTGGCTATTTTAGACTTAAAAGTTTCCGCCTCGCTTAATTTTGTCGGATTTTCAAAATTTAAACACCAATAACCAGCAGGCATGTACAGCAGAATTTTTTCCAGATTTTATTACTTTAATAATCTTTACCCGTTCTCTACATATTAGTTTCAACTCTCAGTCAGGTGCCACTTTTGAGAAATTAGATTTTTACATTTGTCGGGTCTCACTAACTCTGTCGAGAAGTGGAAAGATTCTAATTTTTCTCGACCGATTTTAACTTTTTTTTTTTTTTTTTTTAAGAGGATCAAATAAAGTTCAGACAAAATCCTTTTCATATTTTAAAGATGAAATGTTTTTCTATATTTTTGCAAAGTCTTGTTAGTTTTGGTTGTGATTCGCAGAAGTTATTAATAATCAAAGTCATCGGTTTTCTGCCCGGTTCCCACACAAGAAAACCGTCCTGCCGGCAACAAATCGAAAAAGTGCCATAACTCGTAGAAAGAAAAAACATTTAAATTCGAAACACATGGTTGACATAGTTTTATGAAAGGGAACTCACACACTGAGTATCAGGAAGATCGATTTTTTAACCCGAAAGTCGATAGGTGGTTTTTAGAGAGACAGCCTCTTAAGGGTTTAACTTGTCCTTCAGTTTTCAAACGTTTACATTTTATATTTCTTCGATAAACATATTCTTTAATGTGCCAACATTATAAAACTGGTCATGATCAAAAGCCGGCATTTTTTCGTATAGCCAATGCTCTTTCAAAACACTTCTTGGCTTCTTGATGCTGCCCTAGATCACTGTGATAGCGTCCGAGTTCATTGAGCGTATAAGCTAACGGTAGATAATCTTGACCATACGCCTTCTCTTGGATAGCTAATGCTCTTTCAAAATACTTCGTAGCTTCTTGATGCTGTCCTTTATTTTGGTAATAACGACCCAGTTCATTCAGCGTAGTAACTAAACGTTTATCATTGTGACCATACACCTTCTCTTGGATAGCCAATACTCTTTCAAAACACTCCGCAGCTTCTTTTTGCTGTCCTAGGTCACGGTGACTTACTCCCAGTTCATTCAGCGTAGTAACTAAACGTGGATCATCGTCACCAAACATCTTCTCTTGGATAACTAATGCTCTTTCAAAATACTTCGTTGCTTCTTCATGCTGTCCTTGATCACGGAGACTGACTCCCAGTTCATTCAGCAGGGTACATAAACGTGGATCATCGTGACCATACGCTTTCTCTTGGATAACTAATGCTCTTTCAAAACACTCCATAGCTTCTTGATGCTGTCCTAGATAACGGTGATAACGTCCAAGTTCATCTAGCGTAGTTGCTAAACGTGGATCATCCTGAGGATACGACTTCTCTTTGATAGCTAATGCTCTTTCAAAACACTCTATGGCTTCTCGAAACTGTCCTAGATCACGGTGATAATGTCCCACTTCAATTAGCGTAGTTGCTGAACGTCGATCATCATGACTATACGCCTCCACTTGGATATCCAATGCTCTTTCAAAATACTTCGTTGCTTCTTGATGCTGTCCTAGATCCCGGTGATAACGGCTCAGTTCATTCAGCGTAGTAACTAAATGCGAATCATCGTCACTATACGCCTCCTCTTGGAAAACTAATGCTCTTTCAAAACACTTCATGGCTTCTTCATGTTGTCCTAGATCACGATGAATTAATCCCAGTGCATTCAGCGTAGCAACTAAACGCGGATCATCGTCACCATATGCCTTCTCTTGGATAACTAATGCTCTTTCAAGACACTTCGTGGCTTTTTGATGCTGTTCTAGATCACGATGACTGACTCCCAGTTCATACATTGTAGTAGCTAAACGTGGATCATCGTCACCATATGCCTTCTTTTGGATAACAAATGCTCTGTCAAAACACTTCATAGCTTCTTGATGCTGTCCTAGATCACGGTGATAACGTCCCAGTTCATTCAGTGTAGCAACTAAACGTGGATCGTCACTATACGTCTTCTCTTGGATAGTTAATGCTCTTTCAAAACACTTCATGGCTTCTTGATGCTGTCCTTGATCACGGTGATAACGTCCAAGTTCATCCAGCATAGTTGCTAAACGTAGATCATCCTGAGGATACGACTTCTCTTTGATAGCTAATGCTCTTTCAAAATACTTCGTTGCTTCTTGATGCTGTGCTAGAGTACGGTGATAACGTCCCAGTTCATTCAGTGTAGTAGCTAATCTTGGATTATCGTCACCAAACGCCATCTCTTGGATAGCTAATGCTCTTTCAAAACACTTCATGGCTTCTTGATGCCGTCCCAAATCACGATGACTGACTCCCATTTCATTCAGTGTAGTAGCTAATCTTGGATTATCGTCACCAAACGCCATCTCTTGGATAGCTAATGCTCTTTCAAAACACTTCATGGCTTCTTGATGCCGTCCCAAATCACGATGACTTACTCCCAGTTCATTCAGCGTAGTAACTAAACGTGGATCATCGTCACCAAACATCTTCTCTTGGATAACTAATGCTCTTTCAAAATACTTCGTGGCTTCTTCATGCTGTCCTTGATCACGGAGACTGACTCCCAGTTCATTCAGCAGGGTACATAAACGTGGATCATCGTGACCATACGCTTTCTCTTGGATAACTAATGCTCTTTCAAAACACTCCATAGCTTCTTGATGCTGTCCTAGATAACGGTGATAACGTCCAAGTTCATCTAGCGTAGTTGCTAAACGTGGATCATCCTGAGGATACGACTTCTCTTTGATAGCTAATGCTCTTTCAAAACACTCTATGGCTTCTCGAAACTGTCCTAGATCACGGTGATAATGTCCCACTTCAATTAGCGTAGTTGCTGAACGTCGATCATCATGACTATACGCCTCCACTTGGATATCCAATGCTCTTTCAAAATACTTCGTTGCTTCTTGATGCTGTCCTAGATCACGGTAATAACGGCTCAGTTCATTCAGCGTAGTAACTAAATGCGAATCATCGTCACTATACGCCTCCTCTTGGAAAACTAATGCTCTTTCAAAACACTTCATGGCTTCTTCATGTTGTCCTAGATCCCGGCGATAACGACCCAGTTCATTCAGCGTAGTAACTAAAGGTGGGTCATCGTCACTATACGCCTCCTCTTGGAAAACTAATGCTCTTTCAAAACACTTCATGGCTTCTTCATGTTGTCCTAGATCACGATGAATTAATCCCAGTGCATTCAGCGTAGCAACTAAACGCGGATCATCGTCACCATATGCCTTCTCTTGGATAACTAATGCTCTTTCAAGACACTTCGTGGCTTTTTGATGCTGTTCTAGATCACGATGACTGACTCCCAGTTCATACATTGTAGTAGCTAAACGTGGATCATCGTCACCATATGCCTTCTTTTGGATAACAAATGCTCTGTCAAAACACTTCATAGCTTCTTGATGCTGTCCTAGATCACGGTGATAACGTCCCAGTTCATTCAGTGTAGCAACTAAACGTGGATCGTCACTATACGTCTTCTCTTGGATAGTTAATGCTCTTTCAAAACACTTCATGGCTTCTTGATGCTGTCCTTGATCACGGTGATAACGTCCAAGTTCATCCAGCATAGTTGCTGAACGTAGATCATCCTGAGGATACGACTTCTCTTTGATAGCTAATGCTCTTTCAAAATACTTCGTTGCTTCTTGATGCTGTGCTAGAGTACGGTGATAGTGATAACGTCCCAGTTCATTCAGTGTAGTAGCTAATCTTGGATTATCGTCACCAAACGCCATCTCTTGGATAGCTAATGCTCTTTCAAAACACTTCATGGCTTCTTGATGCCGTCCCAAATCACGATGACTGACTCCCATTTCATTCAGTGTAGTAGCTAATCTTGGATTATCGTCACCAAACGCCATCGCTTGGATAGCTAATGCTCTTTCAAAACACTTCATGGCTTCTTCATGCCGTCCTAATTTACGGTTGCTCACCCCGAGTTTTTCCATCGCAGCCACTAGACGTGGATCATTTTTGTCCGACGTGCTTTCCAGGATAGCACACGATATCTCGCTGCATATTTTAGAGGCAATGTAGTGACCATACGTGTAACAAATGTCGCCAACTACGAGTAAATAGTTTGCTGCCATGTCTTTGTTATCCAACGGTATATCTAACATTTCAGTGCTCAAAGATCTTTTAACATAGTGCTGCAATCTTCTTGTATATGTCACAAAATGAATCAAAAGTGAACTTGTTTCAAAAATGTGTTCGATGTCTTCAGTGTTGTAAGAACCAAGCAACGGGAAAGCCTTCAACATTTTCAGGAATTCTAGAAACTGTTTATTGATTTCTTTATGTTGTGAAATGACTGTTTGTAGACAGTCATGTACGACTTGATGTATACTTACTTCTGA
This sequence comes from Anthopleura sola, assembly GCA_023349425.1. Classification (NCBI taxonomy): domain Eukaryota; kingdom Metazoa; phylum Cnidaria; class Anthozoa; order Actiniaria; family Actiniidae; genus Anthopleura; species Anthopleura sola. The sequence continues at coordinate 2,154,254 of JALHLI010000010.1, forward strand.
ACCCTCTGCAGAAATGCGCACAAGGGAAGAAGAAGAGACCCTGGCAGCCACAATTTCATCACTAGTATCAGGTTTACACGTTTTCACATATTGAACGACGTAATCAAGTAGAATAGGCTCCGGAGCCATCACCGACAAGAACTGAAACGCAAGCATCAAGATACTATCACTCATTTCTTTTTCTAAGGCCATCATAGCGGCTGCCCTCATTGATGCTGGGTAAGTTAAGCCAGTGTTGACATCAGTTTCTGCAGCTGCCTTTGATTCATGCTCCTCTAGGAACCTTGTCCAGGTCATGGAAGATTCTCTACTGCAAACACTTCGCATATAAATTGCAGCGCACGCGAGTGTCAACGGTTGAAAGTCAAGCGCTTTGGCCACTTCAGATAAGAGCGCTTCTTCGGTAGAGATTGTAGATATTTCCTTAAGTGTTTTGTTTGCTTCAACAGTCCTCATGCGAGCAATAATCGAGAAAAAGAAAGCTTGATTGTCTTCAGTCGTCACAAGCACCTGACCGTTTCCAATTGTCTTCTCTTGTTCGTGAGGACAATATCTGTAAACCCGCTCCAGGTCCCTCACATTATCGACAATCATCAGCCACGAGGAATACTTCTCCAGTTTGGATGCTGCAAGACCTTTTAACTGCATTATCTTCTCTTCCAGAGAAGCATATTCTGCCGTTACAACTATTGCTATTGAATCTTTATGACATCCTAGTATTCTTGTAAATTCAATGTATGAATGAATCAGTGTTTCAATGCTCGATGCATTGAAGGTGAACACGAACTTTGCTCCTGTTGTCTGACTTGCAATATTGGTGTAGAATGTTTCCCCAACTTGCCTTGCCAACTCACTTTTTCCACATCCAGGGTTTCCAGATAGATATGTTACTGTGATTTCATTAGTTTTTCTGTGTTCTGTCTTCTTTAACAGTCTTTCTACTTTATCCACCCTGTTGATGATTTGATGTGATGGTTTAGGAGGCAAAATACAAAAAGATTTTACCGTTTCCTGAATGGCTTCCTTTCACTAGGAGTTTACGAATTTCCATCAATTCTTCTTCATTGATCTTTACACTCAGCTCGATACGCTCACCATTTGCCAGATTCTTCAATTCTTCTGCTATTAGTACTTTCTCAAAATCTTCTTTCAACTGACCTGTATTGTACCTGATGCAAAAGTTAGAAACAAAGAATAACATTAAAATTAAATGGGGATATTTTAGAAAGCATCATACGGAAAATCGGTGGTTAAATGAAATTGAAGCGAAGTTTTATATTCGCAACTTGCTCTTGCTACCTTGGTACCGTCGCGCCAGCAGCCCTGTGACCTCCGCCTAGAATCATTGTTTAGCTTAATTACTAGTTACGATGTGATACTCTCGTTATGCCACGTACTGAGCAGGTTGTGGGTATCATTGGTACTGGGTACAAAGTTCGCGACGAAGTAATACGATCATACTCGCTGTCCAACGCTAGCTTTTTGGTTTCCCGCACAGGGTTGCCATGGTTACGCAGTCGTACAGGCTAGGTAGCTTCCAACAAACAAGTACCTATACGCCAAAGCTCGTCTACTATATTTAAAGATGATGAAAATGATCCCCTCCCTTTGTTACCAGGCTATACAGCCTTTGTAAGAGAAAAATATCATCAGAACCATTGCATTTTTTGGATCTTGTATTAGGGATGCTGGAATGCCTACCTTTTCGCTATCTTGTCCAATGCGTCCACTGTCTCTACTCGCATAGTAATTTTGATGGATCCAAATGCAAAACTAACAATTGCAAGACCAGTAGGAATGATAGAATACTTGACATAATCGATTAAGAACTCTGGGTTGTCTTTCAATAAATTCAAAACGCAAATAGTTCCTCCAAGCCAGGCACCAACACCTGCTATCCTCACAACACATCGCACAATGAACTCTACAAAAAAGTAAAAATGAAATAGAAGTTTTAGTTAGATATCTATCAAGGAAACTTTTAATATTTGGGAGACCACAGCGATAAACAGAATTGGGGGTTATTGTAGAGTTTGATGCCTTCTGAGAGTCAAGCGACGCTGACACCTAAATTTTGAGTTTTAAAGGACCGGTTTTATTGAAATAATATATTGAAACCTTCATAGTTATATAGAAAAATGTGAAAGCCTTTTACCAAACAATTCTGTTCAGAGCAGTAGGTGATTCAAGCAGGGTCCTGAAAGGTGCTGAGTGTGACAGCGGGTCCAGGGCAGGGCCCTGGTGTGGGGTCAGGGGGCGAACGCGTCTTTAGGCATTAAAAAATTTGTATTTTGCAATGCTTTACTCACGAAATATACAAAATTGATGTTTCAGACAATTTCGATAAAAATATTATTAAGTAACCAAATCAAATTTAAAATCCATATTTTATTTTTTATTTGACAACAGTGAAAAACTAATTTCACGAAAAGCATTGAAATCAGAAATTATTGAAAAAGTGAGTCCGATGTCAAACTAGTGTTAATGTGAGAATAATCCAACAAAAATAAAATTGTTGACAATCAAGTTGAAAATGCTTTACTGATTATCAGGGGTTTGCCCCGAAGGCGCGAGTTGGAATCAAATCATATGCACATTTTTTTCGAAAATAAGTTACTAGACACTCTACAAATGTTTAAGAAATCATCCAGCTTTTCAGTGATCCCAAATTAATAATCATGATTTTCACTGATTCCCCCCCCCCCCCCCCCCCCAGCTCTCCTAAAACCAAGTGAACCCCCCGGTCCCAAAGTTATTTAAAGTAAGAACCATCGGGTGTATTTTCTTTAACCGACTTTGAAGATTTATGCAGTTTATTATTGCATTTCGAGAATGCAGTCAGGGTGGACATTAATAATGAATAGCCCCCTCCCCCAAACCACTTCTTTGTATAAAATATGGGTGGCGTAGTGGTTTACGGCTCGCCTCTCACCGCTGTGGTCCGCCGGCTCGATTTTGATCATATGTCAGTTGAGTTTGTTTGATGTGTTGTTCTCTCCCTTGCCAAAAGGGCTTTTTCTCCAGGTTCTCTGGTTTTTCCTCCCTCCGTAAAAATCAACATGTGAGTTGAGTTGTATGCATAGAATATATAATGTAGAGGTAGTGTGTGTGTGAGAGACAGTGAGCCAAATTGGAAACCAGTTTAAGTTACTGAATTTGTATCCCACTATAAAAAAGTGATTTATTTTATTTCATTTTATTTTATAAGGTCTAGGCATTACATCTCTAGAAGATAAGGATAAAGCCCTGGCGAATAATCTCCGCGACTAAAGTAGACCTATTTCGAATCCCTAAATTAACACTGTGTTCCTTGGTTACAGACTCAGCGTTAGCATCATTTTAATGTTGAAATATTCACAAATACCCACGGCAAAGCAAAAAATGCACAATTCAACAATAACACTTGCCTTTTGATTTACTCTTTTGCTCCTGTAGATGTGATTGAAATAACCCTTTCATTTCATGTACCAATTGTTTCAAGTCTTTCTCTTCCAAGTACCACGACTTCAATTCCTCTACGTTCTTTCTATCATCCTCAGTCAGGGGTTCAGTAAATAGCCTATCAATGGCCGTCTCCCAGTCTTTGACTGTAGAAGATCCACTTGTAGCATAGTGCCCAACAATACGCATCAAGGCGTCTTTGATCTCTTTCCAGTAATCACTGAACTCCTGTTCACTCAGTTCCATTTTTTCATCACCATGAGCGATACCGTTTCGGAAGTATTTGATTCTCGCCATGTCTGCAGGCAGAGATAAGTCACCGATGTTTGGTAGTTCATCCCATCCCCGACTCGGTGCGGACAGGCCAGATATCATATTCTCTCTCAACAGTTTAAAAAGCAAGGTGATGTCGAAGGATGTGGACTGGGCAGACCCCGCACCAGATGGAGGGTACAGTTTTTGCCACTGAGGAGAAGTTAAGATCCTCCTGTTTTTCATGTCTGTTAGTCTTATTTTCACAGGAGGGCTTGATAATACTGCCACAAGGTTTGCTGGAGGGATGATATAGTCGAACAACTCTGTCATAACAGTAGTTCCTCCACATACCAGCAATCTTGCCAGTCGAACAAAACGAGTCTTGCCCTCAGATGCTTGCAGCACATCACCTGGACAACAAGCGCTGGCCATTACTGTACACTGCAGTTATATTTAGGTTTTTGATTTCACAGATTGTAGCATTTTATAAATGCTGTCTGAAGACGCACTATGACCTCAGTTACCTGAGAATTAAAAACATTTGCAAACACCAACTTAATATTTTTTCACCAGTGAGATCATTGAATATAGTAGTTTATTATTACCTTCAATGAGAATTTTTTCCCTGTCCTCTAATTTTCTGCTTAACAGTTAAACACCATGATACTCGAGATCCATGCTGAGCTCACATCTTGATGAGGTCACAATGTAAACAATCACCATACATTCTTCTGTGGAATCTGATCCGACTGCTAGTCACGCCAGCTAGACCATGAAGCGAATCAATTTAGCGGCACATCTATGAAAATAAGTCAAGAATAAAGTAAAAATCGTACCAAGGACCTCTAGATTGTTTTATTTTATGGGATTTAAACGAATTATTACTCTGTATATCAAGCTATAAAGTTCGATGAAGTTATAAATCAAGATAACTCGATATTATATTTTTGTTTACTTACAGACGGTACTACTGCTTTCTTCTCGATAGCGCGTCCAACACGAAAATATCGAGCTGTTCCAACTGCAAATAATGTATCAAATCGTAATATAGAGGTGAAAATATTGCACAAATATTTCATAATTAGTATGAATGCAAACGGAACTGAACACGGAAGTCAACAAGCCAAACCGCTCGTACAGTCAGGCACAAACTGGATGAGTGTACTGTAGTTTAGTTATCTAAAATGAACAAAATGTCTGCATAATTGTAGTATTTCTTACTTTAAACTGTGCTGCAACGTGCTTTGTTGCTTTTTGGCTTGTAATTAACCAAAGAAAGGCGAATTATCACCTCGATAGAAGCCATCGCATGGACACAAGCAAGCGTCCACAACAAAGAATTATGTGGGCGTGGAAAAGAGGTACGTCACACATGGAGCAAACGTCTGTCATTCGTGTAGCTCATGACTATATATCACAGGTAGCCCAAGCTTTGTTTTTGGCAGTATTCTATATAGAGTACATAGAATGTATGTGGAATTTTAAATTTTCGAATGCATTCTCAAGAAATGTTCAATAAAAATAAACAGGACTTCTATAGTATCTTTGTCCCTTTGTCTATGCGTGAACGGAATTTTACGTGTCATCTTACGTGACCCGATTCAAGGGGGAGGGGTGGGGTTACCGGTGCCGACCACCTCTAGAAGTGTAATCCTGGATTTCCAAATCTAAGTCAAATCACAGAAATGGAATGTACCGACTGTTTTCAGTCATGTATGCTTAACAACGTATTTGTGGATAGAAATAGTCACTAGGGATACCCAGTGTCGAGCATTTCAGCGGGGTATTTACCGGTATACCCACCACCTAAATCAATAAAACCGGTCCCTATTTTGGACAACTGTTTTAAGAAAAATATGTGGGTTACCTGTGGATGGGGTTTCTCAAAGTTTTACGCCAACTCAGCAAACAAAGGATTGTATTATGTATTTGTACGGCGGCTGCTGAAGGCGCCTTCGTATGACTTCATATGCCTTCGACTCGACCACGTTGAGCTGCGTCCTTTGCAATTCAGCTCTTCAGCTGCAAGCAAGGATGATTACCCCCTCCAATTTATTTATTTATTTACATGTCATCATTATCTCTGTAAGGTACTTCTGTCATCATCATCATAATCACCATGTTCACCATATCATCAGCATCATAGGGTCACCACCATATACACCTTCAGTCATAAATTGTCATCATTAATCTCCATTAGGTACCCTCTGTAATCATGACATCACCGTCACCTGATGTTCACCACATCATCATCATCACAGTGTCACCACCAGGAGCACCTTCAGGCATGTCATCATTATCATCATTATCTCTGTAATCATCATCATCACCACATCATCATCAACATCTCAGTAAAGCTCTCCATCACCTGATATTCACCACATCTTCATCATCACAGTGTCACCATATATAAACACCTTCAGTCATGACATCATTCTTATCATCATTACCTCTGTAAGGTACCCTCTGTAATCATCATCATCATCTCAGTAACCCTCTCCATTACCTGATGTTCACCACATCTTCATCATCATTAGCACCTTGTGCAGAATTATCAGCTCCTTCTGGCGTTCAGTCTTTTATTTCAGTCGAACATTTTAAAACATGCTAAAGTTTTCAAGAGAAAAAAACACTTGTATTCCAAAGCATGTCAACACATTGTACTGCCCAATCGGTAAGGGAATAAGTTATGATATGAAAATAAATGCTTTACTCAACAATTTGCTTTAAAACTTGCTTCAGTCGTTGCTTGTACCGGTGTTTATTTGGCGAAGTTTCAGCGCAATTTGATGATATCGTCAGTGTTGTTTTGTTTTGAAAATGGCCTCGTTCCTCAAAAACCAGAAAATAAAAAGTAAATAAATTTAACAAAAGGAAACAAACAAACAAACAAACAAACAAACAAAACAAACAAAACAAACAAACAACACATACAAAAAAAAGCTAAGAAAGAAAGAAAGAAACAAACAAACAAACAAACAAACAAACAAACAAACAAACAAAGGAAAAATTAGAAATGAATGAATGAACAAACGAACGAACGGAGTCAATGAATAAAAATCTAGAAAGTAATTATACAATTTAGAGAAAATTTAATGAAACTTAATTGACTTGCTTCGAAGTTTGATTCCACTCTTGATAAAATAAACCATTTTATGGATATGATATAAATTATACGTAAATAAATCAACTTTGGTGAAATAATATTAAATGGTTATCTAGAAATCTATTCATATTACAAATTGTATCCTATTAGAGTGTAGTTAACTAAAAATGTCTTTCCCAAAGACTTGAAAGTCTTGGAGAAAATAAAATAGTTCGGATCTAAGCTACGATTTCCTCAAGATAATAAGTACAAATATCTTTTTCCTGAGAAAAATAAATGGTTCAGGTATTAATCTCATACAATAGAATGATAATAAAGTTATATAGGGTCAATGCGCGGTCAAAATACTTTGTCGCTTCTTGAAACTGTCCTAGATCACGGTGATAGCGTTCAACTCCCTTAAGAGTAGAAGCTAACGGTAGATAATCTAGACCATACGTCTTCTCTCGGATAGCCAATGCTCTTTCAAAACACCTCGTGGCTTCTTTATGCTGTCTTAGAGTAAGGTGAAAACTCCCAGTTCATTCAGCGTAGTAGCCAGTTATAGTTAATCATTTTCATTCTCTTCAATTTGATTTAGAATGAACGAAGCTGTTTCAAAGTATTCTTTGGCGTTTTCGCATTGCTCGAGTCGAATGAGACACAAACCAAGGTCACTAAACGTAGTAGCCAGCAGTGGATCTTTTTCATTGACTTCTTTCTCTCGAATCGACAGTTCTCTTTCTAAGTATGCTTTGGCTTTTTTGTATTGCCCTTGATCAAGGGAGCACAAACCAAGGTTACCTAGCGTTGTAGCCATTTGTAGATCATTTCCATTCTCTTCTTTCTCTAGAATGACCAGTGCCCTCTCCAAGTATGCTTTAGCTTTTTTGTATTGCTTTTGTTCAAGGAGGCCTGAACCAATGTTATTTAGCGCAGTAGCCATTTGTCGATCATTTTCACTGTCTCCTTTCTTTAAAATGGACAGTGATCTCTCCAAGTATGCTTTAGCCTTTTCGTATTGCTTTTGTTCGAGGAGGCACAAACCAAGGTTATTTAGCGTAGTAGCCAGTTGTGGATTATTTTCGTTGTCTTGTTTCTCGCGAATGGACAGTTCTCTCTCCAAGTATTCTATGGTCTTTTCGTATTGCCCTTGTTCAAAGAAGCACAAACCAAGGTTTTGTAGCGTAGTAGCAAGTTGTGGATCATTTTCATTGTTTCCTTTTTCTCGAATGGGCAGTGCCCTCTCCAAGTATGTTTTGGCCTTTTCGTATTGCTTGAGTCGAATAAGACACAAACCAAGGTTATTCAGTGTATTAGCCAGTTGTGGATCATTTTCATTGTCTCCTTTCTCACGTAGGCACAGTGCCTCCTCAAAGTATGCTTTGGCCTTTTTGTATTGCTTTAGATCACTGTGACTGACTCCCAGTTCATTCAGCGTCGTAACTAAACGTGGATCATCGTGACCATACTCCTTCTCTTGGATAGCCAATGCTCTTTTAAAGAAATTCGTGGCTTTATCATGCTGTCCTAGATCACGTTGACTGACTCCCAGTTCATTCAGTGTAGTGGCTAAACGTGGATCATCGTCACCATATGCCTTCTTTTGGATAACAAATGCTCTGTCAAAACACTTCATAGCTTCTTGATGCTGTCCTAGATCACGGTGATAACGTCCCAGTTCATACAGCGTAGTAACTAAACGTGGATCGTCACTATACGCCTTCTCTTGGATAACAAATGCTCTTTCAAAACACTTCGTGGCTTCTTGGTGCTGTCCTTGATCACGGTGATAACGTCCCAGTTCATTCAGTGTAGTAACTAAACGTGGATCGTCACTATACGCCTTCTCTTGGATAACAAATGCTCTTTCAAAACACTTCGTGGCTTCTTGATGCTGTCCTTGATCACGGTGATAACGTCCCAGTTCATTCAGCGTAGTAACTAAACGTGAATCATCGTCACCATACGTCTTCTCTTGGATAGCTAATGCTCTTTCAAAACAATTCGTGGCTTCTTGATGCTGTCCCAAATAACGATGACTGACTCCTATTTCATTCAGTGTAGTAGCTAATCTTGGATTATCGTCACCAAACGCCATCTCTTGGATAGCTAATGCTCTTTCAAAACACTTCATGGCTTCTTCATGCCGTCCTAATTTACGGTTGCTAACCCCGAGTTTTTCCATCGCAGCCACTAGACGTGGATCATTTTTGTCCGACGTGCTTTCCAGGATAGCACACGATATCTCGCTGCATATTTTAGAGGCAATGTAGTGACCATACGTGTAACAAATGTCGCCAACTAGGAGTAAACAGTTTGCTGCCATGTCTTTCTTATCCAACGGCAATTCTAATGACATTTCAGTGCTCAAAGATTCTTCAACATAATGCTGCAGTTTTCTTGTGTATGCCACAAAATGAATCAAAAGTGAACTTGTTGCAAAAATGTGTTCCATGTCTTCAGGGTTGTAATAACCAAGCAACGGGAAAGCCTTCAACATTTTCAGCAATTCTAGAAACTGTATATTGATTTCTTTGTGTTGGGACATGACTGTTTGTAGACAGTCATGCACGACTTGATGTATACTTACTTCTGAACCCTCCGCAGAAATGCGCACGAGGGAAGAAGCCGAGACCCTGGCAGCCACAATTTCATCACTAGTATCAGGTTTACAAGTTTTCACATACTGGACAACGTAATCAAGTAGAATAGGCTCCGGAGCCATAACCGACAAGAACTGGAACGCAAGCATCAAGATATTGTCGCTCATTTCTTTTCCTAAGGCCATCATAGCGGCTGCCCTCATTGATGCTGGGTAAGTTAAGCCAGTGTTGACATCAGTTTCTGCAGCTGCCTTTGATTCATGCTCCTCTAGGAACCTTGTCCAGGTCATGGAAGATTCTCTACTGCAAACACTTCGCATGTAAATTGCAGCGCACGCCAGTGTCAACGGTTGAAAGTCAAGCGCTTTGGCCACTTCAGATATGATCGCTTGTTCCGTAGAGAATGTAGATATACCATTAAGTGTTTTGTTTGCATCAACAGTCCTCATGCCAGCATTAATCGAGAATTTAGATTCAAGTGCCCTAGCTTGATTGTCTTGAGTCGTCACAAGTACCTGACCGTTCCCACTTGTCTTCTCTTGTTTGTGAGGAAAATATCTGGAAACCAGATCCAGGTCCCTCACATTATCGGCAATCATCAGCCACGAGGAATACTTCTCCAGTTTGGGTGCTGCAAGACCTTTTAACTGTATTATCTTCTCTTCCAGAGAAGCATCTTTTGCTGTTACGACCTTTGTTATTGAATCTTTGGGACATCCCAGTATTCTTGTAAACTCAATATATGAATGAATCAGGGTTTCAATGCTCGATGCATTGAAGGTGAACGCGAACTTTGCTCCTGTTGTCTGCTCTGCAATATTGGTGTAGAATGTTTCCCCAACTTGCCTTGCCAACTCACTTTTTCCACATCCAGGGTTTCCACATAGATATGCAACTGTGATTTCATTAGTGTTTCTGTGTTCTATCTTCTTTAACAGTCTTTCTACTTCATCAAATCTGTTGATGATTTGATGAAATGGTTTGGGAGGTAGAAGAAAAAAAGATTTCACTGATGTTTTACTGGCTTCCTCTTCCACTAGGAGTTTACGAATTTCCATTAATTCTTCTTCATTGATCTTTACACTCAGCTCGATACGCTCTTCATTTGCCAGATTCTTCAATTCTTCTGTTATCAATAATTTCTCAAAAGCATCTTTCAACTGACCTGTGTTGTACCTGATGCAAATGAATGGGGATATCAAATATTAAAACATCATACAAAAAATGTGGTTGAATAAGATTTAGGCGAAGTTAAACTCCAGCCAAGTATCTTACATTCGCAATTTGCTCTTGCTAGCTTGCTACCGTTTGACCAGCAGTACTCGAACCTTCGCATGGAATCACTACTGATTTAGTTTAAGCCACCATACGATACTCTCGTGGCCACGCAAGCAGGTCGTGGGTATCACTAGTACTGGGTACAAAGTTGGCGACGAAGTAATACGATCATCATACTCGCTGTGCAACGCTAGCTTGTTCGCAAGATACACTTTATTCGCATTGCAATTTGATTTCCTTCCCTCCCTTCATCAATTAAGATAAGTATTAGTATTCCCATGACTTCTCAGTGTGGCGTGGGACGTGATAGGGTTGCACCTCCCACCAAACAAGCATCTACCCCAAACCTCATCTACTTGTGATTAATTTCATAAATAATAATTGAAAAGTTTATAACCACAGATATTTAAAGATAATGATTTTAACCAGACTACAGCCTTTGCAAGAGAAAAATATTCCCGGGGAATTTTTATCCCTTATAAAAGGGGGCGGAGGTCCTTTTAGGGTTTGAAATCAGTGTTTTGGTCCCGCTTAGGATGATAATGACGAGAATGCCCACCAGCTGAGTTGTGTGGTCCCGCTTAGGGTATAAGATAAACAACAATGCTTCTTTTCAAAGATTGTTTTTTATTTTAATCCCATTTCTGGATTGTGTCACTTATTGATTGGTCCCTCTTAGAGGTGAAATTTCATCACTGCCACGCCCATCATCTCAAAATACAAGTCCCTTTTAGGGGTCATTTTCAGTATTTCCGACGAGGACCCCCGCCCCTTTTATAAAGGAGTCCCCCTCCCCCCAGGACCTTCTATTACTATAGGGATGCTGGAGTGTCTACCTTTTCATTATCTTGTCCAATGCGTCCACTGTCTCTACTCTCATTGTAATTTTGATGGATCCAAATGCAAAACTAACAATTACAAGACCAGTAGGAATGATAGAATACTTGACATAATCGATTAAGACCTCTGGGTTGTCTTTCAATGAATTCAAAACGCAAATTGTTCCTCCAAGCCAGGCACCAACACCTGCTATTCTCACAACACATCGCACAACGAACTCTAGAAACAAGTAATTAAATTAAAATAGAGGTTTTAGATAGACATATATAAAACAACCCTTTAATACTTTGGAGAAAGCGTGATTACTGGGTCGTTAAACAGAATTGGGGCTTATTGTAGAGTTTGATGTCACTTAGAGTTTCTTGTCATTCAACACTGATACTCCTGAAACAGATATGTAACGATAAAGTACGTACTTGTTTCTACGAGGGTAGCGCTCAATAGCCAGTGGCTAACAAACTTGTGGCCCTCGTTCCATGATCGAATTGGAATTTAGAAGTTGATTTTTGTGGAGGGAGGAAAACCGGAGAAAAACCCTCGAAGCACAGAGAGAACCAACTAGAAACTCTACTCACATACAACACCGAGCCCTGCGGGGTAGAACTCGAACTCGGGTTCCCTTGGTGAGAAGCGAGCGCTCTCACCGCTGCGCAACCTGTGCTTCCCACATTTTCAACATTACAAAAACTCTAATATTCCACGGAACTTTCATTGCAACACATGAAAGGAGTACATGGTTCTCTGGATGGTTATCATTCATGGAGTTCCATTATATTGGCTCACAACTTTCACAGCAAAACGCGCGCCCTCACCGGCTCCCTCAAACTTGGGAGTCTCGCTACACATTGCACCATTCAAAAGGGAAACACTTGCCTTTTGATTTACTTTTTTTCTCCTGTTTTTCCCGATTTTCTCTTTCCAGATCTCTTTCAAGATTTTCTAAACGCGAGTCTAAAGATCCTATCATTTCTTTCAACTCCCTTTCATCTAAGTACCACGACTTCAATTCCTCTACGTTCTTTCTATCATCCTCAGTCAGGGGATCAGTCAGGAGTTTATAAATGGCCGTCTCCCAGTCTTTGACTTTTGAAGATCCACTTGTAGCATAGTGCCCAACAATACGCACCAAAGCGTCTTTGATCTCTTTCCAGTGATCACTGAACTCCTGTTCATTTGATTCCATTTTTTCATCACCATGAGCTATACCGTTTCGGTAGTATTTAATTCTCGCCATGTCAGCAGGCAGAGATAAGTCACCGATGTTTGGTAGTTCATCCCATCCCGTACTCGGCGCAGACAGGCCAGATATCATATTCTCTCTCAACAGTTTAAAAAGCAAGGTGATGTCGAAGGAAGTGGACTGGGCAGACCCCGCACCAGATGGAGGGTACAGTTTTTGCCACTGAGGAGAAGTTAAGATCCTCTTGTTTTTCATGTCTGTTAGTCTTATTTTCACAGGAGGACTTGACAATACTGCCGCAAGATTTGCTGGAGGGATGAAATGATCGAACAACTCTCTCATAACAGTAGTTCCTCCACATACCAGCAATCTTGCCAGTCGAGCAAAACGAGTCTTGCCCTCAGATGCTTGCAGCACGTCACCTGGACAACAAGCGCTGGCCATTACTGTACACTGCAGTTATATTTAGGTTTTTGATTTCACAGATTCTGAAGACGCACTATGACCTTAGTAACCTGAGAATTAAAAACATTTGCAAACACCAACTTAATATTTTTTTCACCAGTGAGATCATTGAATATAGTAGTTTATTCTTACCTTCGATGGGATTTTTTTCCTGTCCCTTAATTTTCTGCTTAACAGTTAAACATCATAATACTGACTCGAGATCCATGCTGAGCTCACATCTTGATGAGGTCACAATGTAAACAATCACCATACATTCTTCTGTGGAATCTGATCCGACTGCTAGTCACGCCAGCTAGACCATGAAGCGAATCAATTTAGCGGCACTTCTATGTAAATAAGTCAAGAATAAAGTAAAATTGGTACCAAGGACCTCTAGATTGTTATATTGTAAGGTATTACTCTGTATATCCAACTATGAAGATCGACGAAGTTATAATTCTAGATTACTCGATATTATATTTTCGTTTACTTACAGACGTTACCACTGCTTTCTTCTCGATAGCGCGTCCAACACGAAAATATCGAGCTGTTCCAACTGCAAATAATGTATCAAATCGTAATATAAAGGTGAAAATATTGCACAAATATTTCATATTGCTAAATATTTCATAATTAGTATGAATGCAAACGGAACTGAACACGGAAGTCAACAAGCCAAACCGCTCGTACAGTCAGGCACAAACTGGATGAGTGTACTGTAGTTAAGTTATCTAAAATGAACAAAATAGCTGCATTATTTGTAGCAAATCTTACCTTAAACTGTGCTGCAACGTGCTTTGTTGCTTCCTTCACTCGTAATCAACCAAAGAAAGGCAAATTATCACCTCGATAGAAGCCTTTGAATGAACACAAACAGGGACTGTGGAAGGGTCTAGCGAAGACGAGTTATATAGGCGTGGAGAAGAGGACGTCACGCATGGAGCAAAAGTCTATCATTCGTGTAATTCATGACTACATCACAGATAGCCCAAGCTTTGTTTTTGGCAGTATTCTTTTATACAGTAAATGTATGAGGATGTATTTTAAATATCTTCGCAACCGTTCTCAAGAAATCCTTGATAAAAATCATACAGGCCTTCTATAGTGTCTCGGTCTTTGCTTCGCCATTGATAAGGTCCAATGCGTGAACGAAATTACTGCAGTGCTTTCCTCGATTTTCGGTAAGGTTTACTAATATTTGTAATATTCGGTCGAACGCTTGGTAAAAATATCACAATAAAAAATCTTGATACACAATTATGATATGAGTATGATACGAGTATGATGATAGAATGAGAAATATGTATATGATCGTACCATACAGAAATCAACTCAGAAAAAAATCAGTGAGTATAAAAAAATTCCGAGTATTAAGAAACCTTGTAGAATTGTATTTGTATAGATCAGCTCCTTCTGGCGTCTTTTACTTCATTCGAACATTTGAAGTTTTTGTGGAAAAAGAAAAAAAAAAAAAAACCAGACACAATTGTATCCCAAAAAAATACATCTACACAATGTATATTGCCCTAACGGTATAAGAAGAATTGAGCTGCTTTGCCTAGGCCAGTAAAACTACCATGCCAGTGTGAAAACAGGTTCAAATAAGCATAAAAGTTTTAAATTTGATATTTTATATACTGCTATCACTTCGATAAAGTGATAAAAGCACTTCCAGGATCAAATTTAGGGACAAAAGAATCCAACTTACCGATAAAGAATCGAAGATATTCCTCGTTGTAACCTCGAAATTAAGGAAAAAAATAATTGTTTTTGCTCTCGTAAACACATACTTGGCATTGTTGGATTTTTCTTGATATTCTGAGTCAAATGCGAGCCAAATTCAATCAATAAATCTTTCCTTCTAGCAGCTTGTCCTAGCTTGTCCTAGCTTGTCTCGAAGAACTTTTCTTTTCTTCTACGGTCATTTTGGCGGGAAAAAAGACGCGTCCGCGTCCGGCTTCGAGCGCAATACACATGCGCATAATTTTGACCAAGAGAAACGCAGGCTCTTGGACGAGATTGGATTGTTTTCTTTTGAAAATGGCCTCGTTGCTCAAAAAAATATAAATAAATAAATAAATAAATAAATAAATAAATAAATAAATAAATAAATAAATAAATAAATAAATAAATAAATAAATAAATAAATAAATAAATAAATAAATAAATAAATAATAATACTTAAACAGGAAATACTAAAATATAAAGAATATTTAATTTAAAAAAATGACTTGCTTCGAAGTACGAATCCAAGCTTGATAAAATAAACCATTTTATGGATATGATATAAATTATACGTAAATAAATCAACTTTGGTGAAATAATATTAAATGGTTATCTAGGAATATATTCATATTACAAATTGTTAACAAGTCTTTGACGAAGACTTCAGTTTTTGAGGGAAAAAAGTGGTTTGGTTCTAAGCTACGATTTTGATTTAAATAGGCCATTATTCAGTTTCAGTTTTTTCAGTACAGAACGAAAGTGTAGAAATCCTTTTTCTCCGAAAAAAATGAACGGTTCGGGTATCGAATTATACAAAAGAATGATAATAAAATTATATATCATAGTATCTAAGATTGGTATGACATGTTACTGGCTTTGCTCCTAAAGCCACAAAACTTTTTGGTAAAAGTTCAGTATAGGTTTTATTTTGAGGGAGCAATGATTCCTTATTATATCTTCCCTAGAGGAAAAATTATAAGGACGAGGTGAGTAGTTGGAGTAAGTCTGTGTGCTTAACACTTTCCTCCCTGGCTTTTTTTCTCCGGTGAGACTTGACCAACGTAATCGTCTATCAAGATAAGTATTAATTATCCTCGGCTGCAACAATATCTGCCTTAGTAATGATGTGTTTCCTGAATGGTGGTTTGTAGTCTAGAAAGTCGATGTCTGTGCCAAAACGAACTCTTTGGATTTCTTTAGCACGAAGTAATTCCTCCTGGTAGGGCAAACAGCGTAAAGAAGTTTATTGAGAAATACGTTTAAAAAAGTAATTGTTAGATCGTTATCAAGACGACATCACATGGTTTGTTGGCATGGATTTGATAATAATGCTGTAGCGGGTGATGAAGGTGTTGATGATGCATGATGGTAATGACCTTGTTGATGATGATGATGATGGAAATGATGTTGTTCGCGTTGATAATGGTGATGTTGTTGATGATGATGGTGATGATGATAAAGAAAAAACCACTGCAGCAATAAGTTTGTTGAAGTCTTACCGTGGTTGGCTGTGGTACCCAAGCTCGTTTAGGGCTATAAACTATAGACTTGGGTCTTTCATTTATGATTCCTAGCGCTGATGCTGCTCGCAAGACTGATGACTTACGAGTGCTTTGTATCGCTGAATGAATACTAGTGTTTGACATCTACGTACAAGAACAAACAACAATCATTACTAACATCAGTATTAAAGGAAACCTAAAAGATTGGAGGGAAGGACAAATGGAAGATCAAACGGGGTGATAGATGTTAGCATGAAGAATTCAAGGGAGAAAGGAAATAAAGTGGAAAAGGAGAAAAAGTAAGGACTGAAAATTAGGGTTTCTCATAGGCCACAGGAGGAGTCAAGCGAGGCTTGTACGTCTTGGACTGAGCTAACGCCGAATTATAGCTTCTTCAACATTTATCATCTCCCCTTCCTTCCGTACCCGTTCCCTTGAATGCCTACCTCTTCTTTCGGTTCTGGACCGGTTTTAACGCTTGGCATATGCGTTTTGGATTGACCCGGTGCTGACTTAGCTGCTCGTTTACGTGGGCTTCCACCTCCTATGACAAAATTAAACATGCAGAACTGAAGGTTTGAAAATATTCTCAAGAAGAAGAAAGTCAGTCCATGTTCATTGCATGGTAGTTACAAAGAAAGGTAATTGGAAATATTTTGTTAATACCAGCAACATGGCCGCGAGTAAACATTATACGAGTCTCCTGGTGTTGGTTTCGAAACACGAGAAAATTGATGTACACAACTACCCACAGTACGTGAGAACTTAAATCAAATGGCATTCAGTAGCATCAGTTCCATTAGTCTAGACGCTGGCCCTTCCTTTGATCGCTGAGCTTTTGTTGGACCGAGCACAGGCAGCCCAGCAAAAGCGCACTGGTCAAAGGGGGGCAGTGTCTGGACTATAGTTCCAAAGGGTGGCACTTCATTCACTGAATCCAATTGGTTTTTAGAACTGTTGATTCCTGGGTAGAAAGAATTACGGGGCGGGGCCCTCGAGCACCAGAAGAGCAATTCTACACAGATACGACACCTGGTTTGGGGATTAGATAATTGAGGAGTTTGCAGCTGATGGTCGGAGAAGAAGGGTACATGTATACCATTCCTCCCCTACCCTTCTTCTCCACGAGACCACACCAAACTATATAGGACACATGCAGGGACGTTATTTGACGACCCAGCCAGTCCCCAATCACTGATGGGGGCTTTCATAAATTATAGTGTTCTTGCTGACAAATTTTCAAGGAGTATTATCACCGAGTTACTATGGTGTAGAGGACGTTCTCACCGCGCAAACTCACCTGACTTTTGTTGCAAAAAGTGAACATATGTTTTGAAAGCACTAGGTTGACTCGCTAAGTCGTGCTCTCAATTAGAGTATAAATTCAAGGAGTTTTCAAGGAGTTCGAGCGGAAATTCTAAAATTCGAGAGCTTTTCAAGCGTTCTTGATAAAACTAAAATAAAATTCAAGTATTTTTCACGGAGTAGCACGAACCCTAATAGATTACATATTTCTGAGCAAACCGTTGACAGCTATCAAAATCTAGTATTGCTACATTTATTTAAAACAAAATTTAAATCTTGAATTAATTACTTTATTGGGCCGATTACTTCAAACTTAATATAATACCATTAATAAGCCCGTAAGATATGAAATAATATTATATTGAATATTTTAGAAATGAAAATGTTTTATCTTTTAAGGGTTGTTCATTATCATGTCGCGGGCGTGTGCATAGCAACTTCGTTCCTAGATTTTTTTTCCGATTTCCATTTCCTTTTTACCAAAAAAAAAAAAAATTAAATGACTGAAAGGTGAGTGGGCGAGGCGAGAGATATTATGAGGGTAAGTACTTAATCCTGCATGGTTCTAGGGCGTGGAATAGCCTAATGGCTTAACGAAAAAAACAATATTCAAATGGAAATAGAATAATCCCTTGCTAATGCTGCTTGGTAACTAAATACTACTAGGAACAATAAACGCCAGAACGACAGAATAATAACTACCCTTTTGTAACATTTCTTTTTTACCACATTTTAATTTCCTGCATAGAATTAACTTGAACAACCGGTTCGATTACACCCCAAAATAACCCGCCCCTCTCAGTTTCTCCCCTTTCATTAATCACTGTTAAAATGTCATTAAAATAAATTACGAAATCCGTGCAAATTTGTGTCGTTTCAAATAACTCAGCACTCTAAATTTAAATATTTCCATTTATAATAGAGTCAAAAGTCTGAACATGAAGTTATGCTGTTGAACTTGTTTTTTCGTCCAATCTTGACACTTATTTCCGTCCTTTTCTTTTCAGCTTTCTTAGTGGCAGAATTTTATGTCAATCTTCAATCTTTAATTTTAATCTTCATCACCACCATCGCCATCCTCGTCACCAGCTTCTCCACCACCATCACCGCCCACACTTGACTGCGCCACCGATTTGGGCCTGGGGGCAGCTTTTCCTGATAAGTCAGAAGAACGCATGAGTGAATAAGAGAAACCGCTGGTACTCTTCAAACAGACGTTTGCTGATCCACTCAACTGGCTGGCCGTCGTTTAGAGGTTTTTCACTGTGATGTTGCCTTACGCTATTTCTTCTCGTTTGTTTACTCGATAATTAATGTTCACGTGTTACATGAGGTTAAAACAAGTATTCGATGGAGATTTGACAAGTAAAGTAGCCTAAGTGAGTGTAATTTGATGAAGATAGAGGAAGACACCATCACAAAAATCCTCTCCAACCCACCCACCTATGAGGACACCCACTCTTCTCACCCTCTAAGACAGCAGCCAGCAGACACACGCCCACATACACCATGCATGCCGTAACACCCACCCATCACTCACCCCATGCGTGAACACCCATAACACAGCACCCAGACACAAACCATGCACACCGTAACACCCACCCATCACTCAACCCATGCGTGAACACCCATAACACAGCACCCAGACACAAACCATGCACACCGTAACACCCACCCATCATCACTCTAACAGCACCCACACCCACACCCACACCATGCATGAAATGATAAAACAAACATAAATACAAAAAATGTCATGAATCATGTTAAAACGTTAAAAGTAAAAATTAAACAAAAAATAATTAATGTTTTGCATTAGGACTTTTTTGATTAATCGGAGTGATTGCGTATTAACCTAATGAATCTATTTTCTAACCAGGACATTTAGGACCAAAAGGAATGGATGTCGTAGGGACAAGAAAGAGTTGGCATTGCCAACAATTCGTGAGCAAGAACGCCGCAACTTACAATGTAATGTGTATTACTTCAGTAAACATAAGAGATGAAATAGCTGTCAAGGCTAACATCTTCAGTTTTTCTGTTTCTTGTAGTTCCTCATCTGCTTCCATCCTCTCTGACACCAACAGGATGAAGACGGTGACAAATGAAGGACAATATTTTCCTTTGAGAATACCTCTTTCTTGCTGTTCTCTAGCAACCAACCAGTGGGTGATGAGAGATCCATCTCTGTTGGGAACCCTTTATTTCTAGCCACACTCAACCACACCAACAGGATGAAGTCGATGACAAATGAAGGACAATATTTTCCTTCGATAATTCCTCTCTCGGCTTGCTATTCCTTACAAGAAGGAGATATATGTACAATGGGATCCCTGTGTTTCTAGCTGTCATATGGTAGTCAGATGAAGCGCATGATAAAGGAAGACCCTGAAGAAGATATCTGTACAATGGGATCCCTGTGTTTCTAGCTGTCATATAGCAGTCAGATGAAGCACATGATAAAGGAAGACCCTGTATATGTTTGGATCCCCTATGTGATTATAGCTGTCCTTTAGAAATCAGATAAAGCACAGGACGAAGAGATTTCTGTACGTTGGGATCCCTGTGTTTCATCCTCATCACTGTATTCACTGTTTTCTAGATCATCCTCAGACTCGTTAAAGTAGTGATCAAACCACACCCTCCTCTTAGAGTGACTGGAAAGACCACGATACCGTAGATACGACAGTGTTGAAGAAGAATCAACAGTTGATGGTGACGGGGCTGGGCTTTCTGAAAAATGCTCGTGTCCTCTGCTCCTGTTTTCCCTTCTCACTCTTTGCTCCTTGTTGACTGAGTTAGGTTTTAGAATCGGGCGAATTTTAGCTTTAACAGAAAGAGAAAAGAGAGAAAGAGAAAGAAAGATAGCGAGTTAGTTAGATGCAAGAGAGAGAAGACTTTTAAGAGCGGATATCAGCAATAATCACGAACAGTACGGAAGAGATAGTAAATTTGAGGCTTGTGTCTGAGGTATTCAGGAGATTGAACAGGCTTTATGGTTTTCAAGCGTTACAAAAGTTTATGTAAGAGGCAGCTGTGACAGTCGTATAAGACAAGAGATATTTGCACCTCTAGTAAGTTGACAACAAGAACTCAACCTCCTTTCTCTGCGCATTTTCAGAGCATTTAAAAATTCAAACAGAGGGGAGGTTTAAAATTGAGAGGTCAATTATAACTGCGTCATGGCTGGACAGCTGCAAGCCAGAACAAGATATGGTTCAAAGATTTATGTGGAAAGAGAAAAGTCTAGTAGGGAACAAACAAAATGATGGCTTTTCCGATCTGCGCATCCCCGTTTGGAAAATCCTGCATGGATACACTTCTGAGAATAGCTGTAGAGATTCTTTAGTATAGAGGTCCAAGTGAGTAAGATCGAAGATTACATGACTCACTTTTGATCCCCTTAGCTATGAAAGTAAGGAACAAAGGAAAGCGATTTCGGAAGTGAAAAAGAAAAAGAAAGCGAAGTGATTCTTGTGTCACCACAACGGAAATAGTCTAGCCAACTGTTCATGTTGATTTACTTGCCTGACAAAACTTCCCCTCTACGAGAAGGACCATTCGTGTCGTCATTAGACGAGAAAAGAAAGACAGAAAAGTGACTGTCGTGCAACTACAACTCAGAACGACTTGCCAAGGATACTAAGAACACATCTGTTAAACTTTATTTGAACTTTTTTAGGCTCCAAGGAACATTTTTTAGCAAATTCAAATCTCTTGATTTAATTTTGATAAACGATTGCTCCAGATGATATAAGTTGGAGAATTGTTACACTCAGCACGACGTTAAAAAAAGTATAAAGCCTCTTTGATAAAGTTTATCATTCCATTATATAACATATTTTCACAGAATTTGTCTTGGATGAATCATCAGGTTTGCCAGTGATAAGAAAATGTTTATGTAATAATAGAGCAAATCTTTTTTAGTAAATGGTAAACAATAATCAAAATGATACGATTCTCTAAACTAAAAAACCCTTGACCGGAAATTCAAAGCAACAACTCGTGGTACAACAAGGTTTAAGTAACTCATATATACAAATTTTGGAAACAAGGCAGTGACTTCAAATCCGGGGGGGGGGGGGTACTCCCTATAATGGACTGTACGGGGATGCTCAGCCCGAAAGGGGTACTTTTTTCAGGCTGCACGTATAGCAAAGGGGTGGAAATTTGTGAGTTTTGGTATAAAAAGGAGTAGATTTTCTTCAAAGGTATATGAAAGGGGTGCCTTTTCAGGCAAAAAGGTATAAAAAAGGGGTACTTTTTTGCTGAAATTTGGTATAGAAAAGGGTAAGAGGTCGAGAGTCCGGGCGGAGCATCCCCGTATGAAACGACCCGAAGTACCCCCCCCCCCCCCCCCCTACCCCCCAGGCTTCAAATTTAAAACATTAAATATTAAATATAAAACGATTTCTGAACTTGAAAGGTTGAATGAGTGATCAGTGTTGACCACCCAACATGGCAGACAGTGATCACACGACCAGCTACAGTAATATGTGTTAATTATACATACCATATGCATACAGAATAGTAAGTGTATTTACTTACGTTTTTTCTTGTCGACTGGTGGAGGTATCTCATCCCAACGTTTCTGTACCATAGCAACCACACGTGGATCTGAATAAGCCTTAGCAACGTCTAGAGCAGTGTGGCCTTTCTTATTGGGTAACTGTATCTTAGCCCTAGTGGAATGTTGACAATTACTTTATCAGTTTCAGTGAACGTAACTTCAAACTAGGACAGATTTTGTATGAGTGTGAAAATTCACGGCACACAGCACGGTTACGGAGCGATGCGGACACCGAATGTCTAATATTTTTATACACGGCACAGCACGGCACTGACACGGTCACGGCAAGGCGCTGTCCGTGCAGTAATTTTTTTTCATAGTCAGGCGAAAATTGTTAAAAAAACACCTTGGACAATTATTCACATGTCTCTATCATTGCAAGGTCACCTCATGCCTCACTTCAATGCAAAAGCACGGCTACCTTTCAAGATGGCACAGGGAACTGTGCATGTGAAGGAGAATATAATTGCGATTTTCATAGCACTTGCAATTCGTTAATAAAAGAATACTGACCCTTTTGCTATGAGAAACTCTACTGCTTCTTCTTTAGAACTCTCTATTGCCCTCATCACTGGGGTACCACCATTAATGGTCTGTGCGTCAAGCTCAGCTCCTCTTTCTAAGAGTAACTTGATGACATCAAGCTGCCCTGCATGACAAGCATGGTGCAGGGGTGTCCACTTGAAGTTATCTCGTCCATTGACGTCTGCCCTGTTGATATTATTATCCATTATTAATAAGCATTATCATTCAAATTATTTTTCCATCATTTTGATTGGCCGAGAGAACTGTAAATAACTGCCTACAAATAACGGTCTGCTCATGCGCATTACGGTGCAGAGCCATCTTACTGCAAATAACGGTCTGCTCATGCGCAGTAACGCTGCATTTGACAATGGCTCGCTTCCCTGAAAAAATGAGCTGACTTTTTTGTTATTGTTTGACTCGTGTGCACCGCCCCCCAAAGATTAGAAAAATTAATTTGAATGATAAAACAGTTATTATTCACCAATGATCACCAAGACTGAGGGGGATATATAATATTATTGTTTTAGTGTCATTACACGGGTGATTATTCAAAAACATTGATTTATTTCTAAAATTAAGAAATGTTTCGTATTTTGAAAGAGGCTAGTATCAAGAAATGAAACATGCGCAATCCTATATTCACCTGAAGGTGATAATAGAGAAATATTCCGAAGTTTTCAATCAATCAGTCTGCGCGATTTCCTATAATCACCTGGGTAATGATACTAATATCCATTATTAATGAGTATTGATTAAGTTAATAATGGGAAGTGAAAGATTATCCCTTTGAAAGGTATAATACAGTATGTTTTCTACTCATACAGTATGATGAAATCAGTTGACAGATTAATCAGTTTCTTCTTACCCTAGGTCAAGAAGGAACTTAGCCATATCTAGGTTTCCATGAGCACATGCAGCCATCAGGGGGGTCTTGTAGTACTTGTCTCGTTGGTCTATGGGAGTACCCTTAACAAAAGCTGCTTTAAGGGTCTCTAAATCACCTAATTTAGCAGCGTCACTAATATTTAAATATGATGTTTCTGTAACCAAGAGAAACAATTGATTAATTAAAAGCATATAATAACTTTAAAATAATGCAAAATAGAAACATGAATGGGGTATAATTTTTGTTTGGGGTACATTTTTTTGTCTGGGTTACATTGCTTTGGGTACATTATATTGGATACACCTTACTTGAGGTACCCACTGGGTAATGTGGGCAATTTGTTTTGGATGCTTTCTTTGGGTAAAACAGGTGTAGTTTTCTGGGGTACCTTGTTTGGGGTACTTATTCTGGAGGTACTTTGTTGGGTTACTGTGCACAGAATGTGTTGCATAGTCTGTTTTCATAACTTAGCACTTTGGTGGTACTTTTGGGTACTCTGTGTGGGGTCCTAATTTGGATAATTTAGTAGTATGCTTAATGGGTAGTTTTATTGGGGTACCCCAGTACCAGCTCACCTGGGAAATTAAGATACCATGCTGAATCATCTTGTATTGGATGAGATGGGGGATTATCACGATCAAATCTAGAATTATCTGTAAAATGCTGCAAAGAGAAACAAGAAACAACTATATTGAACACAAATATCTGTAGGGTGGGATTTAGAGCACAAGGTGAATGATTTTAGAGAAAAAAGTTGGAAGAACAGATTAACCATAATACATAATTTCTGATACTTCACAAAAACGTATTCAGGTTTTTATTGAAATTTATGCAATCAAAAAGCCTCAGAAAAATTATTAAAGATGACAGCTGTTCTGACTCACCACATATCTTTCTATCAGATCCTGTGGTGGACCTCCGTGCTTTGTTCTGGGACCATCAGGAGCTGTACATATCGGAAGAGGGATTTTTGTTTTACCCTGTATAATGAGGAAATAATTAAACTATTAAAAAATAGTGAATGATAAAATGCAAGTTTTTACCATAGTGACACATCCCTTTTGTTTGGTTAGGCTTCCTCCTTTTCTTTGATTTCATTGCACGACAAATATTTTAGATGTTTTTTTATCTACAGCCACCTTTCAGACAATAAAATGCATGTTTTAATAATTTAATCCTGTACTTGCCTTCTTTTTCTTCCCTTTCTTGCCTCCTTTCTTCTTCTTTTTCTGGATTAAAATTTGTTACAAAATAATTAATTTAATTTAATATATTGCTGTACATTGCAGTAATGTGAAATGTTAAAATATTTGTTCACTTACCTTTCCATGTGTTACCATATATTGCTACAAAATAATAAGGAAAATATGTCAATATAAAGTTAGCTTAGCTTAGGCTAAATAGTCCCCTTTACCTTAAATTTCCCTGTGCCATCTTGAAAGGTAGCGTGCCTTTGCATCAAAGTGAGACCAGGGATGACCAGGTGAGCTGGCAAGGTGTTGCTTTGATGCAAAGGCACAACTACTTTTGAAGATAGTGTAACTGTGAAATCAAGACTTAGTATGGATTAATGCCATCTCACTTCACAGTTGCCTGTGCCATCTTATTAAAAGGTAGCTGAGACCTATGGTGAGCTGGCAATGTCGATAAAGACAAGTGAATAATTGTTCAAGGTGTTGCTTTGATGCAAAGGCATGACTACCTGTACTTCTCAAGATAGCGCAACTGTGAAATCAAGACTATGGGTTAGTTAGTACCTACACATCTTACCTTGCCAATAATTTTCTTGCAGCTAATAAATAATCCATAATCTACTTTATCTTCTTTGTTTGGATCATGTACAACTGCTATTTTCTCTAAGTCTGTTACTTCAACAGGACAATCTAATAAAAATAATAAAGAAACATGTAAACTATTGCATTGCTGGCAGATAGCATTCTCGGGGCTCCATGATAATTCTTCATGGTTTGAAAAAGAGCAGTAAATATATTAAGGCAGGGCTTAAAATAATGGCCAGTATAGTCAACATTCATGATGTACTGACAAATTAGCTTTAGCTTGCAAAATTTGTTCAGTCCTACCCCATAATTTTCTGACTCAACATTACTGGTCAAAATGATCACTGGCGAATTACAGACAACTCGCCTACGGACAAACTCGCCTACCCAAACTCGCCTACGCATAAAATAGAGTTGATACGTAGGCGAGTTCGTTGTACTTCAGCATAACTTACCAAAACTCAAAACTCTCGAAATAAGTCTTATCTATCTTTACAAAGTTTATTTTAATCAATAATTTTTACATCTCCACCAGTGAAGAAGTTCTCAAGAACGGCTAGAATCGTAGCGATCTAAACCTTCAAGATGATGCATAGCACAAGTCCTCTAGTTTTCTTCTTCTTCTGAATTAAACTATCCTAGAACTAACTTCATTGTACTACAAAAATGACATGTGTAATATGTAATTTACAAAAAACACAGTTTACAAAAAAAAACACAGTTTACTAAAAAACACAGTCACCTGAATGTGTTTTTCTTATCGCGTCCTTTGTTACGTTTCACTGATTTCAAGATGCTGAACTTTCGCCAGCTCGGGAACACATAAAATCTTTTTTTAAAACTGTCTAAACATTTCCTGCTAGCAGAGTCTCCTGTAGACAAAAATTTCGTAAGGGTAACTCTGGTAGCAGGGAAGTCTAAACGTATAGCTTAAAGAAGCCTAAATTAATCTGTCTTACTTTCATTCTCTACAGGGAGGTTGAAGGGACACCTCCCCTGCTCTGTCTTACTTCATTCTTCCATACATTGTTACTCTGTCTTCATTCTATACTTTGTTACTTTGAGACTCAGCTGTGATGTCTTCTATGATGGCTATGAAGTAATCATACCGTTCGCCCTTATCAGAAAGCTTAGCTTGTAATTCTTTCCCACGGGAAGAAGACATGATTCAAAGTACTTTCCAACTACGATTGGCTTAGGTTTGACACGTTCAATCAAACTAATAGGCGATAGTGTCTGGAAATCTACGACAAAATGGGCGTGCCGGTTGTTTATCTAAACTTGAAAGTCTATCGCTGCATATTTTTATTTTCACTTACTTACTGTATTTATTTTGATATTTAGAGATGTTACAGTGCGAATCGAAAAACTGTGGGCACCGGAAATATTTCAGAAATCGTGTGTCGTTCGATTCGTTGAGCAATCTGAAGCAATTTTTTTAACTGCAAGAAGTTCGACTGATATTTAGTCAGCAAAACTTCTTGGAGTTGGAAAGTCGTTTCTGATTGTTCAACGAACAATAAACGATTTCTGAAATATTTTTGGGTGCCCAGGGTTTTTTGATTCTCTGTAAAAGGACTTACTCGTAAAAAATAATGGTTCTATGAGTTAAAACTCTTCACTATTTCGAATTCACTGAGACGTAACGAGGGACGCGGTAAAAAACATCTAGGAGATTTTGATTAAAAAAACACATTAAGGCGACTTGAAACTGTGTTTTTGGTAAACTATGCATCATTATATAAGTTCACTTTATGTTGTAGTACAATGAAGTTAATTGTTAATAATTCTAGGATAGTTTAATTCAGAAGAAGAAGACGAAAACTAGAGGACCTGGCTACGTCCTCTTGAAGGTTTAGATCGCTACGATTCTAGCCGTTCTTGAGAACTTCTTCACGGGTGGAGATGTAAAAAATAGTGATTAAAATAAACTTTGTAAAGATAGATAAGACTTATTTCGAGAGTTTTGAGTTTTGGTAAGTTACACTGAAGTACAACGAACTCGCCTACGTATCAACTCTATTTTATGCGTAGGCGAGTTTGGGTAGGCGAGTTTGTCCGTAGGCGAGTTGTCTGGATACCTCACTGGCAGGGCAAAGATTTGACTGGACAAGTTCCAATTCTGGCCTGACATTGTCTGTTAACTGACTGTTATTTCAAGCCCTGTCAAGGTACTGCATTGCATGACTAGGAACTAGACTAAGCAATCTACTTACTCAGTGTCTGTAAACATACTACAAAATTCTCTTTATTGAGATGCCCTTTTCTATTGCCATTATCATCTTCAGGGTCAAACTGTTGAAACATTGCCAGCACCTTTTCTTCATGTTCTTGTAACCAATCATACAACTATAAATATATAACAAGAAGAAAAAGAACACAAGTTAGCACAGAATTTACGCCAACTTTAAACCTCGGAAAAATGGCACAAAAAATAAAATTCTGAAAATTTTGACAGTCAGATTTTTTTAATTAGAATACAAACTTCATTCTAAAAATGAAACCAGCAAACCCTGAAATGCACTTTAAGGGTAATTGGTATTCAATATGTGACTTTGTTCTGAGACCTTATGTGGCTCTGTGTACTTACTCTAATAGAATATGGTTCCCCAGCTTTTCCTCCTCCTTTACTAACTCTTCCAGATTGCTTCTCAGCCTTACGGCATTCTTTTGTTGCCTCTTTGTGTTCATTATCTTTAGCCAATAACCTGGGTGTCTTCCCTTCTTTATTCTTCAGACTAGCCGGACAGCCTCTTTGGGCCAGAAATTTACATATTGGTCCATAACCTTGAGTTGCGGCATGATGTAGAGGGGTATTCCCATCGAGGGAGACTTTACCCAGATCACTACCATAAGCTGCTAATACTCTTATCACCTCAAAGTGTCCATTCTGTGCAGCTTTATGAGCAGCATGTACGTTTTCACAGTCTATTACATTATGGTCGGCACCTGCTTCTAGTAAATAGCGCACACAACCAACACTGCCTGAAGCTGCGGCACAATGCAGAGCTGACTGGCCTGTTTTCTAGAATTAGAGTTTACAAAATGGGATAGTTATCTTAGTAGAGATGTTTACACTCTCAGTTCCTTGCTTGTTTTATGTCTGGAATGTTTATTAGTATCGTTTCTAACCAATCAGATGCAGAGCTACTAGCTGCCAAAGATCGTTATCACCAAACTAGCTTTTAAACGGTATGAATTTGTTTATAAGAAAAATATTTGAATCTCAAAGCTATGGTTTGTCTAAAGTATATGTGCATAAAAGCAATATATATTTCTGTATGTAAAAAATCATACGTTGAAAACAATCCATCTAGTTCAGTGATAGTGATTTTTAATGGTTTGTAACTCTCGCATCTGATTGGTTAGAAAACAATAAACATTCTAGAAATACTTTAGGTGTTCACGGTTTTCTTAGTTTGACTGTAGTCCTCGTAAAGGTTATCACTTAACCATTTACAATCAAATAGATAAATATAATAAAACTACAGTGATATCCTTAATGTTCATAGAATGCATACCTTGTGTTTGCCATCAGGGTCAGCCCCTGCTTTAAGCATATTCTTAACTATGTCATCTAAGCCTTCTGTTGTGGCAACATGTAACACTGGCTGGCCTTCTAAACTCTAGCAAAGATACAAAATACCAATAAATTATAAACAGTTAGCAGTTCTTTACTTACTAGCTAAAACTTAAAAGCTTTGCAAGATGAAAGCTTATGGATCTCATCCAAGTACCAAAATTATCATTAGGCTAACAAATGTGTGGCTCCAAAAAATATTCATACCCACCATGGAGATCAAATATTTGAAAATGGATCCCCCACCCCTCTTGAATTTCCACTTTTCTTTCATACAATCCTTGTAATTTTTTTTTCTCTGACCCCCACCCCAACCCCTGGTAATTTCCTCCATGGTCGAGTATGGAATTTTTGGAACCACAAAATGTTATCATAACTTACCATATTATTTACATCTGCACCATTCTTAATGGCGATCTTTAGGCATTCCACATGCCGCTTGGTTGGTTGTATACAGTTAAATATGATCCCTTTTCCTTCTTTGTCTGTAACTAAAAAAGAAGGGGGAAATAATTGTTTACTCTGCCTATCCACAGGAAGCCCAAATGTCAAAGTTGGGATCCCTGTTTGAAGTACACAATAGAAATCCTTAAAGAATATCTGGGAACATGTTTATCTAAAATGCACATATAGTCAGGCTGGCTGGCTACTGTGTTCTATGCCAGAGAACAAAACACACAAATAATTTATTGGGAATCAAGGGTGGTGTAGCAGTATTTGCTTGTCACCCCTGGGGTCTTGGGTTCGATTCCTGGACTGGGCATCACATGTGAGTAGATTGTGTTTGGTCTTTCCCTTGACTCTTTTTGAATTGGGGGGGGGGGACTAATCTGGGGCTCTAGGGGAATACCCCACCCCCCTGAAAATTGAGGCTCTTGGAAATACCATAAATTTTCAATTACATAGTTTGTCAAAGCTTTAGGCAACTCATAACAGAAAATCATTTTTGGCTAAAAACAAGGGAGGGAGGGGAGGGGAGGGCTAAGCTCCTAAGCCCTCTGCCTACCCGGTGCCCGGCTCACTGATCAGTCTCCCAGTGGAGATTATTTCAGGGTTTGATAAAATAACAGTTTCTGAGGGTCTAACTTACTAGTCAAATTTGTCCCAGCATCAGTTAGGAGCAACAGAGCTTGTGTGTGGCCAAAATCTGCAGCGCACATTGCAGGAGTCTGTCCTTTGAAGTCAATAACGTTAGGGCTTGCACCTAACGACAGCAGCAGTGATATCATATTCTCATCATTCTTGCAGGCGGCAAGGTGCAACCCTGTTTCTCCATGCTCTGGCTCTGTTAATGATAATTAACAATAATTAATCAAGATTATAAACCTTAGGGACCATTCATTATTTACAGGGAGAGGATCGGGGCTGGTGGAAAAAGAGGGAGGGCTAGCATTTTTTATTCTCCATAAAGGATGGAGCAAGAGAGACAAATGGCAGTTTAGGTGAAGGGGCCACGAAAATTTTGCGCAAGTGAAAATCAAAATGCACCAGCCCCCCCTTCCTGTAAAAAAAATGACTTGTCCCTTAGATCAATCAGTGGCTTGTACACATTACTTGACTAAAAATATTGAGTTAACTAAAAACAATCCTTGAGGATGGAGAGGAAGTGCCAGGAAACAAGCTTTAATTTATTTCTATGTATTATAATTAAATACATTCTGAAAGGATTAGCCTTGAAAAGAATTATACGATTAAACTTGTGCAAACAAGAAATCCTGAGCCTTACAAGGTCAACAGCGCGATAAGCGTATAAGCAGAATTGTTAGACATATTTTTTCGAATGATTTTTTGTTTAAATATCCTAAAGCACTAGGCTTTTTAACGGTTTTTGTTTTTAACTACTTTGGTGTTAAGCAATAACACTAAAATTATCATAATTAACATGGTTATCAAGCTTGATAATCACAGCTTTGAAGTAGCCTTTCTTCAAAAGAATAACATTTCTCGCGGTCTCAAAACATTTTTCTAGAGGAGAAGAATTATTTTTTTTCCTTACCAGACAGGTTGATTAAGTTAGGTACT
Source organism: Anthopleura sola (assembly GCA_023349425.1). Lineage (NCBI taxonomy): Eukaryota > Metazoa > Cnidaria > Anthozoa > Actiniaria > Actiniidae > Anthopleura > Anthopleura sola. The sequence continues at coordinate 2,185,282 of JALHLI010000010.1, forward strand.
CCATTAGCTACAAGTTTCTCGATTTGTTCAACATCTTCATTTCGTACTGATTGAAGGAACTTCAACAGTTGAAGGTATTCTAAACGCTCAATGGCAATCGGCATTTTGAACCGGACAAACTTTCCCGGCCACAAAAACGGCTTTTAAGCTCGTTTTCAGCCACCAAAACTCACAGAGACTTTCCTTGGTTGTAGAACAATGATTCTTGATTGGAGTTTTTGAAGATTTCATTGAAAAAGTTTAAGAAATTCCAAATTCCATTGGTGTAATTGTGTCAGAGTGAAGTCCTTCGAGACCACAGCGCGTTCATGTTGTCAAGATAACATTAACGGGACATCATCCGGCGAGCTGATTGGCTCCAAATACAATGGACCTCATCCACTAAGTACCTTATTCATACCAACCACAAATATCCTATCGATTATTGAACCTCAACGTCCCTTCTTCTAAGAGCAATTCTTTCCAATGAAAAAATAAATAATTATTTCCAAGATAATTGAATAATTTCTTTCATTACGACAATTAATGCCAATTAATTATTCCGTAGAAATTTCACATTGTTTTAGACCTCTCAGCGCGCGCACACAAATTCGTAAAAGAGCATCCAAAGAAAGAATTAAATAATTATAGTGTCTTTAATCTAAAAAAGGTTAGATAAACTTTGCCATACAAAATAACAAAAAAGTATTTGAAACGATCCGGTTTTTCCATCATTTCGGAAAGACACAGGAAGCCCGCGCATTGATTTATAATGATTTTCCGATTTTCCGTCGATTTTCCCACAATTCCTTTGCGTCCTCAGTAATATCCAAGATGGCGGACGAAAGCGCGTCTGTCTATGTTGAGACATCTATGGTAAATATCTCCTAATTACTAAACTTTTGAAACAGTTTTTAATTAATTACAGTTCAAACTAGCTGTATTTAAGTCTGTGGGTGAAAAATTTCTTAAAATATTTGATTCGTAGTAAGAAAATGAAACATGACAGTTTCCATGTGTTTTGTTTGCACGCGGTTTGAATTTTTATCTAAATAGTTTTTAAACTATCTCATAAAAGTAATAATAATAATAACAACAACTAATTGTATGGGAAGAGAGAAAGTACGAGAATCTTTCTTTCTGATTAACTTTACTGGTTATTCATGAAAGGCATTTAGAAAGAATCTCAATTCTAGCCATTCTAAGATTTCAACTTTTGTTCATTTTTAGGGCACATTTGAAGTCGAATTATACTGGAGACATGCACCAAAAACATGCAGGAATTTCTTAGAATTGGTAAGTTGTTGCCCCCTGTCCTTCCTAGAGTCCCATCCTCAACCCTAGAAACAAACCCAACCTCCCCCTGCTGTCAAACCATTCGGTCCTCCAGCATAACTCATAACTAATGGCATTATTAATGGATCTCTGCAGGCAAATCGAGGCTACTACAACAACTGCAAGTTTCACAGAGTGATAATGGTGAGTTATGAATACGGATTATTAGACAAATATTGTTTATTTATTTCAGAAGGATCAAGAATATTTTTTAGAATGAGGGCACCAATTTTCAAAAAATATTTTCTCAGCTGATATGACACCTGACATAACTATTGTGTTTTCCTCCTTACTTATTCATAATTTGTTAATAATAATTTATCAATAATTTGATTAGAATTTCATGATTCAAACTGGTGACCCAACAGGAACTGGTCGTGGTGGAGCCTCTATATATGGGTATGTATGCTATAAAAATTGAATTATATACAATATTATTATGGATATTACATATACAGTATACAGGATTGTCATTCTCCACCTGTCACGTCAGTAACCTATACCTTATGATCACCCATCTTTTACATTATTTACATTGTTTACAATAAAATATAGTATGAATGTTTTTTTTTTTTTGATGAATTAACCATAATTTATTGAACCTACGTTCGCCCTTCCTACCTTTAAATTTAAACAAAACCTGAAACAACCTCTTAGCTGATCAAAGTCAGGGCATGGCTAACTGACAGATTGAACCCTGAAATAACCTATGGGCTGATCTAAGTCAGGGCATGGCTAACTGACAGATTGAACCCTGAAACAACCTCTGGGCTGATCTAAGTCAGGGCATGGTTAACTCACAGATTGAACCCTGAAACAACCTCTGGGCGGATCTAAGTCAGGGCATGGCTAACTCACAGATTGAACCCTGAAACAACCTCTGGGCTGATCTAAGTCAGGGCATGGTTAACTCACAGATTGAACCCTGAAACAACCTCTGGGCTGATCAAAGTCAGGGCATGGCTAACTCACAGATACGAATGGAGGAAAACTGGAGAACCCAGAGAAAACCCTTGAGTCAGAATGAAACGACCCAACAAACTTTACATGTGATCAATGCCAAGTCCTGAAATCAAACCAGAGACCCCAGAAGGGAGAGCTGCATGCTCTACTGCTACACCACCCTTGATTACCAGCTTGTTTGATTTATTTCTGCTTGGTTTACTCCACAGTCCAACATTTGAAGATGAAATCACAAGAGAACTAAAACACACAGGAGCAGGCATCATATCAATGGCTAATAGGTACTGAGGGTGGCAGTTGTAGTTTTGAAATTTGTGTTTCAGAAAATCATATAAAAATTATTTTGGGACAAAATTATGAGAAGATTTGTCATTTTTTTATTTATTTTTATTTGAGTAATGACAAATCTTCTCGTAATTTTGTCCCAAAATAATTTTTGCCCCAAAATAATTTTTGCCCAAATAAATATATATATAAACATTTATGTCATCAGTCATTCCCTAAACCATCTCACAATCCAGCTCAACCCTGTTTTTTGCCCAACCTTAGAATGGCTAATATATTTGTTCTGTTTCCTTGCTTTCTAGTGGTCCTAACACAAATGGTAGCCAGTTTTTCGTATCTCTAGCTCCAGCACAGTGGTTGGATGGTGAGACTTCATGGAATTTATTTTATTTTATATTAGTAAGAACAGTGGCTCAGTTTCCCAAGAAGTTCTTTGTCAAAGCACTTGAGGCCAAAAAGCCAGATGCTTGCAAGGGTGTAGCATTGGCACACCACCTGCACAAGGTGTTTTTAAACTCTTGCATAATCATACAGTGGAACCCCGCTCTAGGGCCACCCACTTAAAACAGCCACCCGGTTATTAGGGACAGTTTTGTAGGTCCTAACAAAACATTTTCTACTAAATTTACCCACTAAGTATGGACACCCTGCTAATACGGCCACTTTTGCCTGACTCTTTGGTGGCCATATTGACTAGGTTCCTCTGTATATTGATATTACTGTCTTCTTGTTTAGGAAAACACACAATATTTGGACGTATAAATAAGGGTATTGGAGTCATAAAGAGAATAGGTTTAGTGGACACGGATACATCTGATCGGTAAGTACTATAGGTATATCAATATTCAGATTCCAGAAAAAAATATTCATGTATATATCTTATATACCTTGGTTGATATCAGATCTCTGTACCCCAGCAAGTACCACTATGATATTGAAAGTAGTTGAAAATACCCTTCTCCGGCTCCAATAGAACCTAGGTTTGATTCTCATGCTCAGTGTCTTATGTGGATAGAGTTCATTGTTGGTCCTGTCTTTTGTTTCAGGGGTTTTTCTCTGGGTTCCCTGGGTTTCCTCCTTCGGGAAGAATCAAAATCTAAATTACAATTCGATCTGGCATCATAGAGCATAAAATACAAGCCTGTGGCCCAGGAGAGTGAGCAATCACTCCCTGCAACATTGTTCAAATTATTCAAAATGATTTTTTTTTTTGTAGGCCAATACATGATGTGTACATCATCAACTGCAGAGCATCATAAAACTCCCACGACTAGGAGAATCAAGCTCTCTCTTTGTATAGTACTTATTTGTCTGTCTACAAGTATTGGACCACCAGTACTCCTTTCAAAGATTAAAACAAAGAACTTATGTTAATATTAATCCCTCACACAATACACCTTGCTAGAATTTCCTTGAATGACCATGAAACAGTTACTGGATTTGATAAAATACGACAAAAAATGTATGAAATCATCAAGTCCAACTTCCAGATGAAACCATCATGGTTATTCAATTCAATTCAGAAAAGGTCAGTTAGCCTGCCAATTAATGGGCCGACCAAATCCATAGCTATCTACCCTCTACCTATGTACATTGTCATCCTTGCCCATCCCTCACATAGGAAAATAAGAATTTTTAAGAAAAAGTAAAATTTTAAAACATTTGATTTTCTTTTTGCCATTTTGGGTTAATATTACTCTAGGATACAGAGGTTCTCTCGCTCACTACAGCACTTCTCAGTCACATTTCATGATTCTCTGTAGTAAACTTCATTATCATGAATGAGAGAGTCTCTAGAACTCAGAGTAGGTTAATAATTGATGGTTTTATTCATCACAAGCACTCTTTTTATTTTTCTTGTAAACATGTTGTAATAATTATTTTGTTTACAAAAAATTCAGTGTTAAATCAATAGGCCTCAAGCAAGATGACGTTTTATACCTACATTACCAGAATCCCTTTCAGTAGCATTGTTTGTTGTGCTAATTTTCACTAATTGTCTTGGTATTCTCAAAGGAGTTTTAACATTTGAATATGAAAAGAGATTTTGAAAAGGATTGTGGTAGTTTAGGTATGAAACATCATGAGGTTAGGGGTCTATTAGCCTTTCTGGAGTTGCAGAATGTTGAATCATGGATCTTTTTAAGGGGATCAATGCTACAGGGGCCGTGTGAGGGGAGGGGCTGGTAGGGCTATAGCTCTACCACTTTCTCCCTTTTCCCATACTAGTCTCTTATATTTTCCAATCTTAGCCCAACCACTTTTTCCCATACTAGTTTCTTATATTTTCCAATCTTAGCCCCACCACTTTTTCCCATACTAGTCTCTTATATTTTCCAATCTTAGCCCCACCACTTTTTCCCATACTAGTCTCTTATATTTTCCAATCTTAGCCCCACCACTTTTTCCCATACTAGTCTCTTATATTTTCCAATCTTAGCCACACCACTTTTTAGGGTGCTCCGTGGTCCATGTACTAATTATATTAATTATTATATACTGGTATGTTAATTATATAGCATCTTTTGCACTTCCTGATAGAGAAAAGTGATAGGAAATCATAATTGTCAAATGTTAATTTTCAAAATTCTGTCATTTCCTTATGCATAAAATGTCATCTGACCGACAAAGCATCCCTCAAAGCAGCCCCATAAAGTACTGCATTTCTACAACTCCAAAAAGACTATAGATCATTTTAATAAATCCTACAATGCTTTATTTTCTGTGTTTGACATCAAATATATTGTTGTCAATTTTATTAAAAAGAAAAAATTTCAAAAGAATAAATTTGACCTCAAATGTGGAAAATAAAGCATTGTAGGATTTATTAAAAGGGTCTATAGAAAGTGCTTCAATTTGAACTTCAATATTACTTTACGTAGATAGAAATTACTTAAGAAAACCTACAATGATATACCATACCTCATATGATTATAAAACAGAGAATTTTGTCACAGTTTGTGTTGTCTGAATTTAGAACCATTTTGAGTTGTCAAATATTGCCCTTCAAGCTAGCCCAAAACTGAAAATGTTTTCACTTCATGTGTTCGGGAAAAAATGACTGGTTTTATATTATTCAAAACTAGTAATACCTCTCTTGTTTTTATTTAATTTAAGAAGAAAGGATTTTGCTGCTCATCTTGTTCATAATTATTGTCATTTCATTACAATATAACTAGAATTCATAAATATTCTATGAGAAAGCTCTACATATTTCATGTTAAGAGATGTTTCCTAGTAATGTCAAAAAGACAACACCTTATTGGTTAGACATCTAAAAGTGATGCATTATTGAATTTAAAATCTAATTCATTCTCACTTTTTTTAACTAATTTTTTTTTTTTTAGGTGTTTTTTGGGGGGAATCAAATTTCATTGTGTTCTTTCAATATTTGGTGGCTAAATTTTTCAAAATTCACTAATGTTGAGACTTTATTTATTTATAGCTATTTTAGTGTTGAATTTAGAGGCAAATATTCAAAATTTGGCCATTTTACTCAGAGCATAATTTTTTCCCTTTGAAATATGATTTTCTGCTTGAATCAATCCATATTTATCTTTCACAACACGACTAACTACCAGAGATGACAAATAATCCCCTAGGAAATAACAAGTTTAAAAAAGAGAGTTTTACAGCATAATATGCCTTGCAAAATCCACATCCACTTCAAATACATGTTTGTCTGGAAAATGGCTATTTGTAAATCTTGATTTAAATATTAGCTTTGAAAGTCTGATGCCTTTCATTCATTTATTTAATGAATGAAGTCACTTTTCTAATTTGTGAAATATGAAATATAGTGAAATTAATAAAAGAAACAGAAAAATAGCAATATTGAGTCCGGAAAAGCATGTCTTGTAATTAAACTAGAAGTCTATTTCAATTCATTACACTTTCAGCAATTATTGTTTATTTTCAAATTGAAATTCGTTTCCAACTAATCGTCAGTTACTAAGGCTTCCTTTCACCATTTTACCGAAATATTATCACTGCTTATTTATATGCTAAAAGGTAGAGGTGTAAATTTAAGGTTTTAGAAACCTCGGGGAACTAGGATTTATTTAAAAATTAAAATTACACGAAAAGAACGCCTAAAAGCAAACAATCTCGCATTTTACTGTAGTCGAAACTGAACATGTATTTCGTTTGAAAAAAATCCTGATTTCTCCCGTTAGCACAATTATATTGGAACGATAATATTTCTTGTTTTGCTTTCCACTTTCAAAGAGAGAATCACGGAAATCAATTTAGTTTTTTCTGTGTTCTTTTTACTTGTACGCTAGCACTTACAGTAATTCTTTTTCAAGGTCATTCCATTTGTGTAGCAGGTGCTATCTCAAAAGTCTTGTATTTTGCGAATTAATAAAGTATTATCCTTTTGTCTGCTTGCTTGAGCTTGAGATGAGCGATAGAGTCCATAGATCTTTCATGATAGCTTGAGGCAATATTGTATGAGATTAGCGAGACATGTAAATCGAAACGAAAGAAGATAGAATGAAATTAAGATATCGCTATAGTTCAGCCATTTCTATGCTCAAAAATGGGGTAAGAAAGTGTAGCAGAAGACGTCTAAAGAACTAAAAACACCATTAAATACTTTTTCGTCTCTAGTAGTCGGCCCCATCAAATTTCGATTCAGCAAAATGATTCGTAGATTTATAATTCTTTGCCGCTTGAACCAGTGCCATAGATACCACGAAACAGCTCGACAAATCATTGATAAATCGAGCCAACCCTAGAGCATACAGTCCAAGTTTCATTAATTTTTCTTAGAAGCTAAAAAGTTCGTTTTTGGGCTCATTTTGTCTATCCACATACGCGCGTAACTTGTTCCACCGCATGCTGAGGTAACGCCGTGTTCGTGAAGGGGCAAAATGGCCAATGCTGTATTTATTCGTTCGTGTACTAGTTAGGAATACTTCCATACGATGTTAGGTAATCCAAATAGCAATGATTATAAGCACGATAAGATAGTTCCCATAGAAGAAAGCAGTCAATGCCACCACTAGCATAAATATTATTATTATGGCGATTTGAGTGAATTCGGAATGACGAGGTTTGTACTCTGTATCAGTGGAAGATCGGCTACGAAGACGTTTATTCCTCATTATAGCGTAAGTTGAAAGAACTTCATATCCTTGATGTAGAAGATAATGAGCTTTCGAAGGTGAATCCCTTGATGAATTAGATGGACGAGATTCGTTTGTATAGAGCAGGCGGTCAAAAACGAATAAACAATTCCATGATCACCGCGCAGCCATGTAAACAAGCCTTCGATTTTGGAACACTTGATCAGGGTCACGGAGTTGATTTCATTCAATCGGATATGGGAATCCCCAGTTGATCTCCGCTGACCGGAAATAAAATGTAACTGTTGGCCTAACGTAAAAAGACTCTAGGAAGTACTGAAGAGAGTCCTTCCTGCTCCTTCTGAATCCTTTTGATCTTACTATAAAAGGACACTTGTCTTTGAAGTCCAAGACCATAGCACCACAGGAATCCCAATTTGAGTTACTTGAGGAACCATTGGTATCTTTTGTAAGTCCACTTATCCATCGGAAACAAGGTGTTTTACTCTTAAGAGAACATTAACAGTCTCAAAAACAGTACACAAAGCACTTATTTTGGCAGCATAGAGGTCTATAACAGCATCACTGAAGGATCTTTCCATTGGTCCACTCTTGGTGAAAGATGATTGGCTAGTACCACTTAAATCAAAATCACTACCCATGATGCACCATCCTCCATCAAATGCATCACGTGACACAAGCCCGCACACACACGACGTGATAGATGAAGTACTCGGGTCAGAGCCCGGTGGGATGATCCAATGATGGTGATTGGAGGAATCGCTCACGTGATCACCCCCGTCGTGTTCCAGGCTTTTGGCGACGGTTTCCAGGCAACGGGCAATATTGTTCATGACAGTCAGGTATTGAGCTAAGAAAAAATTTTTTTAGTATAAATTACTTGGAGAAAAATGAAAGCCCCCCCCCCCCTTTCCACTTGGGGGCACCCCCTAGCTTATTTTCAAGGTCGCTAGGAGAAGGTTCTTGGGGAGCCTCAAGTTTGTTTAATGCCCCTTGTTACCCTCATGTACCCATTTATTTTACAGCCATGACTAACCTTTAGTAGCGCCTATTTTTTCCAGACTTTCAGGATTACAATGACACGCCCTGTAACGCAGGTACCAGGCCAAATGGGTGTCCAGACACCCACCTCCTGGGACGACATATGGACTGGAGAGTACCCCATGTAAAACACTAATGGTTGACTGACAGATGGTTTTTAACTCGTTCAGAGAAGTCTCGTCAGGCGAGCATAAGACGACGGTAGACACGGGGTGACAAGATGAAGGAGGCTGATTGCTCGATAGAAGATGCAAGTAACTGTCACGAGAGAGAGAAAGAAAGAATGAATAAATGAATGAAAGAAAGAAAGATGCTGATATTTTCTTTGCTTGCACTTCAAAAGATTTTCTTTTAAGTTTCATGTTATAAGGTTCTAAACCTTTTTAATTTCTCTTTTACGAACTTTTAGTTAAGTATCTTTTGGGAACTAGTTACGTCCTAAAGACCTTCTCTTCTCAACAAGTAGTTTAATTAAGCTAGATTATGCTAGGGGAGATGAGAAACTACTGAACAAATAAATACGTTGTCTTTTGACTCTAGATTTGAAGCTATTCAGGGTTTCTGACATTATAAAACCCTTAAAAATGCACATACATCGACGTACAACCGATAGCGCGGGCTTCGTACAACTGGCTCCTGAAAAACCAAAGATTGTTGTCAATCATCCACTAACCTTTTGCTTCCAATCACCAGATGTTCTATCTTCACCACGTGACCAAACCAATTACGTGGTACATCAGAGGTAAAGGTGCTAAGAATCTTTGCTCCAGTTAATTGTTGGACGGAACCAATGTGTAGTATTGACAGACGCTCAATAACATGTACTCCCTTCAAATAAGAAAGAAAATATAATCTAACACACTGGGATGACGATAAATTCAACGTTGTCGCCATAGAAATTCTCATATTCCCCACTGACTTACTGTACACTCGTATTTAATAAAGAAAAACTGAAAAACACATGATACACGTGACGGTATGTCTGTCCGACCATTTTCATTGGCGGAGTAGTGATTTTGCGCACCTTGATTGGCTTAAAGGATATCGTCAATTCCGTACAGCAGGGCTCGAAATAGCGGCCTGCCAATGGACAAAAGCCAGGCAAAATTTAAGGTTTGGCAGGCAACAGTAACGGTGAACTGCCAAATGGAAAATGAAAGTAATAAAAGGGCAGGCAAAATTTACTGGAATGGCAGGTTATAATTATTGTTCCCTATTTCGAGCCCTGTACCGTGGCGCTGTCCTTTCAAGGTAAACTGAACCTGGAAGGTAACTGAATGCAGGAACTATTCCCCCTTACAAAATACAATAAATCAAATTTAACAGAGAGAATCAATTATGTTTTTAGAATCAATGTTACCTTTTCTTTCAGGAATTCCTTGAAGGTTGGATGTATACATTTCTGACATGCAACTAAACCAACCCCTGCTTGCACCAATGCAAAAGCCACGCCCTTCATCTGCTCCACCACACCTTTGCTTATTTCAGCCTGCTCCATTTCACCACTGACAACTTGAGACACACCTTCGAACCACTCATCAGTGTCTCCCGCCATGGAAACGTTGTACAGAGCCACCTTAAGGTTGCTTAGTTTTGGTGCATATTTGGAGTAGGTAGGAATTTCAGGGGCTTGGAGGACAACACCAGGGAAAACTTTTGTTTCACTGACGGGACTTCCTTCGCAGTACAGAAATTGAATACCATCTGATGAAATTTTTAGAGATTCTTTGTCTTTTGTTATTGATGGTATTGATTGAAGAAATGCCTAAAAAATCATAATTTTTAAAGTCAACCTCTTAGCCTCAATATGACTCCAAAGCTAACAAACTGAATTCAAAACACAAAAAATGTTACACTTTGGCATATTAATTGTCTTCTCAAATCTATTTCTAGCATGCATTGTTTTGGACCCCTTTTCAGTGCCCTCCTCCACCCCTTCCCCATAGAGCCTGATACTCAGGTTACAGTGCAGAGCTTTCAATAATATTTGGAGTAGACGGTCAATCCAAAAAAGTAGGGGTCCGTATCCCCCAAGGGGCCGTAACTTTATTTGGCAATGAATTCATTTTTTTGTCAAAATAGCCAGCAGTTTAAGGTGAAGTATCCAGCGATAAACCGCTGGTAGCCGCCTTTTATTGAAAGCTCTGCAGTGTTGCTAAAAAGGGGCAGGGAAAAGGGGATTTCCCTCTCTCTTCAATCGGAACACTGCAGACTGCTGAGCAATCCCCCTGGGAAGAATTAACAGAAATATCTTATGGGTAATATAAAACATTATCTAATTCTGACCTCTAACAAAACAGTGCACAGTAATCCTTGTTCATCCTCAGTTAATCGGCAAGCTGGTTTTGTCCCCACAACAGTTCTAACCAAACACATCATACTCTTCATATCACTGATATTAATCTTCATCTTCCATGGGCAGATATCTGATGCTAGGTAAGTCTTTATCTCATTTTGTGCTTCACTGTTCACTTCTAAGATTATAGCCCTTGGGACATCAAGACCAAGGGAAGATTCAACCAGTCTGTAAAAAAAACATAACTTGCTGTGAAAAATTGACAATTCAAACTGGAAGTTAGTCATGACTGGACTTAGATCAGCGCAGTCTAGGTTGTTTCAAGGTTTGACTTGTGAGTTAGCCATGCCCTGACTCAGATTAGCCCAGAGGTTAATGGTTTCAGGGTTCAATCTGTGAGTTAGCCATGCCCCGACTTTGATCAGCCCAGAGGTTGTTTCAGGGTTTGATCCGTGAGTTAGCCATGCCCTGACTTAGATCAGTGCAGAGGTTGTTTCAGGGTTTTATCCGTGAGTTAGCCATGCCCTGACTTAGATCAGTGCAGAGGTTGTTTCAGGGTTTTATCTGTGAGTTAGCCATGCCCTGACTTAGATCAATGGAGAGGTTGTTTCATGGTTCAATCTGTGAGTTAGCCATGCCCTGACTTAGAACAGCCCAGAGGTTGTTTCATTAAAGTAATCTTAGTACCTTGTAATAAGGATTGCCATAGCAAGTCCACCATCCTTATATAACTCTAGGTGTCCTTGGATGGCCATCATAATAAGCCGCAGCACAGGATGTGAAACTCCCATTAAATGGTGGATGATTGAACTACAACTAGAGGTAACTGTCACATGCCCTCCAGCACATGTCTGAAGGAACTTTAACCTGAGAATAAGAATTCAAAATTCCTAACAGAATAATTCATAGTATTTTATGTACACCTACTTCAAAAAAGCCTTGTCAGTCGGCGATCTAAAATCTGAGACTGAGGTCATATATTGCTCAAAGGTAGTGGCGTATTTAGATATTATCTTGTTGCGAATTAAGAACTAGATATAACAATAATCACTTTCCTTCATATTCTAATTCACAGCTCACAGCCCACAATTCCTCTAGGTCTCAGATTTCAGATTTCAGATCTCCAACTGACAACGTTTTTTGAAATACTGTAGGTGTTTACCATTTCTATACCACACATTACACAACAAGATAAATAGCAGGATGGCATTGGCAATGTGTACCTTCCAGTTGGCCCATATGAGGTTTCTGCAAGCTGTCCAAATTGCTTGATGATTTCAAGAACTTTGCCATCATAAAGTATATTGCTGTGAACCTTAATATTATAGGAATATTAAAATTCAATAGATATTTGCAAATTGCGAGTCTTAACCACCACCACCATCATCACCATCATCAACTTCAACATCATCACCACCACAACCATCATCATCAGGATCATCATCACCACTATCATAACCATCACCACCAACATCATCATTATCATCACCATCATCAACTTCATCATCATCATCACCACTACAACCATCATCATCACCATCCCTATCATCACCATCATTGTTGCCACATCATAAAATTCTTTCATCAACATCATTACCACCAACGACCTTACCTTCATCACAACAATCCCCACCAGTACATCACCATCATTAACATTATCATCAGTATCGACAGAATATTATTATCATTATCATCATCACTGCCACCTACATTTGCAGTAAGATTGACAGCGAGGACTCAAGATATGGATTAGTACGTATCATTACAATCATCATCACCACCATAAGTAATCCTAAACTCATTAACATCAACAAATACTGCTATTAACATCATAAATATTATCTTAATAAGCTAAAATACCTGTCGTTTCTCGGAGCTTTTGGCAGGTGTCAAACGTCCTGGTTTGTTTTTGCTCATAGTTTGTTTCTATTCTTTCCTGAACCACTTTGCACAGGAAAAACATCCGTTTCAGCACAAAAATAATTCATTTTGATGTTAGGAAAGCATCACTTTAGTCTTCTTTATGATTTCATCCATTCTTGAGATATTATAACGGTGAAAACTTGAATAAAACTAGATTAAAATAATTTTTTGCGTTTTGAATGTTCCGCCATTTTGGAAGAAATTGCAATCAATATCGAGACGGAGAGTGATCGGTACAATCTCGGTATCTATTCGTTTAGCTATCGTTCCAGCCTTCTCCGCACCTTTGCGTGGAACGCCTGATTAAAACTGCATTGAGCTGAACCTTCGATGTCTCGTGTGTTCATATATGAGTATTATTTTGTAAAATAACCATGAAAAAGTCACTTATTGCACTGAGATTAGCTCTATATGGCTGTAAGAATAGACCATTTTTCTATATAGTGGCTACGCCTAGAAGAAAAGCGAGAAATCGTGGTTATTTTGAGCAGGTAAATGATCATGAATCTTCTCATTATTTCTTAAATATTTTGTTAAAAATATATGTAGAATTTCTTGTAAAATGTATGTTTTTTATTTGACAGATTGGAACCTTTGACCCAATGCCAAACGATAGAAATGAGAAACTAGTTAGTCTGAATGTGGACAGAATAAAGTAAGCATTTCAAGTCATATACAGTATTTAACGCCAACTAAACCAAAGTTAAGTGTGTATTCTATTTTTTTTAGGTATTGGTTGTCAGTAGGAGCAGAGCCTTCAAGACCACTTGGCATGCTTCTTGGCTTGGTAAGAAAACCCTCCCCTCCCCTCCCCCCTCAAAGGGTTTTTCTTACATCTTAACAGGAAGCCCATCACCTTCAAATTTTATTGATACCCTGAAATAACCTCTGGGCTGGTTAACATAAGGGCATGGCTTACTCACTGTATGAGCTGGAATTTAGCTTGTTTGGTTGTGATGAGGGAGGAAATCCAGAAAAAAGCCCTTGAATCAAGGAAGAAGCCTAAAAACCTCTACTTTCGTGATGCCAAGTCCAGGAGTTGTACCTGAAACCCCCCCTCCCGAGGCGAAAGGCTAGGCACAGAAAAAGCTAACATTGTAGAGTTTAACTTTCAGGCTGGTATCCTTCCTGTACACCCGCACAGCATTGAAATTGCCAGAAGAAACAGAGAAGCAAAGACTGAGAAAGAAACCAGTGTGACAGAAGAAGAAAAGGTTGAACAAGAATGAGAATGTAATCATAAAGGAGAATATATTTCCTATTTTATCAAAACTAGCAAAGTCAATAGCTGTTATTACGGATCCATGCAAATGAGATATTCTTTTGTTTTAAGAATCATACAAGTGAGGCTATTGGGTTAATACAATGCTTGTTGTCTCATCTCATTTGCATGCATCCGTAATATCAACTATTACTGTACTTTCTAAAAAATTGAAAAAAATCAACTTGTGTACATTATTTTGTAATCTTTATATTTAATTCATGTATAAGAAACATTTTAATTGCAATGCTATTATATATTATTAAAAATGTTACCAATATTTTTAGTCATACTTATAATTTTAGAGTGAAAAGATGTATTATTTTGAACTTAAAAGTTTCGCTTGTTTTGTTTGGATTTAGGGTCACTAAAACAGAATTTACATTTAGTGTTTTTTGTTTCTTATTAGTGATGTAGTTGTGTTTCTATTACATTACTACAAGAATTTACATTTATATTACAGGAGTTTTTGGTTCAAATTTTTCACTATAAGTCTTTTCAAACAGAAGGGGTCTCATGTGGACAGAGATTTTGGAAACATTCCTGTCATCCCACAAAATGGCCACATCTTTTTAAATCCTTTCCATTATTTCATTTCTCCCCTGTAACTGTCTAGTTATGCTTGATGTTCTGGCTCAAGGCATTCTTGTTTGCTTCACCTCCCCAAACGTTACAGAAAAATGACCTGTAAATGACAAAAATTTCTTTTTAAGTAGACCTTTATGGCTTCGGCATTATGTTTTCCCCTATTTCAGACCATGTGTCATTCTCTTGAGAATAAAGTTACAGAAATGCGATGCAACATTGTGTGCAGAAGGGGTTTCATGGGGTGCAATGTTGCAGGCAAATGATGTTGCAAGCCATGTCACACGACACAATTTGTTGCATTATTCTACTTCAGCAACATTGCCTGCAAGTGTTGTACTGTGTATCTGCACCTTAAGATTCTTTGTTTGAGTTGTATCCATATTCATGTGTCTCCTCATGCATAGTTGATAAACAAAGAAATAGTACTCTAGAGAATGACATGGTTTGAAATAAGGAAACATTACCCTCAGGCTGAAAAGGTCTATTAAAAGACAAATGCATAGCAAATGGTGAGCAATAGGAAGGGGAAGTTCCAAAAAATTAGAACATGGCATATAACTTCCTCACTTTATTCCTAGCCTATTCCTATTCCAGATGCTGGTCCTTCTTTGACCACCATGCTTTGCTCCAGCCCAAAAAAGTGCAGAGGTCAAAGAGGTCTAAATATGAAGCTGTCCTTTGCTTTCCTAATATTTTTTCTGTTTACCTTTCAACTGTTAAGGCTTCATCCATTGGTAGGTCATCGGCTGCTGCCACTACACCTTTTATTGCCCTTATGACTGATGAATGATCTCTGACATATGAAGCCAGCCAATCAGCAGCTGTTTCTAAAACATCCTAAAATATAAACAGCATTGAAGATAAAATATGTGTATGGGTTTCCTGTGTATTTTACACAGGAAGACCAACAGATTTATTTGCTGCCCTTACCATATGCAACATAGCAGTCAGTGATAGGATACAAAAGAAACTAAATGTGTAGCTCAACAGCCAATCCACATTTGTCTGGGTTACCTGTGTTATATCATCCACAGGAAGCCCAAAACAAAACATTGGAATCACTTTATCAAATGATACAAACCTTGGATTCCAACAGTTCTGCATCAACCAAACCACATTTAAGAGATTCTTCCAAGTCCATTCTTTTACACTGTAGTAGGATCTCTAATGCTTTCTGTCGTCCAACCATCTTTACTAGCCTTGATCCCCCACCCCACCCTGGAGACAACCCCATTTTTGCATGAACAAACCTGATTTCTGTAAGATTGAAAAGGTACATTAGATTTCACTCGTTACAGCATCACATGCAACAGTATAAACCGCATTTAATGTATTCACATACTTCTATGCACAGCCTTTATACTGCTAAACAAGCTTTTACACACCTTATTTGCTTTGAAAGTAAGAAAATCAATGGAGTAGCAAGTGGGGCAAGGGGGGGGGGGGGGGGGGGGGGGGCGATGGCCCAACCTAAAATTTTCGAATCAAGCCTTTTTCCTTTGATCAATGATGGCAATGCCACTGGCGCAGGAAGGGGCAGCCACAATCCCCCCCCCCCCCCCCCCCCCCACCACCCCCAAATTTTACATTTTTATTCTACATGTAGGTGCCCCACCAAATCCTCTGAAGCAAGTACAATAAATGTGGTCATACTTTTTTGTGTTGGGCTGTAAGAATTCCTATTATTTTAATTAGCTGTAAGATTATTGATTGATACCCTTTAAGTATAATAAGTATAAGTATAAAATCATTAATAATTTTTGATAAAAAATACCTGCATCTTTTGACATGATCCTGAAATCACATGCTGTTGTAAACTGAAAAAATATTAAAATATTTTAGAATTTCTCTGTGTTTTTGCTCTGTGATATTCCTCGATCATGATCCTTGCTTTTTGAAACATTACATCATAAAGGGTTTGAGCTGAGACCAGAAATTACCAGCAATCCCCATATCCAGCCCTTCTCTGTCATCTCCAGGTCTTTCATAATTCTATCTGTACATTTTCACCTCTCACCTCTGGGTTCTCAGGTGTGTTTCCTGGACTTGGAATCATATGCGAGTAGAGTTTGTTAGGTATCTCCCTAGGCTCAGATTTCCAGCCCTCGGAGCTTCATACGCACCATATTGTGGCCACATATGAAAATCCGACGGCTGGAGAACTGAGCCTTGGATCAGATTTCCAGCCCTCAGGGTTTCGTACCAGTATTGAGACCACGTGTGAAAACCTGATGGCTGGAAATCTGAGCCTAGTCTCTCCCTTGATTTCAGAATTTTTTATGGATTCTCTGGTTTACTTCTCTCTGCAAAACCTAACACACTAAGTTCCAATATGAATATGCAGTCCCTGACGTAAATGACCCTGGAAGGTGTTTTAGGGTATAGATGCAATTTGAAGGTTTAAAGGTTGTCAAAATGTCAGTTATTATAAGACAAGAACATTGTTTCTGAAGACTGCATGGCTCATCAGAACTACAGGTATCACTTGCAATGCAGAATTTTATTTAACTCACCTCTGCTCCTCCTCCAACTGCTTTTCCCTGCACGACAGCCAAACTAACCATTGGCAGTCGCCTCAAACGTGTCAGAGTCCTTTGCATAAAGAAACACATCTGTGCCCCCTCTTCTGGAGTAAGAATCGTTTTTGCTACACTTAAATCAGCACCTGATCCAAATGTTCCCTCATTACCATGTAAAATAACCCCTTTTCCTGATTCCCAAGTCTCTAACTCGTCCATAATCTCGGCAAGTTGGACCATCATATGTCCTGTTAATGCATTCTTACGGCTAGGATTATCAATGGTTATTGATGCAATGTCTTTTGTGTTTTTATCTCCGTAGTTTAACAGAATATCGCCGCCTGTCCCAGTCAATGGCTTCAGTTTAGCTCGTATTTTATCTTCTTCGAATGATGGCGTATTTGATATAGTAGAAGCGTAGAATAGTCTCGTAAAAGATCGTAAAATTTTGACATTATTCCGTAAACAAATGGCACTATTCATTGTTATATTATTGTTCTCAAGTTTTTTAGTCCAAAATGCTAATATATTCCAGGCGTTGCTGCATGGCAGCGTGAAAACTGGTGCCAAAAGATAGTACCACAGGTAGTCCAAGAAAACAGTTTTCGGCGATTCGTTGTCGACCTCATAGATACTAGTTTTCAAAGAACAATAGAATATGCAACCAAAAAGGTATGCTTGCACTACCAATGCAGGAAAAAGAAAAAAACTCACTTCCGGTGATGTCACTACGCGAACTCATCCAATCAGAATGCTCGAATATTCTAGGTCAAGGCACGTCACGTGCATACCAATACCTTTGTGCATACCCTGAGACCTTCAAAGTCATTACCGTAGCCATTCCAAGGTTGGATGGAAAATTGGGGTCGAGTTGGCATTGCAGTGCATTGTGGTACTGTTTTAGGGGCATTTATCTTAGGGACCGTTCATTATTTATGGGGGGGAGGGGGGTGGGTGATTAATTAGCAAAGGCACCTTTTTTTTTCAGAGCCCCCCCCACAATAAACATATTTTTTTTCAATGACCCCCTTATTTCAAATACAAATATTTCGGAGCCCCCCCCCCCCCCCCCCCAAAAAAAAAAAAAAAAAATTCTCAAAATGTGCCATATGCTATTTTGCTTATTTATTTCATTACTATTTTTATTTCAAGTCCCCCCCTAATAGCTCAAAAAGATTTTCAAGACCCCCCTTTTCAGGCTTAAAAAAATTTCGAGACCCCCCATTTAGTCACCCACCCCCCCCCCCCCTCTCCCATAAATAATGAACGGTCCCTTATATGGTATCTCAAAGAACAAAATGGCGTAGACTTCCCACAATGCATCGCAAATCGCTAATAATAATTATTTAATAATTTATGATAAAACTATTTCAAAAAAAGGTTGGTGAAAGTTTTGTTGCATGCTGCATGTTGCAGTTCCCTTATAACCAAGCTTTAAATGTATTATATTCATATGTAAATAATGTCAGCACAGAAGAAAATATGCTGAAAAACCTGCAGACAAAGTTTGGGAAAATCCAGCCATTGTTGTGACCTTTATTAATAATAATAATAATAATAATAATAATAATAATAATAATAATAATAATAATAATAATAATAACTTTATTTGACACAGAATTCAGAAAGATTAAAACTTATTTACACTGAAGCTGTGTATAAAATAAATAATAATAAATATCTTAAGCAAATTAAAGTCAAAATTAAGGTTAATTTAAAAGGTGACCCTTCACAGCACCTTGCTGCATTTCGAGCTTGGCATGCAACATGCAACAATTTTTCATCACGCTATGAAGGCACGGAAATGACGTAACAAACATTTTTTAAGTATTCTGAGGTAGAGAAAATGTTTTATTTCTTAAATATACGACGGAAAATTACGGGAATTAAACAAGATGATTCGTAAATATGGATATAAGTGCAGTGTTGTGTTGTGTGACGCGCGTTATTTACATGCAGTTAGTAGACATTTGATCCCTTTTCCATGGCAACTTGAGACCGGTACCATTGAGCTACGGATCCTGAGTTCTACCAGGTTCTGCGATGCATTGGGCTTTCTCTCTATATATAAAACCCCTATTACATATCTACTATGGTATTGAAAGTGTAATTTTCTCATTGGTATAAATCTTCACTTGAGTTAGGCATTTTCAAGATTTTTAGCATTAGAGGACTTACCGAAAACAGAGAATTATACCAAAGATTTAATAAGACGTTGAAGGAAGGGTTTCCACCGTCGTTCGTCGATCGCTTTGAAACATAATTTTCAGTCTTTGAAATAAGGTATGTAGAATTCTATAGTTTAGGTTCTTGTATTAGTCATAGTAAGAATATCTCGATAAATGAAGGCTTGCTTTATTGTCCATGTAATGTATACTCTGAGTATGATCCTGTATGTTTATAACGAAGTTAAAAAATATCACTCAAAAAGCTTCCCTTTGTAAGGTTTTTAAAGGAATCTTATTACTATTTTTTAAGCCATGTACTTGTAGTTTAGCTTAGAAGTTATGATTTTTTTCAAAGAAATCCTGAAGGATTAAAAGATTGCCAGAAAAAGCGTTTAGTTATAACCTGATTGAACAAACGGTATTGGTTCAACTAAGCTAGGACACAAGTAACAGAAGTAAGCCCTGTTATGCAGGCTATGAGTCGATCAGACAGAGAAATCAAACCCGAAACTAATCTATCTAAAAGGACGACGGGGAAAAAACTCTTGAAAAAAAATAATTTAATTATATTTTCAGAAGTCGAAAACAAGAAATTTAAGATTATACGAGTATATCTTAGTTAGACCAGTATTCGTATTTATTTGACTTGTACTCTTTCTAGGAATTCAGAATGGCTGAGGCAATTCCAAAGGTCAATAATGATTATTTATGGGAAATGGCGAATTTTCCCGAGGGTGTCCCGAAGACTGCCTGGAATTTCAACATTTACGTCATGTACGCCGTCATCAAGCATATAGTTCGCGGGTCGTTCAAGAGTTCGTTGGATGCTTTACTTCAGTGCAGTTCACAATGCCAAACAAATGTGATGTTAGGAAAAGCGAATTATCTAAAGCTTGAGGAGTGCTTTCTAACGAACCAGGAATACATCGAGCCCCTACAAGTTGGAAGTGTAGCAGAAGATGTACCCATTGTGCAGATATTTCGACAAGCATACGAAGACACGCCTGAAGATGGAAATATGGAACTACTTCATGCGGATTTATCGTTTGAGTGTGACTTCAATCTCTGTTTTAAAGATATAACAGCTTCTGAAGTCCCGTACAAACCAATTGCAACCAGTAAAGAGTCCAGTAAGATGTCACTTCATTTGCAAGTCATTCCATCGTCGCTTCCTGGTCAAGCCAGGTTGATGCTACCTCAGAATATAAACCATACCTCGGTACCAGGCCTTAGCAAGTTGTGCGTACAAGAAGACGAAATTCAAGGTTTCACTGCCATATCGTCTGAGTTGTTAGTAAATGAACTTTACAGTCTCTTAACCTTGAATACAGTCATCATGAATTTATTAAAATGTCAACAAAACCAGGATTCAAGCGCAGAACACGACGAAAAGGAATCTGCTTATGCGACAAGTCTTCAATACGTTGGACAAGCGGGACCTGCAGTCCACATTGTCACGTGTATCGTGCCAGGCAAAACTAACAGAAAACATCTCTTCTTGACTGAGGACGTCAGTATTTCAGTACCTTGTAAAACATGGCCCACTTGTGCATCGAAATGGTCCCTCAGAGACAGACCCTCTGGATGGCCCTCTAGGGAACTCATTGATGAAGTGGTTCAGGGTGGATGTCATTTAGTGCCCAAGTATGACCCACTGGGAAAAGATTCCTCAGAAGGTGCCGTGGGTGGAGAATCAACTCCATTGACAACATGGAGGTACTCGTTTTCACTTGCTGAAAAAACCCTCATGAATTCTATCACCGATGACCAAAGGATGTGTTACCTAATTTTCAAGTATATATTTGCTCGCTTCGTCAAGCTAGATTCCATCATCACTACCTACTCTGCCAAGACGCTCTTCCTGTGGGAACTGGAAACTGTGCCGCTTGATCAATGGTGCTTCTCTAAGATCGGAGATCGTGTAAAAAGCTTGGTTGAAAAACTGAGAAGCTGTGTTGAAAACAAGTCCTGCCAACACTTCTTTGTCGATGGGTGTAATACGCTCCAGCAAATGGATGACAAAAGTCGAAAAGTAACCTTCGAGAATGGTTTTCGAATGTTAGACGAGGAGATGGCTGAAGGACCAAATTTTGAAACAGGAACATTAGAAGTAACCTCTGATTTTCCCTTTCATTTCATGACGACGTACAAATCGTTTTACCCTGTTAACGTTTGGCTTGAGTCATTCAGTGCTCAAATGAAAGGGAAATTTGACCCACCAAGTAAAGTTCCCAGTGAACAAAACATTTTAAATTTCTTAGATAACACCAAAGTTCACCCCATTCAGATGCCTGAGGTTCTGATCCATCTTGCTTTGGCTGACAAAATCCACGGCCAACCTCTTCTTGTTCCACAGTCTCTTCTACAACAACAGAAAGCGCTCAAAATTCTTCAGTTTCTGAAGAGTTCCACCACAGATGCGAAGTTTGAAGAATGCATGAAGGATCTTGACGTTGAACTGAAGTTTCTTCATTTGCAGTACAAAATAATCGATGAAATTCAACAATTTCTGACAGACAACCCTGCTTTTGTCTATAGCTTTGATAGCAGCTCAGATGAAGAAAGTGAAAAGGAGGAGAATGGAAACTAGAGCCCAGTTCCTAAGAATGTCAAGGAACCTCAAGCTGAACGAACAACTAATCGCGCAAAGCATTGTTGATCAAAAACTGCGGCCCTTCACTCTTTGTTTTGAAAATCATTTCTTGAGTTATTTTTAGATAAAGATGAAATATCACTTTGGTTACAGTCAAAACGGCTCAAGCGTACCCCCCTAGAATTCATTAATGAATTTATTATTCGAACATTGAGTTCATTGTTATTCACTTTGACTCCAAACTTGAAAAAAAATTATCCACCTGAGTTTTAATTGGATTCTTCAACAATTGCCATGCCAAGGTAGAAAAACTCCCCAGAAAGGCATCCCTTAGGATTTTAGTTGTGAAATGAATGTGAAGTTTGGAGTCTTCAGATTTTTTAATGAAAACTCAGAGTGAATAATCAACTCCGTCAATATTCGAATAATAAAATCATTAATGGAGCCTATAAGGGTACGCTTGAGCCGTTTTGACTGTAACAGTTTTGGACATTTCTGAGACTTAAAATGTATTGGACTTACTGATTGTAAATAATTTCTAGTTAGGAAAAAGCACTTGAACACGCGGGCCGGACCGACCATAAAAAATCACAAGGGACTATGATTGGTTAGAAAATTTAATGCCGCTTAGGAAGTATGCCTTTCCTGCTCATCACTATAGATTGAGGTGAATACTCGTAAATGCTCCTTACTTTTGCAATCAAGGGGCTGTCGATAATCTGGTCTGCTTCGATCTTGATCATTGATCACATCAAGAAACGACGTTGACTATGCAGAAAGAACGCAGATTTTTAGCTCGAAATTGAAAGTTATTTCAAACCAAGTGGTCATAAAGGACTCTTGTTCGTAACGTAATTTTCCGTTAAAAATAGTCCACGAGACGCTTTGATCAAACTTTTTGAGTGAGGTTACTTTTACTATTCTCAACTCATTGTTTTCCTGGAAACCAACCCGCAAGGGATTCTAGGATTGATTCTTTTTCCGGGTAAACAAGATTCGTCTTGTGATTGCCTAACGACGTCAACTAAATAATTATCTAAGTTAGATAAATTGATCTAACTATTCAACAGTGTCACTAGATTTACTCTTGACTAATTGTCAGACGCTTTGATCAAACTGTTTACGAGTGTGGTTATTTTTAGTATTTTCATCTTTTTCTTGGAAACCAACCCGCAAGGGATTCTAGGATTGATTCTTTCTTCCGGTAAACACGATTCACCTTCTGATTGGATAACGGTAAACACGATTCGCCTTCTGATTGGATAACGATTACTTCCGCTCACCTTTCTTTGAACTCGCCAACGCCTATTTTTCATTGCGCAGTTTAAATGCACTTCGCCCAACTCTGTCTTTTACCATAGTTGTTTTGTTCAGAATCTGAAGCAAACTCTTCCAGGTAAGATTATATAGAGTCTAACTAGAGAAAAGTTTTATCTAGTATGGCTTCCAACCACTTTTTTTTGAGCGACTCAAGTTTATCCAACTCATCCATATATTCAGCTTGACTTATAATACAACTTTTCAAGACAATGGAAAAGTTTAAGCGACTTTTCTGACTTCCCTTAACTTTTCATGATTCCTACTGGAGTGAACTAAAGAACTTGCAACTTTTATCGACGTTTTAGATGGAATATTTTAAGTCATTCTTAGCTGACTTTAAGGATCGTTTGGCTGACAGAATCGAATCGATATTCATGCGTGTTCGATCGACGTTAAACTAGATAAGCTACTGTTTTCTTCATAAAAAAGACAATACGAATTCGCACAGTGTTTTCTATCAGTTGTATAGGTAGCTCAGTTATTAGAATTGGGTTTTGAATTTTAGCTTTAAAAGTAAATTGTTTTCCAAAAATATCGGAATGTCTACTGAGTCGGAAAATAATCATAATTATAATAAATAATTTTTATAATGGTGATGGAAACTTTATTTGATTTTTGCCTTATTATTGTAAGTCTCTCTAACTTATGGGTAATTTACGATTGTCTAAAAACTACTTACACTGTAAATCATGACTAGAAGTACTGATAGGATTTTCAGCTTGTTTACATGTTCATAATTATGAGAATCATATTAATATTTCATTCAATGTGGAATGTTTTGTTTCTACGACAAAATATATAATAGGTTGTCCTGATTGCGAATTTTACGATCTTTTTGATTATGTTCTACGGTTATGCATGGGTTTCTGGGATGATCTAATCGTGTTTAAGTTTCACTGCTTTGAAAGTAAATTGTTTTTCAAAAATATCGGAATGTCTACTGAGTCGGAAAATAATCATAATTATAATAAATAATTTTTATAATGGTGATGGAAACTTTATTCAATTTTTTTATGCAATATAAGTCTCACTATAACTTATGAGTAATTTACGATTGGCTAAACAACACTTAAATACGATATTGATAAGAATTGATGATATTGCAGCTTGTTTACATGCTTATTATTATGAGAATTATATAAGTATTTCATTAAATGTGGATTGTTCCAAGTTTTGTTTCTACGACAAAATATATAATAGGTTGTCCTGATTGCGAATTTTACGATATTTTTAATTATGTATCTACGGTTATGCATGGATAATAGGTGTCTGGAATGATCTAATCGTGTTTTTCTTCTAAGTTTCACTGACATTGTGACTGTCATTTCTACTGAATATGCAGTATACTCAGTCTGGCTTGAGTTCCTGGAAGTCGTTCCACTGCATAGTTTCTCCCACGGAACGCACTGAACACATTAGTTTTATGAGTGGTTGTTTGTCTCTTAGTCTGCCTGTCTGTCGCTTTGTTATTAAGAAACAGTACTAACATTAATACATTTAAAAAGGGACTTAAAACTCATTTATTTAAGCAATTTGTTGCAAGCACATTTCATTGACATTTTTTAGTGTAAATATGTATTTCAATTTTTCACACTATTTTTTGTTTATATTTTTCCTTAGAATTCTTAAGTATATTCAGATAGATATTCTTATACACTTTTAGTAGTAGGGAAATGAGAGTTGACCAACAATGGATCTATTGTTCTTTCGGCGCCGGTCTAATTTTCGGGGGGAGGGGAGGGGTGGTTCAAGTTCAGCTATGACGAAAAGATGGATTGACCGCCTGACCAAAGATTCCGAGCGAAATCAGGGGGGGGGGGTATTGAGACACGGGGTGGGTGTTTTAAGACAAAATTGAAAATCCTTTGTTTGAGCAACAGGTGATTTGAAGGATAACGTTTCTGATTTAATGAGCTACTAAAGGTTCTGAATATGATGAACTCATGACCTTTGTGAGGATTATAGGTTGAATTAGCGGACGGAAATGATCTTTTGTCTTGGAAAAGGTTGTTTGAATGAAATTGACTGGACAGGAAGAAATCCTTTGTTCAAGCAGCCGGTGTTTATTCAAGAAAAAAGTTGCGTTTATGAATTAATGAGGTGGCCTTTTTCTAAAAACTGACTCTTGTCACTGTTCTGATTGGTACTTTTGAAGCCCTATGGTCAATAAAGTCAGATGACATGTTTAAACAAGCTGTAATGGCTTGGTAAGTTCTTTTGTTTTCGCAGTAGGTGAGCTTAAAGATGGTGTCATAAATATAAATGAGTTGCGGTTTTGGTTGTTTGATTTGCATCAGTGGGATCTTTTGTTTAGATCAATCTAAGCAAGACGTCGTTTATAGTTATGAACTTATGTATGAAAGTCGCCCATCGCTGGCTCTGTGGTGTCTTTTTTTTCTTTTATTCAATCGTATGAGACTTCGGATAACCTTTTCCCGCCATAAACTACATCACTTTCCATTTAAAATCTACTACGTCATTAGGCGCATAAAAGTAGCTGAAGTAGCGAGTGAGGTTCATTGAGCGCCGAGAGCATGAACTACGAAGATAACTTGTTGGATATTCCCGAAGAAGAATGGTAGAGGATCGATGCTGAATTTACCGCTCTTCTTTCAAGTCCAAGCAACGAGGCAGTCGGTAAGGAGAATTTACTACAAGAACAGGAGAACATTCAACCAGAAACAGGAGCGCATGGATCTCTACAGAACGACCTTCATTGTTGTCCTTTCTGCCCTAAAAAGTATAAACATAGAAAAGATCTCAACCGTCATCGAAGACAGAAACATAACTTCATTTGCGGTAGTTGTTCTCAGCAGTTCTTGAATTCAGAAACGTTCGCTGACCACAACAAACTTTGCCAGGGTGGTTCTTCAAGAAGTTCAAGCGATGAAGATGACTTTCCGATGCCTAAAAAGATGAAAATTCAAAGCGGGGGAGGAAATGTTGAAGAGAATGATCAAGAACATGTTGAATCCGCTATTGACGACCACCTGAAAACACACACACTGAAACCGAACAAGACGGAAAAATATGACCTCTCTCTTACTCTACGAGGAAAAAAGAAAACTCTACTTAGAAGACTGCGGAAAGAGCTAGAGAGGAAGCGGAGTGTAAAATGGTTTTTATGCATTCAAGTTCAAATGACAAAAACCTCTTCGGATTTGGAAGAAGTTACCACAAGCCCCCACTTTCGAAGCACCGCCATGACCGCTCTAAGACCAGACCAGATTGAAAAGCAGTTCGACCAGGCCACTGAAAAAATCAAGAAGAGTTTCCTAGAGTATCAGAGAGAGGGAAGTGGATGGCGTTTTGATCAAGTATTAAATCTTACATTGAATGTGGCGAGCTACAAACCCATACGCGGCAGCAGCTACCTCGAACTGCCCAAGAAGCTAAAGGATAAGAAGGCGGTTGTGAACATCAAAAACGATGATCAAAAGTGCTTCCTTTGGTCCATCCTAGCCGCCAAACACCCCGTTCATTGGCGAAATCAACCTCACCGACAAAGTCACTACCAGCAGTACGAAGAAGAGATCAACATGTCGGGGATAGAGTTTCCAGTAAAAGTCAGTCAAGTGTCTAAATTTGAAAAACAGAACCCAACCACCAGCATAAATGTTTTTGGATATGAAGACGAAGAACTGTTTCCGCTATACATTACAGAAGATAAAAAGGTATTTCATGTTAATTTGTTATTATTTTCTAAAGGAGATCAGAGACATTATTGCTTAGTTAAAAATCTAAGTCGACTACTAGGTGCCCGTACAAAGCACAATGGTCAAACTTATTATTGTAGTTATTGTTTACATGGTTTTGTTCGGGAAGATTTATTACAAGAGCATGAACTTTTATGTTCAAAACATGGGCTTCTGAAAATCAAATTACCAAGTGAGGATAATAAGATTTTAAGGTTTAAAGATATACAAAAACAGCTAAGAGTTCCAGTTGTAATTTACGCTGATTTTGAGACGATACTGGTGCCTTGTGATCAAGATCAGATAGACTCGAATTCTAGTTATACTATAAAAACCCAACACCACCAACCCAGTGGTTTTTGTTATTGTATTGTTTCGGATCTAAAAGAGTACTGTAAGCCTCCTGTTCTTTATCGGGGTGAGAATTGTGTTGATAAGTTTTTAGAGTATCTTGTAGAAGAAGAAAAGCGTATTTCAGAAATATTGAAGCATATCGTGCCCATGAATATTACACCAGAAGAAGAACAGGCTTTTCAAGAAGCGACAACATGTCACATATGTAAGGGAGAACTGGGCGCAGATAGAGTCCGTGACCACGATCATCTATCGGGGAATTTTCGGGGGGCCGCTCACGGCGAGTGTAACATAAATTATAAATTTACGGGTAAAATTCCAGTGATTTTTCACAACTCTCGCGGATTTGATTCTCACCTTATTATGCAAGGACTCGGTAAACTCAAGGAACACAAGATCAATTGTATTCCCAATAACATGGAAAAATACATTGCATTCTCTGTAGGAAACCTGGAGTTTATTGATTCCTTGCAGTTCATGAATTCGTCTCTTGAGGGGCTTGTTTCTAATCTGGCAAAAGAGGGTCATGACAGGTTTCAAGTATTAAAGAGATACACGGCGGAGGATAAAGTTCCGTATTTGCTTAGAAAGGGAGTATACCCCTACGAATACATTGATAGTGTGATAAGATTCGATGAGGAGGCACTCCCTGCCAAGGAAGCATTTTTTAGTAGTTTAAAGGGGGAAGGAATAAGCGATCAGGATTACGATCACGCGCAGCGAGTTTACCAGGCGTTCCATTGTCAAAGTTTAGGTGACTATCATGATTTATATTTGAAATCCGATGTGTTACTACTCGCTGACGTATTTGCAAACTTTAGGAACATCTGCTTACAGTACTATGAGTTAGATCCCTGTCATTTCTACACCAGTCCCGGCCTCTCCTGGCAAGCCTGTTTGAAAATGACGGGGGTGGAGCTCGAACTTATGACAGACCCAGACATGTTACTTTTTATAGAGAAGGGGATGAGGGGTGGGGTTAGTGTCATCTCCAATCGCTATGCTAGGGCAAACAATCCGTACATCGAGGGTTATGACTCTCAACAAGACACAAATTATCTCCTTTATTTAGATGCGAATAATTTATATGGATTTAGCATGTCCCAAAGCTTGCCTTATGAAGAGTTTCGGTGGCTAACAGAACAGGAAATTGAGCATTTAGATGTCAGAAATATTAGTGATGATGGAGAGGAAGGATACATTTTAGAAGTAGACCTCGAATACCCCAGTGAGCTCCATGACCTTCATAGCGACTATCCTCTTGCTCCAGAGCAAATGAAAGTGTCGATCGATATGCTTTCACCATATTCACAGCAACTTTTTCATGAACTGGAAATGAATTGTCACACCTCTGTCACCAAACTAGTTCCTAATCTGAATAACAAATCACAGTATGTTTTACACTATAGAAATTTGAAGCAGTACCTTTCTCTGGGCATGAAATTAGTGAAAGTTCATAAGATCTTAGGATTTCACCAAGCGCCATGGTTGAAACCATACATTGACTTCAACACGACAAAGAGGAAGCATGCCATTAACGATTTTGAAAAAGATTTTTTTAAGCTTATGAATAATTCGATTTTTGGCAAAACAATGGAGAACTTACGCAAAAGGGTCAATGTAAAGCTGGTGAATACTTCCAAGAAATTGCAAAAGCTCACAGCCTCACCTCTGTTTGATTCCTTTCGCATTTTTAATAACGACTTGGCGGCTGTGAATATGAAAAAACCCTCCCTATGTTTAAATCGCCCCATCTATGTAGGATTCAGTATTTTGGACTTATCTAAGGTGTTAATGTATGACTTCCACTACAATTTCATTAAGAACAAGTATGGGAACAAAGCAACTCTATGCTTTACAGACACGGATAGTTTACTGTGTGACATTAAGACAGAGGATGTTTATGTGGATATGGGAAAGGCTATTGATTTGTTTGACACTTCGGGGTATGATCCGGATCACTTCTTACACAGCACACGGAATAAGAAAGTGCTTGGTAAAATGAAGGACGAGACTCATGGGATTGCAATCAAAGAATTTGTGGGTCTACGGTCTAAAATGTATTCTTTTCTCTATAACGAGGGTGTGCAAACCATTGAAAAGAAAACCGCCAAAGGTATTTCTAAAAATGTAACGAAACGTGATATAAGACATGCGCATTACATAGAATGTTTGTTTGCTAGAAAACGCTTTATGGCGAATATGAATAGAATACAGAGCTTTAAACACGAGCTCTACACTATAAATTTAAACAAAATAGACTTAAGTCCCTACGATGATAAACGATATATCTTGGACAATGGCGTAAGCACGTTAGCATACGGTCACGCGAGCATAACACATTGAATGAATTGAATTGTGGTTATGTACAAGCATGCATCAAAGTAAAAGTACAAATGTATCTTTAATATATTCATTTAACGATATTCTTAATAACGAAAACAAACAAACAAACAAAAAAAACTATAAGCAAGAGGAGGTGGCTGGAAAAAAAAAATTAAATAAATTGAATGAATAAAACCATGTAAATAAAAGTTCTAAATAATAGCATGTATGATTTTATGATAACAAGAACATTAGAAAAAAAAAAAAAAAAAGGCTTGTAAATATTTGATAAGCTCATCCGATAAATACGCACTTAAGTTAATAAATAATCCAATATGATGTATATATATATGTATTGTATTTCAACAGTTTTATGTAACGTGAACTAAACATCAATAAAGAAATGAACTAGAACAAGTCTTGTCATTTTCTTGTCTAAACAAGGGTGCTCTCATAGATGATGTAGTCTGAATCATCACTGCTGCATCTTTCCACGCTTACTAGACTGTTTCCAAGTTCAGAGAGCGCGATGGAGGGCCGCATGATGAAACGTGGGTGGTATAATCTCCAAAGATATCGAAAACATTTGAAGCAAAGAATACTTATAAAAATCGTAGATAAAGTTCCAACGACGATGTAGATATACAGTAAATCACTTGAGGTTGATCGTTCGTTCACGTTGTAGAATGAAGAATGAAAACCTTGGTTAGAGAAAGCGAGAGTAATGAATATAATTTCCATTCCACCAAAAGACGATTTAGTTGTCAATCAACTGTTGTATAGTATGGATCTGCGTTTTAAAAGTCCTACGTCCTTAATCGCTTATGGTGCAACGTCTAGTGGGAAAACGAGTTGGACTGAAAAGTTGTTGCGCTGCGTAGATGACATGTTTGATAAGCCCATTCGAAGGATTGTCTACTGCTATGGAGAATTTCAACCTCGTTTTCTCAAAATGGAAAATGAGATTCCTAACATCAATTTTGTAGAGGGGTTTCCAGAGGATATCTACAACCTCTTTGATCAAACTCCAGGTCTGTTGGTGTTGGATGATTTGATGAACGAGAGCATGAAAAACGACGCCATGGTGGAATTAATCACGCGCGGTTCACACCATCGGCATATCAACACGATCACTTTAGTACAAAACCTGTTTCCTCCGGGGAAATTCTCAAGGACCATCTCTCTTAACACTCACTACATTGTTGCTTTTAAAAATCCTCGCGATTCTCTTGGAGTTTCTACATTGGCAAAGCAGGCTTTTCCCGGCGAGGTTTCCCGAGTGATGGAAGCTTACGAAGATGCAACCAAACAACCTTATGGGTATATGTTGTTTGACCTCCACCCCACCACAAGCAATGCATATCGACTGCGGACGTCTATTTTCCCAGGAGAGCAACAAGTGGCTTATCTCAAGCGTATATAATTCACTGTTACCCTCGTTGTTATTCATTTGATGATGTCTCGTCGACTAAGCGAGAACGCAGACTTGTTACGAGTACTGGCCAAATCCAACCCCAAACTAAGAAGTGCTATTCTCAAGTGTTGTAATAACGAATTAATCAAAGCTATCTGTGAAGTGACACTAAACGTGTTGAAAGGCGTGGTTCCCATCAACAAACAACAGAAAAGAAAACTCAAACGCTACAAGAGAGTATTGCGTGCCTTGGTGGATAAAAAAGTACCTGTCAAGAAAAAAAGAGAGCATTTGAATCAGACAGGGGGTAACTTTCTTCCATTCCTCATACCACCCGTGTTGTCTGTTCTGGCCAGTTTTTTATCGAAGAAACTATGAAACACAACAGGAAAATGTATTTAGTTCCCGAGGAAGTCATGGCTCTGGTACAGCAGCGAAACGACATCCAGACGTCTCCACTGGTAAAATCTATGAGCTCTCTCAACCAGCAAATGAATAATTCGCTCACTGATGCAAACCAACCCGATGAAATAAGAATCAAGAATCACGAGCAGCTATTTCAACGTTACTTGGGTTTACAAGAGCAAAGAGAAAACCACATCCCCACAGTGAAACTGCACTCGTCAGTGGCGACTGTACCACAAGGAAGTCAACCACCACAGGATTCCCAACTACCACAAGAACCCCAAGATCAACCACAAACAAAACCTATTACGGATTCTGAGATATTAGAAACCGTTCCGAAAAAGTTCAAAGGTCAAGCAGAGGGCTTATTGCGCTGGATAAGAAAAACACCGGAAGCGGTCCAATGGGATGACAAAGGTGTGGTCTCTTTGGAGGGACAACCTCTGGATGGCACCAGCATTTCAGATCTCATCAACGATTCTCTTAGAAAACGAAAAGGTTTCCAGCCTCAAGGAAGAGATGCTTTTACAAAGGTATTGGCAACCCTCAACACCCCTGATGATTTCATAAGAAACGAGGACCGCCGACAGTTGATGGGACTTTTCAAGACTGGAGGAAGACTACCCCCTAACACGCCAGAGGATAGAATGGGTACTTTTCTACCTACCCCACCCTCCACACCTAGAACCAAACAGGTTTACGATGGAATTCATGCTTACACCACGTGCTCGATGCATTAAATAAAAAATAGAATACTCTCCACAAACAGCAGTATTGAGACTTTGTAGATCTTCCTGATTGCATATCCAGTTTTGACAATTTTGATTGAGAAAGTTCAAAAAGCGCTTACTATAAAAATGAGGTGAATGTCCATAACTATCGAAAAATTCTCCTTGTTCAGGTGTAGTGAAATAGAAGGCCACCCAATGTTTTCCAGGCTTGGAATCAGGATCTGTGTTGGCGATGAAACCGCAGGGGTAGACGTTAACACGATGGGGTAAACGGTTTTCGGCAAAGACTCCTCCAAATTTATTTCTGGTTACAGGGTCCTTCTTAATAACCTCTTCTATTTGTCTTGCGTTCATCCTGAATAGTCGAAAGTCACGTGACGTGCAAAATCAATCTCCACAGTGGATTCAAACTCGCCGTAAACAATCAGGTTGACGGCGTTGGGTAGACCTGTGCTGAACTGAACCTCCAGAGATACGTTTCCTTTCTGTTTCTGGTTCAAATGAATGGAAGAACTGCAGAGATCAGGAGTTAAATCAAAGACGAGAATGGCGTAGCCTTGGTTGTAATCCTCTCGCGCTATATCGATTCCAGAGTCTGTATAGAGTCGACCTGTCCCTGAGAATAAGGTCTGATAGGCTTCCATAAAATTCCTTTCAGTGGCTTGTGCTAGTTTCAGAGCAATAGGTTTAAAGGGACGCTGTTCTCCATCGATAGTTAGACTGATGGACGTGGCTCCATACAACTGAAAGTTATATGGATTTTTGGTGTAACTTCCATTAAACGCGTCTGAATCTACCATGGCCAACACCACCCGTTTAGGGACTTGTCCATTGAATAGATCTCCTTTGTGAATGGAAGGGTTTCCTAGGGGTATGGTGTAGGTCTTGCAGTCGGTTCTCCTGACAGGGTAGATGGCATTCACGCCTTTCTTCAGCTCGGTCAAGTGCTGCAGTTGGAGGGTGGGACTTATTTTCACCGCCCGTACCTTTAAATTTGCACTTTGAATGCCAATCTTGTAATTGGGAGACGTTTCCCCTGACATCAACGCAAAGGCTGCATTATTTGGGTTTAATTTGATGGTGACGTCCACGTGATTTAGAAGAAGACGGTCACTGAACAGCATGTCACAGTGTAGGGGGCCCCACAAATCCACGATGTAACTTTCCTTGGTGAAGGAATAGCGGGTTTGAAGTCCTTTATTGTCTCCCTCGTTGGTGCAATCTGTTTCGTCCATGGCTCCTGCCGTGTCCTTGTAATAAAGCCCCGCTGTAAGGTGCGAGCTTTTGGCTGAGAAACCATAATTCAGGAGTGTCTCCAGCATGCTTTTGTAACTATAGGTGCCAGTGGATTGCGTCACTTGGATTCCATTGAGAAATACATCCACTTGCTTGAATAGACTTTGCAAAAAATTGTTGACAGGAGCTATCTTTTCATCCGCGGTCAGGTTCCCACCATTAGCTTTGGTAATCTTCAGCTTGATAAATAGCATAGTTTTTGTTAAGTCCAGATAATTTTCCGATCCCGTTATTTGAAATTCTATAGGTGCTGTAGAAGAAATGGTAGAAATGGGCTGATATTCGATCCATTGACTGTTGTCAATCACAACTTGGGTGGGTGGTATGGTGAATAAATCCAGTTCACTTTTCATGCATGGAGTGGAATGAGGGTGTACAAAGGCCATCTTAACGTCCAAGAATATCCTTATCGAGAGTTATCCTAGCTCTTTTCGCTTTGCCCGTCTGTGGTAGACTGATCTTTCTGTGTGGGGTCTTTCTTTTTGAGCCTTTTTTACGTTTCGAGCTACCGCTTCCCACTTGAGAAGTAATGTGGTTAAGGGTCTGGTCTTTCATAGTCTTTGCCGTCTGACGTAATCTAGCCTGAGCCGAGTCTTTCAGGTTGTTTCCAGCTAAAACGTCTCTCGCAATATTCACACCTGTATCAAGAGTGGCTTTGCCTAAGGTTTTCGCCCCTTTTTGCAAAAACGGCATGGCACTTCTAGCTAGAGATTGAAAAAAGGATCCCAACCCATAGCCCACTTGTCCATACCCTTTTTGAAAGCGCCCACCGTGAAACACCATCATGTGTCCAGCTCCTCGTTGGTTTTTCATCTTATCGGAAATACGGGGATTGACGAAGTCTAAAGTGTAACGTTACCACAACACGTCCACGTTCAAATGGTACTTTACTTCCCGAGTCATCGGTTATAAGGACTTCTAAAGTCTCAAATTCTCGCGTAGCTAGCGGCATATATTGGGGGTGCTCATAATCCTTGGTAACGACTTCCCCATCTTTACCGCCTGCAGGAACGATGCGCAGAAGAGGAGCTCTCGCATCTCCCACGACTTGCATATCCAGTACATCCAAGTAGACAAACAGAGACTGAAGGCCAATATTCAGATCCGACACGTAGGATGCAGTCGTAGTTTTGGTGAGGGTAATATTATCGCCGAATCCGAGCATCACTCCCAGGTCGTTCTCAAAACTGAGCCTTCTTCCCGCATTCAAAGTCACGGTTACTTTCTGCGATAATCCATCCAGTGTGAAAGAAATACCCCTTACACCTTTGTTGGATAGGACAGTGTTCATTGCGCCGATGACTTCTTGGATTGACGTATAGTACCCCATTGGAGTGATGCCCACCGTCCATACTCCGTCACCACTGTCATAAAAAAACTTCCGGTTTTCCATCCTAATGTGAAACCACGTGTGGGGGTAGGTAATGGAAGCCAACCCCACTTCCCAATCCCCCATCAAATTCAGGCGTTCAGGGAGTTTGACTTTGTATTCCGCAAGAGTGTTATTAGAGAATATAGCCATAGAGCTATTACTAGGAAGAGTAATGTAAAACTGACTAGTCGTCATGGTGGTCAGAAACAAATGGACACGAAACAGTCGTTTAATATACTTTATTGAAAATCAGTGCTTGAAACCCAACTGTTATATTTGTCTGGGTACCCAAGCCATTTTACAAAATATTCCTTTTGTCTACCACTTTTACGTGTTCTCAAGATCCTTTCTATCTTGTACACTTCCTCATCCCCTCTAGTCTGTACTCTCTGCAATTCCTGTTCGTAGAAGGTTCCCTCCAACTCATCTCCATCAAACTCTTTCACCTTATAGACGGGTGGGTTTCGAGGGATTGGCCTAGAAATAGTAAAAATCTCTTCCCTCCAATTAGGTAAATAACCTTTCTCAAACAGTTTCTTTGACTTTGAAATCCGTACTTGATCCCCCACTTGGAATTTATAGGGAGGTCTCTTCATCACTGTGTTCCCGTAAAGAGTTTGCCACACTTGACTTTCATTACTCTTATTGACTGACCTTGGGGTTCTTTTGATACTTCGATGGTATGAATTATTGTACGCGCTTACAATCTCGGGTAAAACGTCTAAATACTTCAATGCCCCTTTCCATGTAAAATAACGGTACATGCGTTGTTTCAGAGTCCTGTTAAAACGTTCGACGATACTGGCTTTTGTTTCGCTGAAAGTATGATAAAACCCATGCAATGTTCTTTTATTTCAAAAAGGTTTGAAAATTCTTATTTGTAAATTCACTTCCTCGGTCAGAGTGAACTTTCTTGGGTTTGCGGTCGGATTCATCTAATACCTTCTTAAACGCCTTTACTAAAGATGGCCCAGACTTGTCTTTGATTGGAACCACCCATGCGTACTTGGATAAAACGTCGATGCAAGTGAGCATGTATCTGTAATTACTGTTGTACTTCTTAAGCGATTGCATGTCAATCAAGTCTATTTCCCATACATCATCTATCGATCCAACGATAACCCGATTTCTACGAAAATGCTTTTGAACCGGTCGATGAACGGAATACACTCGCTGTCCTTTCAACCATTCTCGAACTTCTTTTTCAGTGATCTTCTTGTGTTTCTTTTTGGCTGCATGGAATAAGGCTCCTACGCTTCCTAAACTTGCTCCTTGATTCAGGTTGTAGTACAGTTTCTCCAACAGCTCGTTGCTTTCCATCAATTTGAGAATTTTCTATCACAACCCGACCTCCACAGCAGGCGAGAATACAACGAATTCTTCGGAAAATATCGCGAAGAGTTAAGTCTGGTATAGAGCTCAAGCACCCACAACCCATATCTTAATCCCTCGAGATCAGAAATCACACTGAAACTTGCTGGACTAATGCATCGTATTTAATCAAACTGAAATGGCAATCCCAAACTCGTTGAAAATTTCCGATGACAATTCTCGACCATCCTGCCTTACATCACACATGTCCTTCACAAAGGCCGGAACATCGCCCTTTGAGTACAAGTTTCCTCTTTTCTCTTCGACAAAGTTCTACATAAAGGAACTCGATGTCGAATCTTAGTAGCTCTTTAAATAAAAAAAACGTTATCCTTCAAATCACCTGTTGCTCAAACAAAGGATTTTCAATTTTGTCTTAAAAACACCCCCCCCCCCCCCCCTGTTTTAACACCCCCTGATTTCGATCGGAATTTTTGGTCAGGCGGTCGGCCTGTCTTTTCGCAATAGATGGGCCTGAACCACCCCTCCCCTCCCCCCGAAAATTAGACCGGTCCCAAAAGAACAATAGATCCATTGTTACTGAACTCTCATTTCCCTACTACTACTTTTTTTTGTAAAGCGTCTTGAACTATGGATGAGATATAAATTAAATTATTATTATTATTCTGATGAGTTTAGCTTTTCAGATTATAATTAATTAAATTCACAACGTTTCGACATCGTCCGATGTCATTATCAAGTGATTCTTATTTTCAGTGGATCGATTATTAAGTTAACCAATTCATGCAACAGTGATTATATACAAAACAACGGAATAATTAACTATATAAAGAGTTTTGCTTTTATAGAGTCCGTTTGAATGTTCAGCTTGGGTGACCTTTGTTTAATGAACAGCATTTCATAGATGAGGCAGTCTGACTGACTGAAGTAAACACGACTGAAGTGAACATGAAGAAAGACCAAATTTGGCGTGTGTATGAGAGAGAGAGGGTAGAAAATCTAGATATAGAGTTCAATAGTACAGCTATTTCAAAAAAATACCTCATACTGAATAGTGCATTCCAAGACCAAAGGGCGTTGTGGGTCTCATTCATTTGAAATAAAAAGTAAATATTGAGCGATTTGCTCTCTATATGCTAGTATATTATTTTGGTTGGAATGCACTAGAAACAAAACTGATAAAAAAATCATATGTATTGTACTTTCTTTAGACAATATTACATACGACCCAAAATGCATTTCGGGTTTGGAATACACTATTTCGTATGCAATTCGATATACAGCTATTTCAGAAAAGGTTAGTGAACTGAATGGCTGTAAACAATAAAATAAAATGAATTTATAAATTAAACTAGGATCCAAAATTTTAAATATTTCAACCTTACTTCTAACTAGCTCATCAGTTGCAAAATGTTTTAAAAAGTTTCTCCTTTTCGTTTCTTTAACTTATAATTTGAAACATTGAATGTTTTTTGGGGGAATCTGTTTCAAATAAATTAAATGTGTCTTGTTCAGATTTTATTCGGGATGTTAATTAAGAATACATACTAGTAAATTAAAAAGAATAAGTTGTTAATAAAATTATATGATAATTCCGCCGTCAACGATCCTTAACAAACCCATTAATTCTAAAAGATTGATGACTTCATTTGAACGTTGCTAACTGTGAATCGTACAGTAAGTCAAAACAAATCCATGGCATGTTCGAATAAAAATAAGCAAAACAATAAAGCCCCTAGCTGCTAACTTTCTTAAAGTTCAAGACATTCATTACCGTGGCGGATCCAGGGATGGCCACAGGGTGAACCCCTTTCTAGCTTGGAATTAGTTGGTTAGTATAGCATAAGGTGCATCTCCTAATTTTTCTTGAAACCACCCGCCGGCCGTGCATAGTTTATGGTATAGACCCCTTGCAGCACTTCGGAATACAGCTCAATTTGGAGAACAAAACAATAGGTTCCAATTCTCAGGAGATTAAAATTCTTTTGTTTTGTCCTTCAAATTGAGCTGCTTTGACGTCCCATGCAAGGGGTCTATATAGGCCCGCATGATTTGATCTCAGCCTGCATCCCAAATGTTACGGTAAAGAAAAATTAGAGGACAGGAAAAAGAGGTCTGTTCGATCGATCCGGGTTCGAATCAAATGCTATATTCATTCTTCTCACTGCTGTAAAAATATATGTAAGTTGGTGTTTGCAAATGTTTTTATTTCTCAGGTAACTAGTGACATACAGCATTTATAAAACGTTAAACACAGTAATGGCAACAAGCACTTCTGGTCCAGGTGACGTGCTGCAAGCATCTGAGGGCAAGACTCGTTTTGTTCGACTGGCAAGATTGCTGGTATGTGGAGGAACTACTGTTATGAGAGAGTTGTTCGACTATATCATCCCTCCAGCAAATCTTGTGGCAGTATTGTCAAGCCTTCCTGTGAAAACAAGACTAACAGACATGAAAAACAAGAGGATCTTAACTTCTCCTCAGTGGCAAAAACTGTACCCTCCATCTGGTGCGGGGTCTGTCCAGTCCACATCCTTCGACATCACCTTGCTTTTTAAACTGTTGAGAGAGAATGTGATATCTGGTTTGTCACCGCCGAGTACGGGATGGGATAAACTACCAAACATCGGTGACTTATTATTGCCTGCTAACATGGTGAGAATTAAATACTTCCGAAACGGTATAGCTCATGGTGATGAAAAAATGGAACTGAGTGAACAGGAGTTCAGTGATTACTGGAAAGAGATCAAAGACGCTTTGGTGCGTATTGTTGGGCACTATGCTAAAAGTGGATCTTCTACAGTCAAAGACTGGGAGACGGCCATTGATAGGCTACTGACTGATCCCCTGACTGAGGAGTACTTGTCGCGGTACTTGGAAGAGAAAAAGTTGACTGAAGAAATGATGGGACCTATAGAGTTACGTTTAGAAAATCTTGAAAGAAATCGGGAAAGAGAAAATCTGGAAAGAGAAAAGTGGGAAATAGAAAATCGGGAAAGAGAAAATCTGGAAAGAGAAAAGTGGGAAAGAGAAAATCGGGAAAGAGAAAATCGGGAAAGAGAAAATCGGGAAAGAGAAAATCTGGAAAGAGAAAATCGGGAAAGAGAAAATCGGGAAAGAGAAAATCGGGAAAGAGAAAATCTGGAAAGAGAAAAGTGGGAAAGAGAAAATCTGGAAAGAGAAAATCGGGAAAGAGAAAATCTGGAAAGAGAAAATCGGGAAAGAGAAAATCGGGAAAGAGAAAATCGGGAAAGAGAAAATCTGGAAAGAGAAAATCGGGAAAGAGAAAATCTGGAAAGAGAAAATCGGGAAAGAGAAAATCTGGAAAGAGAAAATCGGGAAAGAGAAAATCGGGAAAGAGAAAGTCGGGAAAGAGAAAATCTGGAAAGAGAAAATCTGGAAAGAGAAAATCGGGAAAGAGAAAATCGGGAAAG